>JARFJB010000255.1:4072500-4672500 GCA_036346205.1 Vesta saturnalis | reverse complement strand
GAATCATTGTATTTTAAAAGTTATGAAAAACACTTATATTATTATCTACTTACCTACTAAATCTCAATTTAGATCCGAGTACAATAATAATGATTAATTGTCTAGACTAAACTAAGAATAATAACAATAATACCATTTATTTAGCACATTGTGCTATACTAATTTACTTACAAACATAATTAACATATAAACACAATGAACACATAAATATCAAAATAATAATCTCCAATCTTTATAAATCAGCCTTTCCAAACATACTCAATCTTTGTTCAGTCTCATCAGATACATTCTTCTCAGTGTCCTCTTGAAAGTTGTTAACTCTGTCTCTTTTCTTAAGTCGATTGACAATTTATTATACAGTATAACTGCCCTAAAAAAGACAAGAGTTTTGTGCTGCTCTAGTATTCCTATGATCCAACATCAAATTGTCTCTGTTTCTGGTATTGTGATCATGAACTTCACAAAACCTTATCAATTTGCCGTAATCTGGTACTAGCTTCAAATTTACTTTATGAACAAAACTTAAAGCATTCATCTCCAGCATATCCTTAACCTCCATCCAATCCAACTCCTTCAACATGTCTTTGATTCTAGTGCCTCTCTTTTTCCCTAGGATAATTCTCATAGCTTTATTCTGCAAGCATTGAAGTCTTTTGATGTCAGTTGAGTTAGCAAGGTACAAGACTGTTCCCGCGAAACAGAAGTGCAGTAATATAATCGTATTGAAAACAGTTCTCCTTGTAGTTCTGGTAAAACACCTACTGGACCTGTATAATACACCTATTTTTTTACACACGTAGCTTATGTGCTTTGAAAATGTCAGGTTTTTGTCAATTACAACTCCTAAATATTTGATCACATCAACCACTTCTACCTGTTGTTGTTTTATTTGAATGTTGCTCTTTTCTTTTCCAAATACCATCGCCTTAGTTTTACCAGAATTTAGTTTCAACTTATTGAGATCCAGCCATGTACACATTCTTTCAAGATCTTCATTTAACTTCAGTTCTACCTCAGCTTTATTACTTCCCGTGCAATATATTACAGTGTCATCCCAAACAAATGCAACTTGCAATATCTCAAAACAGTTCTCATGTCATTTATGTAAAGAACGAAGAGAAGTGGACCAAGTATACTTCCCTGTGGCACCCCATTCTCAATCATTCTGCAGCTAGAGGTTATTTCTTGCACTTCACTTTCCACTGCCTATGCGACAAGTAATCTTCGATCCATCTCAGCACTAAACCACCTATTCCATAATTACACAGTTTTCTCATCAATCTCTGTCTGTCTATTGTTTCGAATGCCCTTTTTAAATCTACTATTACAATCCTTTATCTTTGCTTTCTTTCCATTCATTTAACAACGATTGGAGGGTAGTTTCACAATTATAGTTGTTTCTATAGCCAGATTGATATGGTGACAATATTTCATTTTGCGTTATGAATTCCTGCAGTTGACTATATACCACCTTTTCTAATATTTTGGTAAATGTTGGCAAAGTGTTGAGAGGTCTAAACTGCAAGATCTGTTCCTTTCACCTTCTAGACAGGGACAACTGTTGACACTTTCAGCTGCAGAGGAGTTTCTCTAATTTCCAAAGAACTATTGATCAAATTAACCATTAATTATATTAATTTTCTTTCTAACTCTCAAAAACACAGCTTAATGACCTCCTATACTATCTGGACTTCCTTTGTTAGGCATAAACTCCATAATATCTTTCAGTTGCTCCCTATTCAACAACTGGAAATTCTCAAACCATGTTGCAACAATCACATTTTGTATGTCTGAATTATTGTGTTTGGGAACCGTTTCTAATATTTTCATAATGCTACTGACATAATATTCATTAACTTTGTCAGCGATGACACTTTCATCATCGCCTTTCTATCAAGCTCTACCATATCATAGGTACTTTTATTTTTGCTTGTAATCAAGTATTTTAGTATGCTCCACATTTTTTTTGGATTATTTCTTTGGTTGTCTATCAGATTTTCATAAAACACACTCTTACGTTCCTGAACCAGCTTATGTACCTTATTTCTCACTGCTGTATATGCTTTCCAACCGTCAGCTTCCTTAGTAAAAAGAAATCTTCTATATCTATTATCTCGATCCTTAAGTGGTTATAAAATGTCACTGTTGAACCATTTCTTAGGCTCATTCATGGTCACTATTTCTTTTTTTGGCATAAATAAATCTATTACAGATAAAAAAGCACTATAAATCTAATATTGAGGTTTTTCTCACTATAGTGAGACCTGTTCTGTGAAACCTTGGACATCTGTTAATTTACTGCTTACGACTATTTTCCTATAGTTCTTATTTTCGACTTTTAGACTCAATTCAATAAATGAATGTCTGTTGAAAACCGGTTGCCTTAGCACTTTTCTTTGCATATTATTTCACCATAGCTACTTATTGCCAATTCTATTAATGATGTTTGTCCCTCTGGTGATATATGTGTATATTCCGTTATCAGTCTTTTTGAGTATGTACTGTCTTTATCATAATGTATATTAAAATCACCTAAAATCAGCACTGTAACTCTTTCATTATCACTAATTTGATCACAAATTTGTTCAAAATGGTCCAAAAATTCAGAATGCGAGCTGGTGGGAGAATGGTAAACACTACAGATTAGATAGTTATATTTGTCTATAGTTATGTTTACTCCTAACATCCAATAATTCATTTGTAAAACCCTACTCTTCCATATTCTATATTTGAGATCACTTCTAATATACATTACCACCCCACCCGTCGCCTTGCTCACTGAATCTGCCCTACAAATAATATAGTCAGTTATTTGTATCTCAAAATCCTCTATATCTTCTGTTACATGGGTTTCTGTGAGGCACATAACAGTTGGCTTTCGCTGATAAAGTACCGAATCTCGTCAACAACAAGGCTCTGTGCATTTTGTAGGTACACTTTTTCTTTCTGTATTTGCTATGTTCGTGTGAACTCTGCATAATCAACCCTAGCTTGATTTGTTCGACTTTTTTCTTAAATACATTACATTCTCTGCTAAATACAGTATGGTGTATGTTCAGTTGCACATTAATCACCAAACAATTTATACACTTAACTACACCTGATACACAGTTTCTTGTTTCGTGTTCATCAACAAACAACTACAATTATAATTAAACAACAAAGACAGTCAAAAACCAACGAAAACTCAAACTTCTACAAAGCAAGTAAAGTAAACGGTCTTCTGGTTTGAGACATATTGGTAAATTCTCGACATTATTGGTTGTGTTGCTGGTCTCTATGTGACGTCATCGCGGCTGCCGGCGCTGATAACATTGCAGTGTAGGGACCTGGCCAACCTTTCCCTCTATAATTGTTATACTCTTCCCACCTCTCTGTTGTAAATTGTGTTGGTAATATCAACATAAATCAATTTTATAGTTTTATATGCCATTTGCGAATAAGGATATTAACCAACATTTTTAGTGTTGGTTAAAGAAACAACATATTAACAAAATATTCATATTTTTACTAAACTCATTTTCACAACTTACTAAATAAACGTTTTTTAAAGAAAGGCACCACCATTGCATATATCGCACAATAGGAGGCCTTGTTTTAAAAATACATTCTTTGTCAGGTTTCATTTTTAGCAATCTACTGTCTTTTGTCAAATCCTTTTACCAAAAGCTAGCTACACTGTAGCCAATAAAGAATAATAGGTATATCTAAACTAATTTTTCTGGTCAAAAATACACTTTAATAACATATTAATCTGGTGCATATTTAAAAACTATGACTACTCTATAAGCTTTCATATAGATATAATACCTTGTACCTTGTTAGTTTGACAATGTATTAAGATTCATTTGTTATGTATATATTAATCAGTCGTAATAAGGACGTTTGTTTAAAAAGCACAGCTATTTCTTAATGGCTTAAACGGAGTCAAAAATCATACAGTCATTGTACACTTCTAAGAAGAAAAACTGCATCGTCAAGCCAATAGTATGATTGCCGAAGATCGCCTTCACACAAGTAAGGTACTCTTGTCCACGATAGTATTTCAAACCCAGATGGTATAAAAACGTCATTTATTAAACTGTTTACTTGTTCTTCAAATGTGGTTCCTCTTACTGGTAGTATTTCTTTTGGCTTGTGATCAGAATCACCTAAAACAAACAACGAATTGAAAAATTGCTAATCTTTGTTATTCTAAAATTATACCAAAGTGCATTATAAAATACATTGTATTCATTTGACCCTTGTAAATTCCAAGCTTTCATGGGCTCAGTGTATTATGTTTTAATATTAAAAAAGGCACATAACGCTAATTTGAGAATAACAAAAATGTAGACACAACAGAAAATAATACATGCATTTATTATTTAGTATTCAATGATCATCAAAACCACTATGAAGCTCGAGTCATAATGCCATACATTTTGAACGTTTCCTTTATAAAAATTAGAAAAATAATACAATTCCTTTTTTTGGATACTGTTTATTTTCGCAAAAACCGACACAGGTAGATTTTAGTTTTTAGGACAAAACTTTTCATTCCAGATATTATGATAGTAGACACAACCGCCACCCTGCAGCTGGATTGCCCATTTTTTTTCAATAGCATGTAGTAGTGAGTGATCCTCATTATTTAAATTTCTATCGATCCCTCGAGTTTCTATGAATTTAATTCTTAGTTTATAGGAAATTGCCAATTTATCGTAGTTGAAAGGTTTGGTAATGCAATTCAACCTTTATTACTATCATACTGTATTATCTATTTGAAATTATCCCAAAAAGCTGTGCTGACAGTGACAAAAACATCAATATTTAAATGTAATTAAGTTAGTAATTGATTACAAAAAATTCTTTCCCTCTTGTCTTACTCAAAATCTTTCACTTTGATGAGAGAAAGTTCAACATAGCTAACCATGAAAGCTTTAGACAGAAAACAATCAAAATCAAATCGTTTCTGTTAGGTTTTTAGGTCGTTCCAGTCATCTTCCTAAGGCCAGACAAATTCTGACCATTTCAAGTTGAAGGTCATTACTGCTAAGCCTTAATTACTATGAACAACTATAAAAGTGAAAGTTTTCAGGATTTATATTCATAACACTAGTACCTAGCTTTATTAGATAAAAATTATGTATTCTATTTATATATTACCAAACTTTATAATATGAGAAAAAGATAACTATGGTAATCCGTTGACTGAATTAAATATTACAGCTAAAGCTCCTTCCTTGTCTGGCGTTAAACTGTATAACTGTTTGCCTTAAAGTTTAAAGGAATCCAATACATTGAAACAGTTCAAAAACAATACAAGAGCGCCTCTAATACAACATTATGTTTACAGTCTGGACGAATTTCGTTCGTTGTAATATGATATCTAGTCAGTTATGTGTGTTATACAGGGTTGGTCATTAGAGCGTCAAAGTGCCATGTCTCAGTAAATCTGAATTTTAGAAGCAAATGTTTACCATCAAAGCTTTTGGTGTTTAAGAGGTGCGCATTTTAAAATTATTTTTCAATATACGGAGTGCGTCATAAAGGTGTGGTAGTAAATTATGTTTTTTTAAAATAGAACCCTGCAATTTTATTGCCATACTCGGATTTATCGTCAAATTTTAATGTTAATTTATGTAAGATGTTTTCTCTTAAAAATTTACCGTTTTCGAATTATTTGGAACAATATGAAAATTTTGACAACTGCAGGGTTCCACAAAAATCGGTGCTGTACCCTGACCTCTGCGAATTTCGGAATCGGTATTCTGGGGCTCTAAGAAAACCTAATAAGGTATGTTTCGACGTATTTTAATTTTAAAAAGTTCTCTACAATCCCCGAAATAATTATTCGAAGTTGCATGATTTCAAACCTATCTTAGTAAATCATTGCTATCAAAACTTATTTCCTATTTCCTTCCATAACTGTTTTACTATTATTCATAAATGATATCAGTTGTACACTTCTTTCCCACTCCATGCCAATTACCTATAAATACCAGACCGCCCAATTTACATTCTCACTTACACTAACCTGACCAGCATCACCAACATCTTCATTCTTTTAATATTCCTAATATTATTAGAACCAGCATCTCAACCAGTATCTCGATTGTTAGTATTATTTCCCATTTACCTGAATCCCTGTTACCAGACACAATCACATACCCCCTTCCAATATTGATACATGCGTTCTGTGGTACAGTTTTCTTGGCTGCGTTCTACGCCTCGAGAGGAGTACCTAAAGTTTGCCAGGACGAGACGTCTTTAGGTTGACGGTGGTTACGCCCCGAAAACTTAATTACTTTTCCATCAAACACAAGTAAGACAACCCTGAATATGGTCATCTTGGTAGTGTCACACGCCCCGAGGACAGTATCTCAGAGTTTATATCGAAACTCCTGTAATCCTCTGGTATATATATATATATATATATATATATATATATATATATATATATATATATATATATATATATATACTAAATTCATTTACATCACCCGATTTATAATCCAGTATTTATATATTAACCCTGTTACCTACATTCGGTACAATGTACCCTATAAACCAGATTTAGTTTTAGTTATAAATAACCTAAACTCCCGGTATACATTCATACCAAATTAGTACACACCATTCACCTGCATTTATAAACACCTTCACCCTTTGGATAAATTCCAATCTCCTTTTATAATTTCAGTCACAAAGAACTCAATTCTAATTACTACATATTATTAATTTCCTGTTCTTACAAGCTCTTTCAATTAAAGAGACAAACCAACTAACTAATCAATACGGTTAAACACGAGTGTGTGATGATATCCTGGTCATTTTTCATTAATGTGATTTATACATATGTATAATTAGGCGCTAATTTTGCGCCTCAATAGGAAAAAACTTGTAGCAAACATTCTATTAGCACGCAAAACTGCAAACTTGGACAAATCATATGTTTCTTATGCAGTAATTATACGCCAATTAGGTGTTAAAATAGAATTTTGCGAGTTTATAGGTAAAAAGTTATTATAAAATTACATTGCAGGGTTAAATTCACAGCCGTGAACTTTATATCAGTTTTTTATTATTTAGTAATTAAACGCCAATTATGCGCGGTTTTTCGTAGCTAAAATAAAATTTTGTAACCCCGTAGAAAATAAGTTATCGCTAAAATCTTCACAGTCATGAATTCCTACAATAATCAATTTTTCGTGTTTAATAATTAGGTGCTACTCATGTGCTGTTTTGCACCAATAAAATAAAAGTTTGCGCCCTCATAAATACATTTCTTTAATTTAGTAATTAGGTGCCAATTATCCTAGAGGAAATAAGTTATTGCAAAAATTACACTGACAAGGCTAATTTCGTAGTCTTATAATTAAACTAATATTTTCTTACGCGACAATTAAGCACCATTATGTGCTATTTTGCGCCGTTAACGTTAAATTTAGATGATAATTTAACGTAATTTATAATGATAAGCATATTTAAAGAAAAGCATACGAGTTGGAGTTCACTTACGGTTAAGATTAGTAAGAATAATGTAGAATCCATGTAGAACTATACTAGAAAAACATAGTATAGCCATAATGTAAGAAAATGGGTTAAATATAATTAAATATAAATATATCTATAATGAAAGAAGTGGCGTTTTTGTAATAATACTATGAAAACAGTAAAAATACACCTTCCAGTAAATAAACACGTAAACAATACATTTAAATAAATCCGTTAGAGCATAACAAAAAATTGATTTACGTAGAAGTTCACGGCTCGGTAAAATTAGTTGTGTCGGTGTAATTTTTACAATAACTTGTTTCCTATAGAGGCGCAAAGTTTAATCTAAACGGCGCATAATAGGCGCCTAATTAATTTATGCAGAAGTTAGTGTGAAGTTAACCATGTATAGGAGCGCAACATTTAAGTTTAACGGCACAAACAGCACATAATGGGCGCCTAATTACTGCATAAGAAAAAAAAATGTATTCCAAAGTTCGTGGTTTTTTACAAGGCATAATATGTGTGCAAATATCGTGCAAAAAACTATTCATTTATTCAAGGCTGTAAAGTTAGCCTCACACCATTGTACAATAACTTGTTTCCTATATGGGCGCAAAACTTAACTTTACTTTAACTTAACTTTAAAGACGTAAAACAGCGCATAATGGGTGTCTAATTATCGTGCAAGAAAAGATTTAATCCTAAGGCTATGAAGTTAACCTTGCCGATGTAATTTTTGCAATAGCTTATTTCCAACGGGTGCGCAAAATTTTATTTTAGCCGCGGCGTATGATTCGCGCCTAATTACCATTTAAGAAACAGTGATGTATGCGGAAGCTCACGGTTGTGTAGTTTTACAATAATTTCTTTCCCATAAGGGCGCAAAATTTTATTCTAAGGGGGAAGAACAGCACATAATGAGTGCCTAGTTATCGTGCAGAAATATTCTCGCAATAATTTATTTTCTATGGGGACGCAAAATTTTATTTTAACGGCGCATAATTAGCGCCTCATTACTGCATTAAAAATTATGATTTATGTGGAAATTTACGGATTAGTTAGCCGTGCCGATGTAATTTTACAATAACTTCTTTACCATAAAGGCGCAAAATGATAACTTACGGGCACAGAACAGCACATAATGGGTGTTTAATTATGGGGCAAGAAAAGATTTATTGATTCATAAGATTATGAAGTTAGCTTTCTTGCTGTAATTTTTGGAGTAACGATTTCCAGTGAAGGCGCAAAATTTTATTTTAACAGCGTAAATAAGCGCACAATTGGCGCCTAATTACACCATATAAAAAATTTTATTTTACGACGTAAACCAGCGTTAGCCTAGTTATTGCAAAGTAAAAAAAAAAGATTTATGCAAACGTTCACGGGCGGTAGTTATCCGCGTCGTGCAATAACTTGTTTCGCAAAACTTAACTCTAACGGCTGTGAAGTTCGCCGTGTCAACGTAATTTTACATGCTTTTCTATAAGGGCGCAACACAACACACAATGGATGTTTAATTATAGTGCAAGAAAAGATTAATTTATTCATAAGGTTATAAAGTTAGCATTGTTACTGTAATTTTTTGAATAATTCAGTTCTTGTAGAGGCGCAAAATTTTATTTTAGCGGCGCAAACAGCGCATAATTACTGTACAAGAAAAAAATTGATTTGTTACTGTGAAATTAGTCGTGTCAATGCATTTTTAAAATAACTTTTTTCCTATAAGGGCACACAATTTTATTTTAACGGCGTCTAATTACTGAATTTATCAAAAAGTTTGTGGTAGTTAGCCACGGTCTGTATACAGACCGTGGTAGTTAGCAGTGTTTATAGAATTTTTGCAACATTGGGGCGCAAAATTTAATTTCAACGGCGCATAATCAGCGCCTAATTTAAATTAAATTATTTAAAAAAGACCGAGCTATCTAAACACACCTTTAAACATGTGCGTGCTGAAACTAAAGATACAGAATCTACACATGGAGAAAAACGTTGTTGGAATAAAGTAATACATACCTACTTCTACTTTCTTAAATATCAATCTAATCATAATACCTGTTTCAACATATGGAGAAAAAGGCAAAACAACAGCAATTAAAGCTCTTCCTCCACACTCCAAAGCTTCTTTAATCTGATGTAAAAGCAATAAAGGTCTATCACAACGATCCAGTACATTCAAGCATGATATAACTTCGTATTTCCTTAATGAATGCCACTTATCAATCTCAAGTAACCTGAAAAATGAAAACTATTATTATCCATTTTGCAAAATAATTATAGTCACTAGACGTACGTTTTTGCTATTATTAAAACTCATTGAAGAGTGACTCAAAGAAGGCACTTACATTTCTCATTTTTATGACTTCTAGACGATAAAGTGCAAGCGATAATAAACAATGTTATTCGTCGATGAAGAAACATAAAATGTAAACTAACCATGGTGTTTAAAATGGGATTTAGACTTAAGCAATCCAAGATTTGATTTTATCAACATTATATTAGGTAATTAAAGTCATTTTACGTCCGATTGTTAACTGAATTTCTCTACGTAATAACTCAACTCATAAATGTAAGTGCTGTCTTAATTAAGATGGTTTACTTAGTAAATTGCTTTAAAATCTGAACGAATCTCTAGTGACCAATTAAATTTTTATTACTACCTGCATTAAATTAAGGTAAATAATATTTAAAAAAAATGCTTACTCATATCCACGTTTACGAAGTAACGTTTGCATTGTATGAGATATTTCTGTTACAAAAACGTTATTGAAAAGTGGCGCAAGGCAAGCTGTCACTTCCCCATCGCCGGCCCCTAAATCCAGAAGAGATACACCTCGCCATGCTTCATTACGATTCATTAGTTTCAGGAATTGGGAAAGTGATAAAACAAACATGGATCCTCGTCTTAGCCATCTGTAACGAATTTTTCAATTTATTGCTTTGGATTTATTTCAGTTAATGAGAGTGTGTGCTGTATATTTTTAGAGCATTTCTAAATTATAAGATAAAAAACACTTTCAACATTTTTCTTATACTTGATCAAAATGTTGGATTCACAGTTACACTGTTTTAGCTTAATAAAATCAGTTTATGAGTCCGTCAAATGCAAAGTTTTTACATTATATGGTTAATAACGTGTTTTAAAAATTTACAACAACGCCAAATTAAGTCTCATTAGGAATAAACATTCTTGATGGGTGGCACGATGCAGCTCATTTGACTATACAACGTATAATTGTTTACGACATTTTCATAACACAAAATTTATTATGATTGAACTGATAAGAAATAGTGAAAAGTAAAACCCATCCTGACAATAACACAAGTTGCCAATTTCTGGCTTCTTCGTCCGTTACAATAAACAAAAATTAGCGACACTCCTTTGTTCCTCTTTTTACCCAAAACGCCAAACCTATATCTTAAGGGTCCAAAATGCAGAACGTGACCTAAACGCCGACGACCATTTCGCCGACTGCGGCCATTCACCCGAATTTCAGTATTGGACCATTATACCGAATGTGACCATTCCGCTGAATGCACAAATTCTGACGAATTTAATATTGGTTATTACGCCGGCAATGCCCAAAGCGCCGAATTTCCAAAACGGCGAATGCCCAAAACATCGAATGCCCAAAAGGCCGGGACAATTTCTTTATAGATATAAAATGCCGAAGCTTGTTACTATAGGACTAGATGCCATCATCAGGTTTTTTATAGATTGCAATTAGGTGACTTATAAAAATCGACGAAGTTAAAAATAAATCTAGTGAAACGAAAAACTAAGATTTGTGCGTTATGTAGGTCTATTTCATTGACTTAAGTCAAATTAAACTCCTGGTATGGTGTAGTTATATTCCGTCTGTTAACCGATCACTAAAGTCCTTCTGGTAGGACGTAAAATCTGAGGTTATTTAACAGATTCTTGAAGTAGGCCCAACATCTATGGTCTTTTTGATACGACTCTTGTCCACACGTCTAGGAAGGCTCTTTTGGCAGATTTTTGAAATTGCACAAAATCTAAGCCCCTAAGGATGATTCTTGAAATAGCCTCAGCATCCAAGGTCTTTTTAGTAAAATATGACCCCTACATCTAAGGATTTTCTTAGATAGGTGATTCTTGAAATTTTTCCAACACCTGAGGTTCCCTTGACAGCAGATTGGCCAAACATCTTGAAATAAGAGACATATTCTTGAAATCCTCTTAGCATTTAAGGACTTTTTGACAAATTCTTGCTCTTGCATAACCTGCAGAGAATTAAATACAAATATAAATTCAAATTTTCCACCATTTGTGCCACGACAAGGGACAAATCCCCGAGACCAAATTGCGCAGCCCTACACCTGTCTTACAAGTTAGCATTAGGCTCCTTATTATTATAATAGAAATTCAAATTTTCCGGCAAGGGTACCACGACAATACACGAAGGCCTACGAACAAGTTGCGATCACAACAATGGGCAAAGGCCCGAGAACAAGTTGGGACACCCTGCACCTGTCTTACAATCTCGATTATGCTCGGGGAGAGTTGGAGTGGGAGCTCCGAAACAGTCTTCGACGAAATCCTCGCGTCACGAAATTTTACGTATATGATACATGTTAACTTAAAAAATCCAAGGCCGACCGCTTCTATAAAATAAAAATAATCTTAGCACATGTTAACAGGTTAAATTAATAAAATAAAATCTTTTATTATAAAACACTTCTCATTATCTTTACATGTCTTTGTCGTTTATTGGAATACAATTTTTATGATAGAGGATCATCGTGCAACCTGTTTATAATCAATCCTAGGTGCATACCAATTCCAAAGATGTATGCGGTACAAGTGTTGAGATGTTTGAAATCGATTCCCAGCCACAAGAAGAATGTGTCTCGGCATGTATCTGCTCTTAATCAACAACCGAGACACGCACCTAAACCGTGTGAAATTATTGTAAACACGGATCCTGCAGACAAACCAGGTCAGCATTGGACCGTTATCTACATTGATGATAATGGTAACGGAGAGCACCTCAAGGGTATCATTTACGTTTCCTAGAGAAAAATTCTAGATGGTTCCTTTACAATAAAACAATACTGCAGGATTACCATTCGGATGTGTGTGGACTTTATACGTTAACGTTTCTATATTGTAGATTAAATAGTTTATCAATGATTGATTTTGTAAAAAACTTTTTTAGTACATGTTTAATTGTAAATGACGAGATAATTAAATTATTGTTCAACGCCTGTTACCCAACCATTTTATTCTAATAAATAAAGAGATTTTTTAGTACCTTACTTTTTTAATTAAGAGTTGCGTAATATAAGATGAGCCTATTGTTTTTCTTTCTATTTAATTCAGCATGTGTGTTTTTAAAATCGTGTTATAAAATTTATGACTTTAGCGTTTTAAGGACAGTGTGTTACTCGGTTGGTAGATTATTAAAATTAACAGCTTTATATAATTACACAGTAATTAGCTAAAAGTAAACATGAACAGTAGTTTCTAACTACATATTGTTATTGTGGAATTTAAAACATGTAATTATTACATTCCAAACTTTTAATGCGGTTTTTATAAAAACAATTTGTGTGTGTATGTATGTATGGACAACATATAATATTTTGTTCAAACCGCTTTGTTATTAATTACTTTAAGGGAAAGGTAAATAGGAGTTGCAGTAAGTGTGATAAAGATAATTAGGTTGTTTGTATATTTACACTCTAAAAATTAATTATGGGGAAATCAATAGCTAGTTTTGCATCAACTATTCATAAACGTAAAACATAGAAAGTGCTTTAGTTTTATTAGACGAATAATACAAAGCAGTGACTATCACTCGTGAATCGGTCCCTCAAAAATGTTCTTTCAATACAGAGCTGGTAAGTGTGCTGTTATCCTTTTATTTATTTTATTTACTTGTACAGATTTTTAATTACAGTTATAACACACATCTAAGTTATACATAACAAGTTTCTTTAAAAATATTAACATGTACAATATACAACAATTTAACGAGCGGATGGATATTAAACATATTTCAATGCAATCAATGCAGGTAAAACAATCAGTTTTAATATTCGTTTAGAAAACAATATTATAATAACTGTTATGTAATTAATTAACTTAATAAAATTTTTTTGTTTCATTAGAGAATAATCTGAATGTCAGTAAATTTTTTTTATAACTCACTGAGGCTTTTTTAATTATGATATTTACAATAAAAATAAGTGTTCTATAATTAAATTTTACTGTCATTTAAATTACCAACGCAAGATCAAACCCTAACACAAGTTCATACACCTGTCTTACAAGATAGCAATAGGGCCTCCTTATTAGAATACAAATTCAAATTTTACTTCAAGCGTCACGGGGCTAAGTCCCAGCAGTAAGTTGCGACGCCCTATATCAGCCATACAAGATAACATTAGGCCTCCTTATTAGAATACAATCCCAATGTATAAATAAAATTCCGTAAGGTTACAATCTGTAGATAGGAATTAAAAGAATACGCACAATTGCTTAAACCTCTAGGAGATCCCCACCAAAAGGACTCTTAATACAAACAGAAATAATCAGGGTTGAAATTCCCATCATGGGTTGAAAAACCCACCGAAAAGAAACCATAAAATAAGGGTAAAAAATACGCCCCCTCAAGTAAGCGAGTAAAAACAAAAAAGGCCTTAATTAGAGATGAAAATTCTATCAAGGGGTTGAAAAAGGCCTCCGGAAAGAAACCATAAAAAATAAGGGTGGAAAATACGGTCTCTCACGTGGGCATATAAAAAATGGTGGGTTTTCCCCCAAAAAATCCAAGATGGCGCATGGTGCCTCTCTTCAACTGATGTTTCAAAATGTCCCAATATTCAAAGCCCTTTTAACAGAATATTCACGCAAAATTTTATAATAAGAAAGATATTCTTGGAATCGTCCTAACATCTTATGTTTTCCTAACAGATTTTTTCACAAAATCTAGACATAAGAGTTTTCTGGTAGTACCTTAAAACAGAAATCATTAGACCCGAAGGTCTTCACATTATTATGTCTTCAGAATGTTTTAGTTGGACAGTTAACCTCATGTTCTTTATAGGTGACGTATATAACATTTATGATATCAAATGCTAGTTTTGCGCATGCCCAAAAACCAGATTCTTACATTTTTTTATCACATTGTAGATACAGTTGTTACTAATTTTTTTGTTTGTAATTTTACAGTTACCTTTAGTTTTATTAACCAATGTTACACTTTGGTACCATGAAATATTCTCTTAGTTTCACTTTAATCTGATTGTCTTCTTTTCAAACTTGCAATATGTGTATAAAAATATGGTTTAAAGTTTAAAACAGGTGTAAGGTATTTAACAACACGCTATTGGCTCAAACTGTCTTAAGGCAATGCCATCAAAGTGAATCATACTTATTACAGGGAAATTCCAAGGAAAACCAGTGACTTACTAGTAATCACCAAAAAAATGCAAAGGTCGAATTCAATACGCATACCTGTTTAGAATGCACATCTGTGTATTTGAGTGTGTTGACTTGCTTATTGGTGTTGATGGGCGATTAGCCTTTACATGTCTAGTTTGTTTTCTTGGTTTACGTGTTTGGCTGTTTCTTACATGTTTGGTGAATGGTTAGCATGTTAAATACTTTGCTTAGTTTCTTTAGCTTGGGCGTTGGGTTGTTTGCATGTGCGACTGTTGCGGTTGCGTTTTTTAGATGATGTGTTTTCTTAGTTTCTTGTTCTGGCTAGTTTGATTTGTTTGTGTTTGCAAGTTTGTGCTTTTGTTTGTTCACTAGTTTGTTAGTGTTTTAAGTTTGAGGGTTTTTACTTTTTTGCTTGTTTCCTAGGTTTTATGGTGTTTTTTTTAATGATTGTGGATCTGAACAGGCTAAATTTGGCCTATCGTGCGAAAGCACTCAGGGACACTTAGGAGGATGGATAGAAGGATAATGAATTGCCAATAGATGCCTATGAACAGCTACCTTAAATTTTCAGGCATAGGAACTAGGGAGATCATTCCAGATTTTAGAAGCCGTGTAGAAAAATGTGTATTGTGCCCGTTTGGTACGATAAGTGGAGATATGTACTGCATACTGATGATGCGAACCGAGTGTTTCTCGCAAAGATAGCCCGAGATGGTATCACAGAATATAGTTCAGCAGCACAATATCCGGTGTAATAACGATAATACAAAGAAAGAACTGAAACCATCCATCTGTGCTCAAGGGACTGTATGCGAGAAGTTAAGGACCGGTCATTTATAAGCCTAATCGCCCTCTTTTGAATACGATCAACGATATCGAGAGCGTATTGGGGAGCACTAACCCAGAGGTGAGAATTATGTTCCAGATGAGGCTGAATTTGGGCCTTATACAGCAGAAGGAGTTGTCGAGAGGTAAACTACTGCTTAGATCTGTACAAAAAGCCTATTTTACGAGCAGCTGTTTTGGTCAACCCATGAGAGATTTGAAGATACAGTCATACCCAACAGAGTAATGGGGTCTGAAAACTTAAGAACTGAACCATTCATACTTACAACAGGAAATGATTGATCTTTTTTGGCGGACATAAGGCAACACTGAGTTTTGTTAGCATTAAATTTAACTAGATTATTGCTTCCCAATTCGAGAATACGTTGAATGTCTTTGTTGATTGAATTTGCCATTTCAGCTTTCATTTCTTGATTTGACATAGAATGTGGATTATCACTATGAGTAGACTGAGATGAACTACAGTGAAGAGTGCTATCGTCAGCAAAGCAACGGATGGGGTTAGTTGTTGAAGAAATAAGGTCATTTATGTACAGCAGAAAAAGTGTAGGCGCTATAACGGATCCCTGTAGTACGCCCGCGTTAATGCTAACTTCTTTTGAAAAAAGCCATCAACTACGACACGTATTCGTCTTTTATCAAGGAAACTAGAAACCCAGTTGATGAGCGTATCATTTAACCCAAACGAGGTGGGTTTGGCAAGTAAACACTTATGCCAAACTTGGTCAAATGCCTTTGAGATATCTAAAGCGATTACAACTGTTTCAGCGGACTGCTCTACTGTATTGTTCCAAACTTTGGCTGGTGTTTTTAATTTGTTTCCTTTAGGTTTGTTTTAGATAAGTTTGTTTGTTTGTATCCCATGTTTGGATGTTTACTTGTTTGCATGTTCGCATGCATGTTGGTTAGTTTTTTAATATATAGGTGTGTTAACTAGCTTGTTGAGTTTCTTAGGTTCAGAAGTTCGGGATGCTCGGGCTGTTTTTGTATTTACTTGATCACTAGTTTCTTTGATTTTTGGAGTGTTCACGATAACTTTTAAATTGTACGACAAGATGGTGTTGCATTCTAGAATACTTTTGTGTTTAATTCAAGGTGTGGGTCAATGTTATGAGATACTTGAGTTGGACCAAAAGGGGAATTTTTTTAAATGCACCCGAGCTTCTAAATTATCTTACAAGGTTTCTACCATGCGTTCATGTGTTTGCGGAGCGTTTGCATGCGTGTGCGTGGATGGTGCATGTGTGTGTGGAAAACAACCCTAAAGTAAAACGTTAGCCAACACCATACAAAAGTAAGAAACAAGCACCTAAAAGCTTTCAAACATCAACAAACAATCCAACAAACACATCAACAAATACTTAAAACACTAACAAGCTAGTTAAAAAACACACAAATAAACAAATCAAACTAGCCAAAAAAAAAACAAAAGAAACTAGGAAAAACAGACCAGCAAATCATCCAACAAACACAACAGTCACACACGTAAAGAACCGAACATCCCAACGAAAGAAACTAAGCTAGGTATTTAACATGCAAACAAGAAGCTAACTATGCACCAAACAGCTAGTCGTCAATCAACACCAAGAAGCAAGTCAACGTACACAAACACACAAATACGTTATCTAAACAGGCATGCATTTTCAATTTGGCCTTTGTATTATTATGGCGATTACATAGTAAGTATAAGTCACTGGTTTCTCTTGGAATTTCCATGTAATAAGTATGAGTCATTTTAATGGCGTTGCACTAAGGCGCTAAGCCATTTCAAATACCTTTCATCTGTTATAAACTATAAAGCCATATGTTTATATGCATCTTGTAAGCATTAAACGAAGAAAACCATATTAAAGTAAAACCAAGAGATTATTTTATGGTACCAAAGTGCAACATTGTTAGAGAAGGATAGACAACAGTATGTACGAAGTAGTAAAAGAATTTAAAAATCTGATTAGTGCGCACAAGATTGTATAATTTAAAGTACACCATTAAAAAACCCAAAAAAGACAATGATGTTGAAAGTGCACAGATAAGCTTGAAAGACTGTGTTGTCCATTGGGCCGTGCAGATATGTGGAAGAACAACTATAGGTAGACAGAAAAAATGTGCTTGGTGGAATGAATCGGTAAAAAGGCAGTAAGTAAGAAAACTAATGCGCACATGGCAATGATTGTTGCAAAAAATGAGACGGAGAAAAAGCCATTGCATGAGGTGTACAGATTAAGAAACAAAGAAGTGAAGGAGGCAGTGAGAATAAGTAAAGAGGAAGTGATGGCTGTGGAAGGAGAGAAAATGCAGAATAATTTTGAGGGAAACAAGAAACTCTTCTGGAAATGGGTCAAAAATACAGAACGCTGTACGAGCGATGAATACGAGCAATGAAATAGTATGGAACGATTGTGAAGTGAGGAAATGCTGGCAAGAATATTTTCGAAAGCTCTACAGTAGTGGGGAAAATAAGACTGAAAGGTTAAATAAGGAGAATATAGAAGCAATGGTGAATGAAAGTAAGAAGGATATTTGGTTAAATGGGATGGGAAGGTTGAAAAACGGTAAAGGAGCAGGCGTGGATGAAATCACTGGTGAAATGCTGAAGTATGGAGGTGTAAAGCTTATACCTAGATTGTGTAAATTATTCAATGTATGCCTTAAATGTGGAAAAGTGCCGAGTGATTGGAAGAACGTGATGATTTTACCATTGTATAAGAGTAAGGGGAACAAGAGTAATTGCAGGAACTACGGAGGAATAAGTTTGCTCAGTGTACCTGGTAAAGTAGTTGGAAGAGTACTGATTGACAGAGTACGAGAAAACTACAAAAACTAAGATTTGGGATGTACAGGATGGCTTCATGGGTGTTAATCAGATTGTTGAACTCTAGCAGGTGATCGAAATGTGTTTAAGTATAAAAAAGAAGCTGTACTCTGCATTTGTAGATCTGGAGAAAGCATATGACAGAGTGAGTAGGGAGAAGCTGTGGGAAATATTAAATGAATATGGCGTAACTAAAGGTCTGGAATAAGGGCAGCATACAATAGTAGCCGGGCATGTGTTAACGTTGAAGGAGGTGTGAGTGAATACTCCATTATCGAGCAAGGAGTGCTGTGTGATGTCACCGTGGTTGTTCAATGTATACATGGATAAATGTGTTAGGTAATCATGAACCGATCCAAACGGTGTAATGGTTGGTGACGTAAATGTACGAGTTCTAGTGTATGCAGATGATAGTCTTATTAAGTGACAATGTGGATAAGCTACAAACTGCTCTGAGGATGTTTGATATAATCAGTGAGAGCATGGACCTAAAGGTAAACGTGAACAAAACTAATATTGTGGTGTTTAATCGGAAAGATGAAAAGGAGAGTAGAGTATTTACCCTGCAAGATGAAATGGTGGAACAAGTGGACCAGCAGTTCACTGCTAATGGTACAATGAATGGCGAGATTGGTATAAGGTATAAGGACGTGTTCGTTCCGTCAGTACTGTATGGAAGTGAGGTGTGGATATGTCAAAAGAAAAATAAATGCCGTGGGTAAAACGAGAAGGGATACGATAAACAATGAGTGTATAATGAAGGAGTGGGGCGAAGAAAAGACGATGATAGATAGGTAGAAAGGAAGTATACTACGTTGGTTTGGCCACATTGAAAGTAATAAAGACAGTGCTGCAAACCTAAATACAAAAAATTGTCACTGAATTTAAAAATTGGGTAATACAGCGTGTTCAGGATAAAAATGTTCAGGATCGAGGTCTCACTTATTTGAAGTGTTACGAATTACAAAAAAGTTACCTTATTCTGGACCTAATTTAATAGGTCAAAAACATTTGACGTACTTACCATGGCTTGCAATAATTCAGAAATAACTAATTTTAAGAAAGACCCAATATTTACAAAATATGTTCCAATAATTCACTATTTTGTTCCAAACAAAAATAACACCTGTAACGGTCGAAATCAAAGCATTTTGTAACGTTTCTGGAGAAATGTGTCTATAACAACTCGCCTTACATTTTCGAAATTATTGAATGTGTGAACTTAAACATTTTCTTTCAGATAACACCAAAGAAAAAATCTAATGGGGTTATACCTGAAGATCTTGCTGGCCATGCAAATGGGCCGTGTGTACCAACCCACTTGTTATCGAATTGTCGATTCAGATATTCCCGAACAACCTGCGCATTGTAAACTGGTACTCCATCTTGCTGGAACCTACACATCTGCATTTCAGCTAGCTAATGCTATACAATTTAAAAACATTTTAACTTGTTGATGTAAAAGCTGATGATATCGTTCAGCTGCTAAAGTGCCTTCATAAACTATTGGACTGAATAGACTACTTCCCAGAATTCTACACCATACATTAAATCCAAAACTGCTGTGAAAAGAGCGGCCAATACTAGCAGCTAAAATTTCCGAAGATACCAGACGTGAAATTCTTCTATTACTGATTCTTTTCTAATAAAGATTAAAGCAATTATAATTCCAATTAAATTGAATACACCCCTAAACACCGACAAACAATCTGATAAAGGGGTTGCAAAAGTAACACTATTCATATCTCAAAAAACGGTACATACTATCACGATTAAATTTTCGTATTAGTATGATAATAATCTTATAACGATAAAGCAATAAAAATATCCAGGTGCACTGCTGTCTAAGGGGTAGAAAAAACCACCCCTTTATCATATTTCGAAAACGGCACATACTATCACAGTCAAATTTTCGTATTTGGTTCATAATGATTTTAGAATGATTAAGCAATAAAAATATCCTGGTTCACTGCCGTCCAACGGGTAGAAAAACTACCCTTTATCATATCTCGAAAACGGCACATACTATCACAGTCAAATTTTCGTATTTGGTTCATAATGATTTTAGAATGATTAAGCAATAAAAATATCCAGGTGCATTGCCGTCCAAGGGGTAGAAAAACACTCTATTGTATCTCGAAAACGGCATATACTATCACCATCTAATTTTCGTATTAGTTTGATAATAATATCAGAATGATTAAGCAATAAAATATTCAGGCGCACTGCCGCCCAATGGGTAGAAAAACCACCCCATATCTCAAAAAGGGCACATACTACCACGATCAAATTATCGTATTTGGTTCATAATAATCTTAGAATGATTAATCAATAAAAATATACAGGTGCACTTCCGTCTAAGGAGTAGAAAAAACCACCCCTTTATTATATCTCGAAAACGGCATATACTATCACGATTTAATTTTCGTATTAGTTTGAGAATAATCTCACAATGATTAAGCAATAAAAATGTCTAGGTGAACTGCCGTCCAAGGGGTAGAAAAACCACCCCTTTATCATATCTCAAAAACGACACACACTATCACAATCAAATTTTCGTATTAGGTTGAAAATAATTTTAAAACAATTAAGCAATAAAAATATCCAGGTGCACTGCCGTCCAAGGGGTAGAAAAAATCACCCTTTATCATATCTGGAAAACGGCACATACTATCACTATCAAACTTTCGTATTTAGGTCATAATAATCTTAGAATGATTAAGCAATAAAAATATCCAGCTGCACTGCCGTCCAAGGGGTAGATAAACACCCTATTATATCTCGAAAACGGCACATACTATCACGATCTAATTGTCGTATTAGTTGATAATAATCTCAGAATGATTAAGTAATAAAAATATCCAGGTGCACTGCCATACAAGGGTATAGAAAAAACCACCCCTTTAACATCTCAAAAAGGGTAGACACTATCACAATCAAAATTTCGTATTAGGTTGACAGTAGTCTTAGAATGATTAGGCAATAAAAGTACCCAGGTGCACTGCCGTGACGAGGGATAGAAAAAGCCACCCCTTGTCATATCTCGAAAACGGCACATATCACAATCAAATTTTCGCATTTATTTCATAACAATCGTATAATGATTAATCAATGAAAATATCCAGGTGCACTGCCATTCAAGGGGTATAAAAAACTACCCCTTTATTATATCTCGAAAACGACACTTTTGTATTAGGTCTTAGAATGATTAAGCAATCAAAATATCCAGGTGCACTGCCGTCCAAGAGGTAGAAAACACATTCTATTATATCTCGATCTAATCACGATCTAATTTTCGTATTAGTTTGTTAATAATCTCAGAATGATTAAGCAATAAAAATATTGAGGTGCACTACCGTAACACTACCCCTTTATCATATCTCAAAAAGAGCACACACTATCACAATCAAATTTTCGTATTAGGTTGAAAATAATCTTAAAACAATTAAGCAATAAAAATATTCAGACGCACTGCCGTCCAAGGGGTAGAAAAAACCACCCCTTGATTATATCTCGAAAACTGCACATACTATCTCAGTCAAATTTTCGTATTAGGTTGACAATAATTTTAGAATAATTGAGCAATAAAAATATCCAGGTACACTGCTGTTCAAGGGGTTGAAAAACACACCCTATTATATCTCGAAAACGGCACAAACTATCACGATCTAATTTTCGTATTAGTTTGATAATAATCTCAGAATGATTAAGCAATAAAAATATCCAGGTGCACTGCCCTCGAAGGGGTAGAAAAAACCACCCTTTTAACATATCCCAAAAAGGGCAAAAGCAATAAAAATACCCAGGCGCACTGCCGTCCAAGGGGTAGAAACCGCCATTGTGATATGTGCCGTTTTTGAGATATGATAAAGGGGCAGTTTTTTCTACCTCTTAGACGGCAGTGCACCTGGATATTTTTATTGCTTAATTGTTTTAAGATTATTATCAACCTAATACGAAAATATGATTGTGATAGTATCTGTCGTTTTCGAGATATGATAAAGGACTGGTTTTTTCTACGCCTTAGACGGCAATGCACCTGGATATTTTTATTGCTTAATCATTCTTAGATTATTGTCAACCTAATACGAAAATTTGACTGTGATAGTATGTGTGTCGTTTTCGAGATATGATAAGGGGGTGGTTTTTCTACCCCTTAGACAGAAGTGCACCATGATATTTTTATTGCTTAATTGTTTTAAGATTATTTTCAACCTAATACGAAAATTTGATTGTGATAGTATCTGTCGTTTTCGAGATATAATAAAGGAGAGGTTTTTTCAACCCCTTGGACGGCAGTTCACCTGGATATGTTTATTGCTTAATTGTTTTAAGATTATTTTCAACCTAATACGAAAATTTGATTGTGATAGTGTGTGCCCTTTTTGAGATATGATACAGAGTGTTTTTTTCCTTGGATGGCAGTGCGCCTGGATATTTTGATTGCTTAATCGTTATAAGATCATTATTATACTAACACGAAAATTTAATCGTGATGGTATGTGACGTTTTTGAGATATGATGAAAGGGTTATCTTTGCAACCCTTTCATCAGATTGTTTTTCTGTTTTTAGGGTTATATTCAATTTAATTGGAGTTATAATTGCTTAAATATTTATTAAGAAAGGAACAGTAATAGAAAAATGGGTATATCATGCTCTATTTCACTTCGGGTATCTTCGGAAGTTGTAGCTGCTATATTGGTCGCTCTTTTCACACCGGTAAATCCAAAACGCATTTGATGTCTTGATTCCCTTTTTAAATGTGGATTTTGAGATGCGTGTAGTAATGCGTGTTTTTTCGGTGAAATAAACTATTATTACAAAAATAACTTTCATCCATCCATAAAATTTGATGGGGTAAATTTTCATTAGTTTCACACTGCCGAGTAAACCATTCGCAGAAGGTTTTCCTCCGTTCCATATTTCCTGGATGACCGGTTTGGGTAATTCGATATTTATATGGGCCATATCGCTGTTTCTTCAGAATTGAATGAACTGTAGATCTTAGTACACTAGTAGGATTTTCATTTGTCGAGTTCATGTTGATGAATTTTCAACAACTGTAAACAAAACCGTAGTTTCATTTTGAGGAATATGTCCTTTTTCAGTTTCTTGAAGCATCCGTAGAGCTTTAAATTATCATATAGTTTTCTGAAAACCATGTGAAAAGGCAGCCTTCTTTTGTACCGGGTGGCCAACTAAGAACGGCCGTCTGCCATACCTCAGGAATGGATTATAGCACAGGTTCGGGAAAAAAATTGTATAACAAAAGTGGCCTCGAGAAACGCCTGGACATTATTTTCAGAATTGTAGGTCCACCGCTAGAGGGCGTATTTGACAGTTAAAATTTTAAAGAGCAAAATTTTTCAAAATTTACTCAATTAAGGGGCATATTAAATATTATAATCAGATTCCTCGACAAATTCTGCATATTTTTTTATTTGACAAGTTTTAGTCTAACTCTTCAAATAAGGGGTGGGGGAGAGTGGGAACCTTGTTACGAAAAAACGCCTTTAATTCAGGTTCTGATTGACCGATTTTAATAAACTTGATGTTGTTTGAAAGAGCTTTTGCTAAACAATAGAAAATTTGTAAATTTGAAGCAATCTGATTAATAACATAAATGCCAGAGGTCGCTGTTTAATATTTTTTTAATATTGTGTTTTCTCTTTACAATTTTAAATGGAAGCATAAAAATTTAAGCAGGTTTTTAAAAAGTAGTCTAAATTAGTAATAAAACAGTGAAAACTGCAAGTCGATATCTTTTTACTATTCTGAGATATCGTAAGAAACAGGTAAATGGCGGGAATTGTTGTTCCAACATCTAGTAGGCTAGTTCGTGTTAACGGAAATTGTTAAATTTAGCCTGGATGAAAAGATCTTACATAGGTATGCAGTAATTTAAACTGTTATCACACTAATGTTATGGTTGCCGCTAGATTACCTAAATGTATGCTGTCTCTACTAACAATGAGAACAAATTATAAAATAATAATGTGATAAATCTTAACATTTTTTTAATTATATAAGAATGTTATATTTGTTTTCAAGCGATGTGTTAGTAAATCAAAAGCATAAAATATCAACAAAAACCGATATTTGCCCAGCAACAACAAATACAGTTTAAAATATGAATTACGATTTACTGATGACAACAAAATTAGTAAAGAGGGCCATGTAAGATATAAAATAAATTCCCTGTTGAAAACAAGCAAGCTATGACTTTTACGCATATGTCAAAAATTATTCATGGTGTTGCATTTAATAGATTTTCTTTATCTTTTCGTACCAAAATGATTCTTACAAATGAAGAAGCATTTGATATGTTGGCAGTTTATTTTGAATGTATGAGAAATGCAACCGTTCCTGCTAGAGTGTATGCACTGCAGTACCCAAACAGACGGCATCACAGCAGTAGAGTTTTTCTCCGACTCGCACACCGTGTGCGTACTACTGGAAATGTGAATCTTGTGTACCGAAGACAACGCAGAGGTAGAACAGAGGGAAATGTTATTGATGTTTTAGCTTATGTAAATGTTAACCCTCATTCAAGCACCAGAGCTATAGCTAGAGACTTGGGTATATGTCGAACCACTGTCCAAAATATTTTAAGAGAACATATTAATGCATGTTTTATTCGGTATTATAATGATAAAAATATTTTAATTTTTTTCGTTTGTCATTATATGTTTATGTCCAGTTTCAATAAAACAACAAATTATTTAATGAAATTATCTTATGCTATGTGAATAGATTTTAACTAACAACATGATAATTATGTGAGGCAAAGTAAAGTAAAAGGTACCAATAATAAAAATAATGAGAGGGGCGAAAAAATTCGTAATAACATTACGAGAGTTAATGCATTTAAAGTCCTTTTCCGTTTACTAACAACGAAGGACTTCAATGTGTCTTATTGATCTGATTACTTTATAATATGTACTATTTTAGATTGCACCCATATCACATGGTGTTACACCATAGTTTGAATGCTCAAGATTTCGATACCAGGTTGGATTTTTGCAACTGGCTTTCAAATAGGATACACGACGATCTAAAATACTTTCACGAATTACGTGGACAGAGGAGGCTACTTTTCATAGTGATGGTAGTGTAAATCGACATAATATGCACTACTGGTCTGAAACGAATCCCCATTGGATGCAGGAGACCCAACATCAGGGTTGTTGGTCTGTAAATGTGTGGTGCGGGATTCTAGGTGGAGAAATAATTGGGCCTTTTTTTTAATGAGACTGTTAATGGAGAAAGATATTTAGATTTTTTAAGCAACGAATTGCCACTTCTTTTAGAAGACGTACCCTTGGCCATTCGTCGTGACATGTTCTTGCAACATGATGGGTGCCCGGCACATTATTCTAGAGATGTTTGGAATTTCTTAGATCAATCATACCCTAAAAGGTGGATAGGACGTGGAAGTTTATTTATTTGGCCACCAAGGTCTCCAGACCTAACTTATTTAGATTTTTATTTGTGGGGGCGAATAAAAGATCTCGTTTATGCCGATAGACTCACAACAAGAGCTGACATGATTGAAAGAATACGACAGACAATACGAAGTATTTCGTGAAGCAAAAATTGAAACTGCTGTTCTCTCCACCCGTCAGCTATTGATTTCATGCATTGAAAGTGATGGACGACATTTCGAACATCTAGGGCGACACTAATTACGTAGTTATTTATTTAAGGTTTTAAATGTTAGATTTATCACATTATTATTTTATAATTTGTTCTCATAGTTAGTAGCGACAGCGTTACATTTAGGTAAACTAGAGGCAATCATAACATTAGTATGATAACAGTTTAAATTACTGCAGACCAATGTAAGATCTTTTCATCCAGGCTAAATTTAATCTAGCCTACTAGACGTTGGAAGAACAATTCTCGCCATTTACATGTTTCTTACGATATCTCAGGATAGGAAAAAGATATCGACTTGCCGTTTTCACTGTTTTATTACTAATTTAGTCTACTTTTTAAAGATCTACTTAAATTTTTATGCTTCCATTTAAAATTGTAAAGAGAAAACACAATATTAAAAAAATATTAAACAGCGCGCTCTAGCATTTATGTTAATAATCAGATTGCTTCAAATTTACAAATTTTCTATTGTTTAACAAAAGCTCTTTCAAACAACATCAAGTTTATTAAAATCGGTCAAGCAGAACCTGAATTAAAGGCGTTTTTTCCTAACAAGGTTCCCACTCTCCCCCACCCCTTATTTGAAGAGATAGACTAAAACTTGTCAAATAAAAAATATGCAGAATTTGTCGAGGAATCTGATTATAATATTTAATATGCCCCTTAATTGAGTAAATTTTGAAAAATTTTGCTTTTTTAACTGTCAAATACGCCCTCTAGTGGTGGACCTACAATTCTGAAAATAATTTCCAGGCGTTTCTCGAGGCCACTTTTGTTATAAAATTTTTTTTCCCGAACCTGTGCTATAATCCATTCCTGAGATATGGCCAACGGCCGTTCTTAGTTGGCCACCCGGTACATTCGGCCAGCTTCTACAAAGTTTTGTTGAGATAAAATGTAAGTCTTCATCAAAAAGTTTCAGCACGAACACTAAGAGCAGTTGTGAGGGATAGAATGAATGCGGTTTTATTTTTAGATATATCATAATGTCACAGCCAGCTACGAAATTTTAATTGCAAAGCTAACTATTCAGAATCAAGAAAATGCGATATTAATAAAATGAAACGACTGAAAGACACATGTGTGATACACTGTCGAAAAGAGGAAGGCAGATGCTATCAGCATTTAATACTAAGCCTGCCACGATCCATAAGAAAAAACATAGTTGATGTTATTTTTAAGACAACTTACTAGTCATATTTTGTTTACTCTTGAAAAAGTGCCTTAATAATCTTAAGATCATATTTCTCCCTGAGTAATCGACAATTTCAGTTTTTTGTTAATATCAAGTAAGTCATGGCAAGTACATCAAATGTCTTTATTTCTATTAAATTAGGCCCATAAATAAGCTAACTTTTTTGTGACCAAAGTCGTAACTCTTCAAATAAGCGAGATCCCCCCCCATGATTAAGATTTTTAGCCTGGACACGTTGTTTATCAAATACCCTATATTACTGCTAATTTTTAAACGAGACAAAAATGCATATCGTCCTGCAATGGACTGATGAAAGAAGTTGTTGAACGATAACGTTTTGAGGACGATGTTTCAGTTGAAGCTTTTGGTGCTTATGGTGCAACCATCTTCCTTTTAGGACAACAGGATAAAAAAAATTCCAATAATGTTAAGCCTTTGTATTTTTATCACGTCCCAATAAATTGTAAAAAAGTAATTTCGGTTTATATTTGATTCACCCTCGTAGCACAGAAAAAGATAGTGCAATTTGTTCTAATCGTCATGTTTGAATACGCAAAATTGGAAACTAAAAAGAAATAAATACATAATTTAACAAAACGATAAGTGATTTCGACTCGTTTTGAAAACCGTTCATTCATAAAACCTCAGAATCCGAAAATTGTAAAAGATTTCGAACATTATTAGTAAACACTAGTAAAAAATCTATGAAAACGTCAGAGCTAAATTTGTTTTCTCTGACAATTGTCGGAAACGTATTGAAACTAGAAACCAATGTCCGCTTTTATCACAGTTTAGAAATGTTGTTAGTGTATTGTGAAGTAATTTTATCAGGAAAAAAAAACTGTTCGAAAACTACACGGAAGTTTAAGGGTTTTTTTATTAGTACAAAGTCGAATGTTTCAGAATTTTGCGACAGAATTATTTAATTCTTGAAGCAAGAGATTTAATGAAAGTCGGCCATTTTGTAGTCGAGTACTTTGCTCATTAGAGATTTGTTGCGGAAAATCTTAATCATTTTGATGAAGAGGCGTCTATATGTCGTGGAAAATTTTATGTCATATTTTTTATCAGATGTTTAGCGGATTTAGTATATAAAAAGGAGACCTTACATCATTCGTCATTTTACTATTCCACCACAAAGAAAAAAGGTTTAAAGGCGCCTTGATGGCCAACAAAAGTTTTAATATTTTAGCTTATCGACTCGGAAAATTGTGAATAGTTTTGAATGCAAGACTGAAACTTAATCCAAAAATCGTTGGCGATTCCTCAATTATTCTGGAAGTAGTTATACTTCGACATTAATTTGGTATCGAAATAGAGAGTTTATTTTGTTGCGGGTCAAAGGTTGGAAATTTAAACGTATTTGGCGTTTTGTCGTTGACAGATATCGAAGGACGAGCGGGTGACGGCGTAAGGTAGGTAATCTACAGGTGCTATTTTTTTTACAGGTAAAAAAAGTATAGTACGTATTAGACGTCTGTCCACATAATAACCTTAGGGGGGTGAAAGGGGGTAACGGGGAGTCGCGCTCCCGAGATGCGGAATCTTATTAAATTGCCCGGGCGTCATATCAGGCCGAGCCTGCGTTGCCAGGGAAACGGCCGGGACACTTTGAAAGTCTAATGCATACATCTCACACTTCGGGCGGAGAAGGGCGTCATTTTGTTTTCACCCATTCTTCTATTATAGAATTCGCGCCCTGTCTACGTTTTTACTTCCTTTACATTCTCGGATGTCGCAGCAAAGCGAACTCTCGTTCTAAGGGTAGGTATCGAACAAGGGTTGTGATGTTGGGACACTGCTAAGGAATGCGTCCAATACAAAGCCTCTATACGACCTTACATGTAGTTTCGGTTTTTCTTCGTCTTAGAAAAAAGTTTGCTTTTAAAATTTGCATACCAACACGACAGATACAGGATGTGAAAGGCACGTTGGAAAATTTAAGTCGAAAAAATCGAACGCGCATAAACGACAACTGCTAAATCAAATGGTGTTTAAGGTGACAAGGGTGTATTTATGAGTTTTTTACATCAACGATAGAAATACCTTTAAGGTCTATTGTTCCCTCTAAAAATTTATGACTTTGTTACAATCAATGAATGACCAATAGTAGTAATCTTTTTTTAATTTATATACTAGACATATTATTCAATTTTGATTTTCGAGAGAAATACGCATGGTGTCTGGCTGACTTTTTGTTAAAATGTTTTTCGGCCGGTTAGAGAATCCACCAACTTTTGGTAGGAGAGAAAACTGTCCAGATTGTATTTACGAAATCCATTGAAGGAGAGCTTTGTCAGTCTCTTGACCTTGTTTGTGAGTTAACAAGTTATATAGTGATTCCTTTTGATATTTTTCCTTCTTCGTAGACGTGGAGAACTCATTCTTAAATACCCACGTTTATCACTACTACTCTGCCATTTTGTTTTTATTTTTAAATTCGACAAGTCCTTTTTGTTTTTACTGTAATAAATTTAGTTAAATTTAAAGAGCAACTTAAAAAGCTCAAGGAGGTTGAAATATATTATCTATTACCCATTTTATCGTTCCTTTATTTAGTTTTTTTTATACACGTATTGAAGAGTACATTAAAATTTTAAAGTCGGCGGTATTCCTTTTATCCCTTTATCGAAATAGACGTTATTACTCCTTATTTCCGAACATATTGTAACTTATGTGACTATTCTTTGTAATAAGGATAAAAGACAAATTTTTTAAATTATTAAAGACTTCCTAATAGCATTTAACAAATAACTATAAAAACGCGAATTGTGTTCGAAGTGGCTAATGTAGATGTAAATAACCATTAGCTAAAATTATTGGGAACAAATCATACACTGTTAACGTCTAACTTAGAATTATATTTCCTATTTTATAGCATACAGTCACGCCAAGTTACTCGAATAATTACAAAATTATACGTCAGTTCCATAAGTCCGTTAAGCATGGTAATTGAAAGCACTAGCGACACGGTTAGTATCAACCCTCAGTGCTCTGTTAGTGCTTCTTAATGCTTTATACCTTATACAAGCGAAATCGACGGCTTTCAAAAAATAGAGACCGCCCCACCACTATAAAAAGCACAAACGAAGGGATCGGGTGCCAACCGTTAGTGCTGCTTAATTTTTTTTTTATGATTGTGGACCTGAACAGGCTAAATTTGGCCTATCGTGCTAAAGCACTCAGGAACGCTTAGGAGAATGGATAGAGGGATAACGAATTGCCAATAGATGCCTATGAATAGCTACCTTAAATTTTCTCATATCATAAGTGAGAGGAAAGCAGGAACTAGGAGATCATTCCAGAGTTTAGAAGCCGTGTAGAAAATGTGGATTACGCCCGTTTGATACGACAAGTGGAGATTTGTACTGCATACTGATGATGTGAATGAACGAACCGAGTGTTTCTCGCAAAGATAGCCCGAGATGGTATCAAAGAATATAATTCAGCAGCACAATAGCCGTTGTAATAACGATAATACAAAGAAAGCATCCTTTTATGCTCAAGGGACTGTATGTGAGAAGTTAAGGACGGGTCATTTATAAGCCTAATCGCTCTCTTTTGAATACGATAACGATATCGAGAGCGTATTGGGGAGCACTAACCAAGAGGTGAGAATTATATTCCAGATGAGGTCGAATTTGGGCCTTATACAGCAGAAGGAGTTGTCGAGAGGTAAAGTACTGCTTAGATCTGTACAAAAAGCCTATTTTACGAGCAGCTGTTTTGGTAGCTAACAGCAGATGGTCAAGCCATGAGAGATTTGAAGATACAGTCATACCCAACAGAGTAATAGAGTATGAAAACTTAAGAACTGAACCATTCATACTTACAACAGGAAATGATCGATCTTTTTTGGCGCACACAGGGCAACACTGAGTTTTGTTAGCATTAAATTTAACTAGATTATTGCTTCCCCATTCGAGAATACGTTGAATGTCTTTGTTGATTGAATTTGCTATTTCAGCTTTAATTTCTTGATTTGACATAGAAGGTGGATTATCACTACGAGTAGACTGAGATGGACTACAGTGAAGAGTGGTATCGTCCGCAAAGCAATGGATGGGGTTAGTTGTTGAAGAAATAAGGTCATTTATGTACAGCAGAAAAAGTGTACACCCTATAACTGATACCTGTGGTACGCCCGTGTTAATGCTAACTTCTTTTGAAAAAAAGCCATCAACTACGACACGTATTCGTCTTTTATCAAGGAAACTAGAAACCCAGTTGATGAGCGTATCATTTAACCCAAACGAGGTGAGTTTGGCAAGTAAACACTTATGCCAAACTTGGTCAAATGCCTTTGAGATATCTAAAGCGACTACAACTGTTTCACCGGACTGCTCTACTGTATTGTTCCAAACTTGGGTCACATATGAAAGAAGATCACTTGTTGAACGACTTTGCCTAAACCCATATTGGTGGTCACTAAGGAGTTTGTTAGTTTCAAGAAACGTGAGCAGTTGCTGATTGATGGCTTTTTCCACGATTTTAGACAAAATGGAAGTGATTGGTCGGTAGTTTGAGGGATCAGCCTTATCGCCTTTTTTGGAAATAGGTTGAACATTTGCTAACTTCCATGATGAAGGAATTCCCAGAAGACATAGAGATCGTATAGAGCTCAGATAAGACTGGTACTAGTTCGGGGAACATTTCTTTAAGACAATAGCTGGGATACCGTCTGGGCCAGTCGCCTTATTGAGATCAAGCCTACTGATGATCGATTCCAAGAACTTGTACCGAAAATGAATTGGTTTCATAGCGTATGGAAAAGAATTGACTAGGGGCACATCTTTTCTAGAATCATTGAGACACGAGCTTGATGCAAACAAATCCACAAAAACATTGGCTTTGTCTACAGAATCAGCAACTACCGATCCGTCAATAGATGTTAGGGGGGGGAAATGAAGATGTTCCAAAGTTTTTACTAATGGCTTTAGCTAAAGACCAAAATTTACGACTGCCTAAAGGAGATGTAGCTAGTTCATTACATTTTCGTTGTTCGAACAACTTTTTAGTTTTAGTGATGACACTTTTGCAGATATTTCTAGCACCAACGTATTCTACATGACTGTCGACGGATTTATTAGATTTCCATTTAATGTAACATTTATTTTTTAAAGATATTGCATCAGCACAAGCCTTATTTAACCAGGGTTGGGAACGTGAATGACCTATACGGTACTGTTTTTGGGAATGTATAACTCCATTCCCATAAGGAAGTCTTGAAAGTTACTGCCATTAGGAGACCTATAAATGCAACAGTAAAATTTCACAAAATTAGGACCAAAATGTTTAAACAAAATCACGTCAAAATTTTTATTTTCTAAAGAAGAAACCCTCTTGCAAGCAATTCTGTCCTTGATGTACGCACATACGCCTCCTTTATATCGTAAGTTAGAGTGAAGATGGTATTGAGGAAATTGCAAGTCGGGTGACTCGGAGCTTTCCGAGGAGACTTGTGTTTCAGATAGAAGCAAAATATCAGGTTGTAATTGTTCAAGATGTTGGTGAATAGCATTAAGATTAGACCTGATACTGCGGATGTTGCAGTAGTGAATCAGAAAGTTGATTTCGATAACCGTGGTCGCTTGGGCCCTGCCCTCCCGGACATCCGAATGGGGCAGGATTTTACGTCCGGAATTTATTACCCTAGAAACCACAGCCATCTTATTTTTTAATTTGGGACTTTTAATCCGATAGGAAGACAGTGAGGGAGAGAAGAATAAGGATGAGAATAGATTAAGGAAGAAGAAAAAGGTAACCGGCAGCCCTTACCGAGCTCAGAAAATCGGGGATCCAATATCAAGGAGCCCATGGTAAGGGTGGTGGTACCTCCCCGGCTAGCATGGAGTATACATGTCTACCACCTATTAATACTTTAAAACTTGCATCAGCCGTTTCTAAGAAATAGATACCTTTACTGCGATGCTCAGTTAACCACAAATATTGAAAGTACTAACCATCGGACCGCTGCCAATTGTTACTGCTTCGTTAGTACGTCTTAATGCTTTATATCATACAGCAAAACCGGCTCACTCCAAGAAACAGAAACCCCCCTATGCTGTGGTGACATCTCACCACTACTGAAAACACTAACGACAGGACCGGTACCAATCATTAGTAAAATCAGTCGTTATCATAAAATGGACTCCAAGTAATGTGGTGTTGCCGTCCCACAATTACTAGAAGCACTAACGATAGAACTGGTGTTACTCGTTGGTGCTTTTAGCGCTTTCACTTGCATTATAAAATCGGCCATTTCAAAAAATAGGTACCACCTAATACAATACTGACCCATAATTATTAGAAGCACTAACAATCAGACCGACGCCAATAGTTAGTGCTTCTTAATGCCTTGTATCTTCAAAACCGGCTGTTTTCAATAAATAGGTACCCTTACTGAGATGATGATGTTTCACAATTATTGACGGCACTAACGGACGGACCGATCTCAACCATTACTGCTTCGCTAATGCTTCTAAGTGATTTATACTACCACCAGCAAAACCGGTCCTATCCAAAAAAATAGATACCCTCTCGTGCAGGACTGACGTTTCACCACTATTAAAAGCAGTAAAGGTTTGTGCTTCCTACTCCTTTACATCTTGCATTGGCAAAACCGGCCGTTTTCGAGACCCGAAGTGCGGTTCTGATGTCCCACAATAATTGAAAGCACTAACGACCGGACTGGTGTCAATCGTTACTGATTCGTTAGTACTTTTTAGTGCTTTATACTGTGCACTTTTCAAAAAAATAGATATCCCCTTGTGCCTGACGTGTCATTACTATGCAAATCAATAAATTTGGGAGGGATTCCAATTGTTAGTGCTTCGTTAGTACTTCTTAGTGCGTTATACTGTACACCAGCAAAACCGGCCCTCTTAAAAAAAGTAGTAACTACGGACGGGTGGCAATTACTAGTGCTCCGTCGGCAAAAAAGATATCCCCTTCTACCTGACGTATCATCACTTTTTAGTGCACCACCAAAACCGGCCCTTTTCAAAAAATAGATATCCCCTTGTGCAGTGCTGACATCTCACAGCTATTAAAAGCAGTAACTACGGGACGGGTGTCAATCATTAGTACTTAGTTAGTGCTTCATAGTATTTGGTACTGTGCACCAGTAAGTCCGAGCCTTTCCAGAAATGAATATCCTCTTGTGTAGTGCTGACGTTTCACCACTATTGAAAGTAGTACACAGGACCGGTGCAAATCGTTAATGCTTCGTTAGTGCTTCCGCCGTGAAAGCACTAACGACCGGACCAGTGCCAATCATTACTGCTTCGTTGTACTTAATGCTTTATACTGCGTAGCAGCTAAACCGGCCCTTTCAAAAAATAGACATCTCCTCATGCAGTGCTCACGTCTCAACCACTATTAAAAATAATAACCACGGGACGGATATCAATCATTACTGCTTCGTTATTACTTCTTAATGTGTTATATTGTGCATTAGCAAAACCGGCGCTTTTCAAAAAATAGCTATCCCATTAAGCGGTGCTGAGGTTTCACTACTATTAAAAGTAATAACTACGGTAAACGTAATCGGAGAAACCCACCGTTTCCAAGAAATAAATATCAGCTAATGCGTGCTTCGGTAGTGCTTTACGATTTGCATAATCAAAACCGCCCGTTTCCAAAAATTAGGTACCACCTCATGCGGTGCTGATGTCCAACAATTATTGAAATCCTTAATGTTAATGCTTCGTTAGTGCAGTGTTTTATACTGTGCACCAGTAAAACCGAACCTTTCCAAAAAATGATATCCCCTCATCACATTTCATCGCTACTGAAAGTACTAACGACGGGACCGGTGCCAATTATTAGTGTTTCGTTAATGCTTCTTAATGATTTCTTCCGTGAAACTGTGGTGGTGAGTTGTTTGTTCAGGTTCTTGTGTTATCAATTTTGTGATCTAAAAAGAAATTGGGAAGGATTAAAAAACTGGGGAAAGAGAGAACCAATTTTAATTTTAGGCAGGGAAAGTATTTTTGCATTATCTATCATTTGAAAAAATATGAAGAAAGGATTATCCATAAATACGCACATAAAATAAAGAGAATTTCCACACAAATTTGTGTAACATGTACACCTTAAATATAATCTTGAAGAAGTAAAGTGGTCTACAATGATCCCGCGGTTAGTGTTTTCAATAGGTTTGGAACGACAGTACTGCAAATATATTTCTTGGAAGCGGCTGGTTTCGCTAATACTAAGTATAAACGCACTAGCAAAGCAATAACGATTGGCATCGGACCGGTTGTTGGTGCTTTCAATAATAATGGGATGTCAGCACTGCACAAAGGGTGCTTTCAATCGTAACAAACTTCGAACGTGTTGTTAATAATTCACCTTTTCGTTAGACAATTAACGTGCATTCGTGCAGCGTATGTTGCATATCTAGTTGTATAAAAACATATTTAATTATTTTAATTAGAACTCGTACTCATATCGTTTGGGCATTCAGTTTCAGACATCTTCATGCGCAATAGACCACCTTAGGGGCGGTTTTTGATTGAGTTAAGAATGTGGATGCAGCATCCAATTTTGCTTTGTTAAATAATTTTGATTAAAAGTGCTATAAATTTTAGAGTTATTTAAAGTTATTTTACAATGTTTGAGACGTTTGCTTTTTTAAGCACTTTTATTTTTACTTTCATGTTTACATTTTATTTTTTACTTTAACTTCACCTTTACACGTCTAAACACATCTACCCCATTACATATTTTACCGTTAATCGGTAAACGGTATTAGTACGATTAATCAAGAGTGAGATTTATTCATTTGGGAATTATTAAGCATACAAATTCAGATTTATTTCAACCTGAAGTAATATTAGGCAACGATTTTCCAAAACACTGACACAGCAGGGATCCATTTCGTTATCTACAGTGTGACCAAAAATAAGGTATTCTGATTCCATGAATTACTCACAACATTAAGTATTCATTAGGTTATAACGTTACTAACATTAGCATTAAGGTATTCAGTTTATAATTAAATATAGGTTATGTTAATAAAATTTGTTATTGTAGAAATTTTCTCTAATTAACTTTATTGTGTAATGGTTTACTTATTTATTCCATATTTAAAAACAAGTTGGCGTCCGAGTATTTAACTATTAGTTTCCGGAAGAAGCAACCCCGATTTTAAAGCGAAAATGTCTAGGTATATGGAAATATTTTTTGGTTAGTAAGCCAAATCGATAATTTTAAAAATCTGGCCCATTTTAATCTACGACTGAGCATAAGGCACCAAATCTTTTATTTATTACCCAAGCTGTTAAGTAGCTAAAATTTGTAGCCATGGGTGTAGAAGAACTTTACGGGTATGTACACAATAACGTTGGGATGTCAGCATTACATAAAGAAGTATTTACTTGTTGGAAAAAGTCGATTACCCTCATGTAAAGTATAAAACAATAAGAATCAGTAACGAAACCCTAAGGATTGCCGCCGGTCCGGTCGTTAGTGCTTTCAATAACCTCAATTCAATTTTTTGCATTGTATTTCATATTTCTTAATAAGTCGTAAAAAATAACACTTCATACACTATGTAGAAGGACCTATAAATCCCTTAAACAATGCTATACATACGGTGAAAATAAAAATAACAACAAACATGTAAATGAAAACATTGATTTCAAACTTTTGTGAAGTAAGGAAGAGTTGCACATAGTTGCGCTATACTATAAAAAATGGACAATTCCATTTTTAATACAGGAATGAAAGTGATCTTGGCTTGACCAACCTTTGTGCAACCAGCCCCACGTGTATTATTCGGTGCCACTCACGCGGGACGAGAAAAATAAAAACTGTGATGTTTTGGTTGCAACATCATATCTAACTACAAAAATGCACTAAACACGTTCAAGGAGCACCAAATTACTTGTTACCTTCTATTTACCAGGGAGAACGTAGCGAATTTCGCTGAGAGGCGTTCTTTTGAAACCAGTGAGTTGTTGATTGCTGAAAATAATAAAATAGCCAAAGAAAGCAGGCAAAGACTCGGTGCAGCAACAGAAACAGTAATTTTCGACAGCCGTCAGAAGTCACTTTGCAAAAGGTGAAATTCTACTCTAAGAAACTCACGAAAATTGTCCATTTATCGGGCCAAAAAACAACACTCCTGGACAATGTACACTTCCTTTGGAATTTGTTCATGCCAAAGAAGACAGCTAAAGTTCTTACCATAATAATAATCCAGCATCTAACTGATTTAAACCTTAAATGACATGGTAAGGCAAGGTTATAACGCAAACTTTCTTTGGCACACATGTGCAAAATATTACAAACTTGTAATTGCAATGTATCTGTTTTGTGGATGAGCAGACTGCAGTATCTAGATTCGTAACGTACTCAATTATCTCGCACAAACTTGAGGCTCAACTTTTTCGGAAAATAGTGAGTTGATTGTGTCTCTCTTCATTATTCATATTGAGCTTTTCTTTTACTCACGAAAAACTAACTGTCGTTGTATAAAGACTCGACTTCGATTTGAGTCAAGGTTTGGAGTTCGCAGAATCTGTAAAAAGCGCTAATGGAAAGTTGGGACGTGAGCCAAAGTTTAATGAAATTTTGGACGGAGCTAGAAATGTTTCAGGCATTGATTTCTGTCCACCAAGAGTAACCAAAAGTCAAAAGCATCGATCCAATGTTCCCGCCGAAACGAGCTACTACAGGAGGTTCTGAAGACGTAGAAGTTACTGGGAAGATATTTGCTTGCGCTTTAAAATGTTTCGTCCACGTGAACTATAATAATAGCAAAGGTCAGCTATTTCTTTGCGGAATGCATTGGCTGAGGGAAGAAACTTTCCTATCCCAAACTGCAAGTAGCTAAACCCCCAGAAAAGCTATACGCCCCTGCCTGGAATTGTCTAAAATTACCTACAATAACAACAAATGTAGTGGATATTGCAATTAATTCTGACAGCGGGGTTCTAGGACTCACATTATAAGACAATTATTTACATTTGATTATTATTGGTGTCTATATTTTAAATACAGCAGTGATTTAAAGTAATTTGAGTTATAATAATTAAAAAACTTCTGAGCTCGCAGTTAAGGGCGAAAAACTATTATTTTTTCATAATGAATACAATTTGGTTCTTAAGTTTAATACTCAGGACTATTGTATTCGTGTAACCCGTAAAGCGTCAATCCTAGTAGAATTGCACCATGGACTATAATACAAAAAATGAGAACCAATAAAATTACGTAACACGTGTTTTCAAAATTTCACATTTTTATGCTCGAAAAAGTGGTCAGAATGAGGTTCAAAGACAATGCTGCCTACTGTTGCATAGCAAGTAAATATTTACGTTACCGCGTACTCGTGTCTTCAATATACAGTCAAACCTTTGCAGCGCTTGTGAGATTGTGAAATTGGTGTATAAATGTAAATTTTGAACGAGACTTGGCACAACGTTCATGAGTGACATAATTTAGCTCCTGATCATCAAGACAATTAATGTTACCGTGACCCCAATAAAATTGGTATAAATATTTGACTAGGTTCATGGACCACATAATTTAGCTCCTTTGGTCAATGAGGCGATCAAATGTGCCGTGACAGCAACAAAACTGGTTTGCAAACATAGAATTTGGGTAATACTCGGCCTAAGTACTGACCTACACGCATGGACCACAGAATTTAGTTGCTGACTATAGAGATAATCCATTTTGCTGCGTTACCAACGAAATGTATAAACATAGGTTTTGGGCAAAATTCAGCCCAACACTATTGGGTGACAGAATTTACCTCTTAGCTATCGAGGTAAACAATTTTCCCGCGAGCCCAACGTCATTGAACGATAAATACAGATTTTCAACAATATTTCGTCTAAATGCTGACTAACATTTATAGATCATACGGTGGTACAACTCGTGGTCATCGAGAGAATCCATTTTACCTCGTCTACAACGAAATTGGTGTACCAACATGGATTGTGCTCACAAATCACAGAATGACGAAAATGTTATACTCTGCATAAGTAAAATACATAAGATATCATATAACGAAAACCAGAAGTTGATAGGTGGTCTACCGGCCGAGTTACATACTCGCACACAAAGACACTTCATTCTTTAGGTTTTGTGCACGCACCACACGGCTTAAGGTTTAAATTGTTTTACTCATTTTTTTACCAAATGCTTTTGTACATAGTCAAGGAAGGTTAGAAACAAATAATATTTTGTAAATGTTTTGGAAGCGACATAATAGAGAGGCAAGGTTAGACGTTTTGCTCTTGTTCGTAAGTGCGTAACAAATGTACACGTCCTTACGTTTCAATTTTTCTTACTCCTTTTTAATGCAAAAAAGACGCATTTTGATATCATAAGCCCTTTATGAGGAATGGAAGGGCGGACATACGCACGTCCCTTGGGCTGGGAATAAAACACGTTGCCTTTTTCTTTTACTAGGCTATAAGATAACAAAGCGAATTCTTTGTGGTTTTATGAATCAAGTATTAACGGAAACTTGGTTTTCATCAAGAAAATGATTTACGTAGAGGGTGTAAATTTATGGGGTCCTCACTTTACAAAAAAAAGTCAGGATTGATTAAACTGCGAATACGAGTAGCCCAGAATATTTGAAATGACGGGGTGGTTTAAATACTGAATTCTGGCCGCTTGTCCATCTGCAAAGTACTCGTCGGCAGTAAAGCTATAATAATAAACTCGGATTTTACTGTAACGGCAGTCTGGAAATTCAAGAAAGGGTATTGTTTTTACTTTCAAAAGCGTGACTCATTGGTGGGTTTGTTTTCATAGCTTACGTGTTTGGTGGATTGATGTTTAACTGAATGTGTGTTGGTATGGCTGGGAGGCGAGTAACTTCTTTGTATCTTCTATTTGTTTGTTGACTAATTTGTTTGATAGCTTATGGCTTGCTTTGGTCAGCATTTAAATTTTCCATGCACAAGGTTTTATATTGTTGTAAATTATCTAAAAAGGTATTTTGTAAATGGCGGAACCAACCCTCTCAAATCTAAAAGCGGAAGGCGGCACGTGGGCACTACATTACTTCGTTTTTCATTATCTTACTTAACTTAAAATTGATTATTGATTTTTATACTATATTAGTTTTCTTGATGGTTTTTTCCGGAATATAAAAAAAGAAAGAAAGAGACCGATATTTAAAAAAGTTTGAACGTAACAACTTGCTCATAAAATAAGTAGCTCAATGTATGACGAATCAATTTGGTTTTTGTACTTTCAGTGGCGCAGCCTGATTACATTACAAGATTTTGAATTAAATAGAATAGAATGAATTTTAAAAGCACGCGGGGGTAATATGTCTTATGGTTAATTAATTACTTTACGTTAAATTCATTGAACACGGTTAATCAGTTGTAGGAAGAAGGACATTTTGTAACTGGAATTGATGGTTCAGAATTCACACATGGTGTGTAAATCTGAGAGTTTAAGTATACAATTAACGTCTACATTAGGTATTACATACAAGGATTTTAATAAAATACTTATCTTTTTTGGGGTTTTTTAATGTTTAGCCGACGTTTATAATTACTCCCTTTGCGGTATGTTCATATTTAGAGCATTTAGAGCTTATGGTTGGAGAAGATTACAGGATAACAGAACAGACAGGCGTGGATTAAAAAACAAATCACTTGAACAGACGTCTGCAACCATAGGAGTCACATATGTAACGTTATGTTACTATAGAATGATACCAATTCTTAACACTATGCATGTCTGAGTGTAAAAGTATGTAATGAGGCTGTTTGATTAACTATTAGAGACGTATAGCATTCCACAATTTTTTAACATTACATTATACATCTATGTCCTGTGAATGAGATAGGTTAAATTGTATTTAGAATGATTGGTATCGTGGACATACATAGGGTACGCAAATGTTTATTACTTAGAAAAATTTAGTGTTTATTTTAGTTTATAATTTCCTAACACGTTTTAGATTATCGTATAGTTTCCAGGTACCGTAATAATTCCGCAGTTTAGGTTTTATATTCTGGATTTCTGAGTTACTGAGCAAAATATCTTCTGGGATAACAATAATATCCTGATTATCTGTGCAATATTTCAATTCTATGAAGAAGCAAAGGTATACTTAGAAAACACATGAACTATGAAGAAGATTAAAATCTTACAGCTACCGAACCTGTATTTCACATTACATATTCGAATTATCATAAGGTTGTGGCTCAACAATTGTTTCATATGGTATAAATGGAAATGATTAAATTGGATATTTTGGTAACGAAAATATAAATCTAGATGAATATTACGATCAAATGAATTGTATTGTAATATGGCCAAAATGCATGTTTTGATAATCATTCACATATCGAATCAAAGTTATCGATTTCGAAGTGCCATTGTCGTTTATTAATTATTATTATTGATAAGGCTTAATGTAATCTAGTTTAAGAATTACTTGTTGATGTGTCGTATCTTGAAATATTCGTGTAATAAGTTGTTACATTTTAACTTAAACATTTAAATGCCTTTGTCCAGAATTTGCATTTTTTGTATATTCAAGAATTTGTTTGTTATTTATTAACGGTAATAAATAATCGCAACGTAATTAAATGTCTTTGTCGTTAGCTACAAATATTATATATTGTTTATTATTACACATATCTTACGATTCAGTATTTATTTACTGTTTTGATCATAACTACTGAAGTAGTTGAAATAGGTGTACATTACTACAGTACATTGAAAAATTTTATCTGAATGGAAGCATTTTAGTGGTGTCATGAGTACTGATTTTGTTTACATTTTCTTATTAATGTGTAATTATAATTAAATATAACTATATGGGCTCTAATTTCATGACTCGAAACTACGATGCTTTGAAATTAGATGTAACTTAATTTTTTTAATATTATTTATGTATTTACATATTTCTGAATGCTTTTTAACTAAAACTAAAACTAAACTTTTAAAATTTAAAAATGAAAATATTACAAATGTATTAACTGCAGTTGAAAATCCTAGTATAAACGTCAATAATAATTAACAATTACCAATTACAAAAATTACAGCAAATGCTAAACTAAGCCACTATATTGCGCTAAGCAATATCCTAATCGATCATAAAATTCTTTTCTAACATTGGCAAGAAATCGTCTAGCTCAGAATGGTTCGGGGGACAAGAAAATTCAGTTGTAACAGTAGGCGCCAGAAGTTGCTCCAAACTGGTTCGCAATTTCTCGAGAACTTATACCAGGATTTTCAACAATGCAGTTTCTTCATTTTCAAACACATTTCTTTGAATATTGGCTTCATAATTTTTGGCGTATTTACACAAAGGAAGCACTGTGCCACTAGTTTCAAATTTGGTAATAATTTTTCCAATTGTAGTATGGCTTGGAATCGGGCGGTTTGGATATTTCGCGCTAAATAAGGCGCTTACTATACGCGAACTATTGCTGGTATAAAATATTTTTACAATTGCTATTCTTTACGAAACGGTGTACGACATTTTTTTAAGTCTATTGTTATGACTACTAGACTAACAACATGACAATATTTATAATAATTTTGAAAATCCTGACATTTCATTGCTGTCTTGCTGCTGTGCAGGAATGGTACATAATTTTTGCAATTTTTGAAATTAGCGTAGGCTATAAAATATTTGTAATAGTTTCACTTGAGAATTCAATTCTTTAAAGAAAAGTTCCTGTAGAGTTTTTACCTAAAACAATTAGGGAAGCAGGAATTCGAGAGTTTATGATTTCCCATTAAATTTCCTATGGTGCCCTGCCCATTCGCTGGTCGGTATTTAGCTAGTTGTAGGTACTACCGCTTTAGCCACAAAGTTTATAATTGTTGGTTAGTGACTTATTTGTCATTTTTGTGGGATTAAGGTAGTTATTTAATTCTTGGGGTTCTATGTTATGCTTTTAATCAATTATTAATGTCAGTAGTATTGAATTACCTACTCTTTTATTCTGCTACCTTTAACAAAAAAAAAAAAAAAGCTGCACTTGCTCTTTATTTCTTGCGCTGATTTAATCTCAGTGGTAGACATCAGGCTAATTTGCGATTGGGTAATTACTGCTAATAATTAACTTTCGTTTTGAGTAAAAGGAACGTACATTAGTTTTAAGCTTCCCAGATTACCACTGGATGTCTCACAGTGCGGAAATAGTTTGAGTTGTTTCTAATAAATTATTTAACCTTTTTTTATCACTTTTGTGGTTTAGCCCTGAAAACGTAAGTAGCGCGTACTATTGAGACGATTTAGTTTAGTAATGTCTGCGATAAGTTCTGTTAGTCAATATGGGGTTCGTACCTAATGTTTGTTTTGTTACTACTGTCAAATGTAACTTTACCCGTACGACATCTAGTTTGAGTCTAAAGATAAAACAAAAAGTGTTTGGTTTGTTTGGGATTGGGTTGGTTTGAACAATAAATATTTGTATTATACTTCTAGTATTTTCTTTCCTTTCTTCGACGTCCTAGGATCAGAAGCCTAAGTTGATCGGCCCTCTACCTGGTAAATGTTCACTTTATTTTAATTTTAACGTAGTCTGTATCGTGGCCTTTTCTTGATTTGAGGGCGTTATAAATGGAAACCAAGTGGTGCCCTTATTAAAGTGTAACATTTCTACGCCAGCTATACGTCCACGCATCCAAGTGCTTACTCAACAGTACTTTTGTGCACGTAACAAAGTAACCTGTAAGAATTCATTTAGGAAAATTAAGATAAATCGCAATCAAAGCAAGTACAGAAACATGTAGATTTGTACGAAGCGGAAAGTTAATTTTTGTACTCATTCTATGGAAAAAGAATGTTTTCACTTATTCCCGATGCATGGAAATACGATTTTCCCGTACCCCGGTGTTTTTAGTTTCCGCTAGCACCAAGAGATATTTACGTTACACGGTTGGTATTAAGTTCTGATTAATACAAATGTCAATTGTCATTTGATACAAAATCAGATACAAAAATGTTTATTATTGAAAAGAATTACAAGGATTTTACAGAAATGTTAGTTTCCATTAGTTTCAGTTTTCTCAATTTATCACATTACCAACCCAACATTAAATAAAAACCAAATAATGTTATATATTTTTGACTTTTTAACGTTATTCGTTACAAATATACAGGGCGGATACTCTAAGTGGAATAAATTCTGTAACTCAAAAAAGAGGTGAAGTCCGGGAGAAAAATAATAATAGGCATTCTTTATAATTTTTTCCAGCCCGCAATCTTGGGGTTACAGCTTCTGCATAAATCCACCCCGGGGGTGAAGCTACCCTAACTTTTTTTCAAATGTAAAGATAGGTCAAATGATACACCGTGTGAAAGCTTGTATTAAGAGGAATACAACGCGGTATTTATTTTCTCAAAATGTTAAACATTATTATGTTGAACAAAAAAATCAAAATCAAAAATAATAAACAAATAAACGCACTCTCTTAGAAAAGAAAGTTTCATTTGAGAACTTTCTTAAACTAAATTACGATTTAACGACTTCTCTGCAAAAGAATCTTTTCTTATGGGGTACACTCAACTTGATATTCAAAATGGTGTCCATTTGTTTCTTGACAAAGACCCAATCGGTGATAAAAACCATTTCTCACGTTTTGAAACATGTCTTATGGAATATTTCTGATTTCTGCAGTAATTGTGTCCCTCAGATCCTGAAGGTCGGTTGGTAATGTAGCATAAACCTGACTCTTCAAATATCCCCATAAAATTAAGAATCCGGGGATTGTGGTGGCACCTTTTTGACCAATCCATTCATTTGGAAAAATTGTATTTAGATAGTTCCGTACTGGCAATGCATAATGCGGTAGAACGCCATCTTGCTGAAACCAAATTCTCTCATCCAAGTCATTTGGATTGTTATTTGGAAATAGACCCCCTTAAAATTGGGAGAAGGTCATCCGTGAGCATAGAAAGATATAACTATCCACCAAGATTACCATTCAGGAAAAAGGCCCTACCACTCGATCTCCAATAATCCCACCCCATACGTTTAATTTTTGTGGATGTTGCGTGTGAGTTTCCCGCATCCAATGGGGGTTGTAGTGAGACCAATAACGACAATTGTGATGATTCACTTCACCATGCAAAGAGAAAGTACATTCATCCGAAAAGAGAATCCATTCCAACTGTATGTGACCATGGTCAATGAAGTCCATAATTCGTTCACAAAACTCAATTCATCGGTCTGGATCTTCATCAGTCAATTCTTGTAGCATTTGCATCTTACAAGGGTGCATCTTTGCAGTTTTTAAAATCTTTAAAACAGTTCTATGACTGACCTTATTATCGTGCGCTAATTGCCGTGCCCAAATGATGGGGTTTTCTTGAATAGTCAACAAAACGTTCAGCTTTGTATTTTCGTCGAAGGCCGATTCCTGACATGACCCAACTCTCTATAGCGCCTTTCTATTTTGCTAATTGTGCCTTGAGAAAGCCGCGGTAAATCGGGATGATTTGCTTGAAATAATTCAGCTACCTCAGTTTGAAGCTTGAGTGCGACTTCTATCACTATATCCGATAATTATTAACATCTCAATGCGAAGGGTTCCCGTTAAATAAGCCATGCTAAATACGATGTGAAGATGTTAAAACTACACTAGAGAAATTATTTACTTAAATAAACGAGTAAAGAAAAATACAAGGAACAGACAATAATGTAATTTACTAATGTGGACGCTAACAAATCAAACAAGTAACTAAAGTCGAGACTAAAACATAGAAGATTAAGAGCGTTTTTCATCAACGATAAGACTTGCTGAAATAATAAATGCACATTATCAATACGGCACATTTTTATCTACCGACCATTCAAGCATTTTAGAAATTAAAAAGCATTTAGTGAGTGTAAGAAACACAGGAGATGAAGATTTTTTCCTTCAACGATAAGATCACGCTTGTTGCGATAATAAATGCAACCGGGAAAAACTATGGGAATACATGAGAAAAAAAAGATAAATAAAAGACTGATAGAAAGAATGGAGGAACTCTATGAGGAAACGAGGAGTAGGGTGAGAGTGAACGGGGCGATGAGCGAGGAATTTGTAACAAGGAAGGGTCTGAGACAGGGATGCCCACTAAGCCCGAGCCTCTTCTTGATATATACGGGGGATCTGGAGGTATGGTCGCTGGCGTACACAGACGATATAGTGTTGGTATCGAAGGAAGCAAAAGAAATGAAGATGATGAAGACGATGGAAAGATATATGAAAAGAAAGGAACTAGAAGTAAACAAAAAAAAACAAAGATACTAATATTCAGAAGGGGGGGAAGAAGAAACATGGAAGAGTGGAAATGGGAAGAAGGACAAATGTGGAGAGTGAGGGAAGGTTGTTTAGGGAAAAGGAAGATGCTATTCGACAAATTAATACAAAGTGTGGTGATATATCAGGCAGAAGTGTGGGGGTGGATCGAGCAAATAAGGTGGAAGGGCTGCAAGAAAAATATTGGAAATGGGCATTTGGGGTGGATAAGGAAACGGCGGGGAATATTATAAGGGAGGAAGTGCAGGTAGAAAAAATAAGGGTGGAGGTTGGAAGAAGGGCAATGAAATATAAGAAGGAAATGAGAGAAATAATGGAGTGTAAAATATTACAGGCACGCTGGAAATAGATAAAGGAAGGGAGAGGGAAATACGGACAAGGTGGGGAGAGAGGAATATTATAAAAGGAACGGATACGTGACGGAGGAAGTAGAGAGGCTAAGGGTAGAGGGTGTCATGGTAAGAGATGACATAATAAGAAGGAACCCCTGTCCCTTCTTATTATGTCCAAAAGCAAGAAAGATGGTTAAAAATAAGAGAAGCAAAATATAATGTAAATTATTAAAAGATTAAAGGAGAAGGGATACCAGAATTTCTGAAAAGAGAAGGAAAGAATGGAAAGAAAAAAATGATAGCGTGGTTCAGATGCGGTAACGAAGAGTGGGGAAACAAGTATTGGAGAAAATAGGAACAAATAATATGTAGATTATACGGAAAACGAATGGAGAATATAAGGCATATGACAAGCGTGTAGGGAGTTAAGGGAGGAGGGTAGAATTTTAGAAGAAATACTTGAGGACATTGGCAGATGGAGGAAACATGGAAAAGGCGAAAACAGCTAATGAGAGTGGTACCAATGAAATGAAATATAATGGGTGATGGGACAAAAGGAAGACGATAGATAGCGTTAGGTAAAAATGTAAAAATGTAAATAGAAATTGTAAAACTAGAATATTTTGCAACATTGTAAAAAATGAGCAAATAAAGATAAACTTCTATACAAAAAATATCGTACCTAACTCTTTCGGAAAAAAATTTTCCGCATTCGCACTAAATGCAGCACTCCCTGCGGTCGTGCTCACGTGGGAAAATTAACTTTCCCTATTAATTACGTAAATAACTATTTTAGGGGCGGGGCATAAATTAATTTGATAATAGTTATTTAAAGGCAAAAACAATGGTAAGGATTTATGGATCATTACAATACGATTTGTTATTCTTCCAATCATCAAACAGCTTAGTTCAACTTTCTACTTCGCCCTTCAACAAATCCTTCAATAAATTATTGTTTCTATTTAGTGCATGTTCTTTCAAACTCTTCCATGTCATGTGTTATGTTCAAAGCGTTTGGTTTTATTAGATACAAAACATAAAATAGTGTTTATTGACACTCCACTTCGACTTTCACCGAGAGATATGAGAACAGCTTATATATTCTGCATTCGCGGTATTAATTTTATAACGTCTTTCATTTTTTAGTTAATAAAATTTAAAAAAAGAGCGATCAGCGTAAAAAAACTCAACCAATGACAAAATATAACGTTTTAGAATTAATATTCTAAGGTTAAACACTTTTTACAAGTCTATAAATCGAAAACTCTGAAAGGCAATAAATAAACCTCGGAAAATATTTCTGAAGACATTTCCTGTGCCTAAAAATATCCGTAAAAAATTTTGCTTGTTTTTAGTTAATAGTTTCAGTTAGCGTGACACAATTCTTTTTTACAAAAAAAAAAAAATAAATCAAATTTGAAATTTATTTTTGATTTGTAATTTTTTATCGTTCACAAGTCACCACCTTCGAAACTGGAAGTCAACGATCGGTTCTTGTAGTATAGTGTTTCAAGAACAGGTGCCGATAAAATCTCTTTTATAGGCGGCACTTTACAAGTCACCCCGTATTCTTTCTGATCAAATTCAATTAAACAAACACTTTGATTACGATAAGACAAAATACACGTTTTCGTTCTTTTCTCTTTTTTTTTCTTTTAAAACATTACGAATGCATGAAATGCGCATTTGACGACTTTTAAACAGAGCCCTAAAGCGTTTCGTATACAAGATCCCCATTTTAGAATTTTATAAGATTGAGTTGTGTTTCTTAAAATTATATTAAAAATCCATCGGTCTACAGTGTCCGGCGAAGTGACAGCATATAGAGGAAACCTTTCCCTGTTCCCCCCAATAAAACCCCCTCTGCTCGCTAAAAAAACTCGATCAATACATAAAAATTTCATATTGAAAATGATTGAGGGCGGTGGCTCTACCTTCCCTCGCTCCTTATATCGCTTCCTTATACGGAGTACATTAAACGATATACGTAGATTTTTATATTCAAATTAGGGGTTCTTAATATCCAAATCGGATATGGTTCCGCGAGCGCTCTTTTTTCCTTTTAATTCGCAGCCTTAGCAAAACGGAAATGAGAAAAATGTTATTCTTCTCATTAGAGTTGAGTGTCGGTAAAGCATTAATTAATCTTCGGATTAAAATACGCGGACATTTTAAGACAGTGGACGTAATATATCTTCAGTCTAGAAGCGCTAGACTGGCTGTCCAGAGACAATAGAGCAGCCATTAGGCAAATGAACGCGTCTGGCCGCTAGTTAACCAGCTCGAGTATTGCTCGTCCTTTAAAGGACAATACCTGAAGCACTCGTTATGGCCGTCCCCACTTACCTATATATACAGTGTAACAAAAGTAAATGATTTTTTAGTTATTTTGTTTCTTAACTGCAGAGCACCTGTGTATCTTGGCTGAAATTTTAAATCGGTCACGGTTTTTGTTTGTTTGATGTTGGTACGCGGCGCGCGAGTTTGCGGCCGATAGTAATCAGCGCTGTATAAGGAGGACCCAAATGGTCGTGTGCGTGTGTTCCAGTATTCATATAACGAGTAATCCGCATGAGAATATGTGTAGTTAGCAAGACTTTAGCAGTTTATATATAACATTCGTAATACGAAACTCTTTGAATACAATGCTACTGGTTAGGCGTTATTAAATTTGTTTCCTCGCCAAGAGTTTCATGCACTTACCATGTTCGGCAAGTTTTCATCTCTAAATGCTTATTTACTTCAGTCATGTTATAACAATAAAAGGCTATTACACTCGTTAAAATTCCATTCTAATACCTAGTACAGTTTTTTTTTTATTTCAATTGCATTACTTCATATTTATTGTCATATTTCACTCCGTAATGATCGTGTTTTGCCCTTTCTTGACAGAATTCACGTTTTTCATGCAAGACTCTAAACTATTTATAACTTTAATTACCACATTTTGCATAATAAATTAATGGTGAAAGAATTCTACGTAATTAACAATCAGCTCACGTTTATTCTTGTTTAAATTCTGGACCAATACGAAGAGAAAAAGAAATAAACTGTTAGATAGAAGAAAATGGAGCCCTTAATCCGAAACATCAAAAATGATGATTACATGAAGCCTCGAGGAATATGTAATTACATACGCGCATGATATCACCTAGGCAAGTGTTTAATAACACAACCCCTTACTTCGTAAAACTTTGCATTTTAGTAAACCTTGAAAATCTAAAAAAAACTAGAAAAAAATTATGTTATTACACCAACTTACATTACAATAATAATGAATGAATATATACTTAAAGTTAAAATGCAATACATTCGTGCGAGGCATGCGGAATAGCGAGTATTAGGTAGAAGGAGGACTCAACTAGGTGTTGAGCCCGTTCAGCCTTTCAATACAGAAGTTGCGATGTAGTAGTAGATATAAACGAAATCTTATTCGTTCGTTTAGTTACCAAATGCTATTTCAGAACAACCGGCAAGTAATATTTACAAAAAATAATGTTTTTAAGTAGCTAGCTTTCAATAATACTACAACTAGAAACTTGTGTAATTAAACCGCATTCTTGTTTTTCCGTGAAATTGGATAGTCTTGGTCTTTGAAGTCTTCCATGTATATATTGCTCACTATGTGTGATAATGGGGAACCCATCGCTTTCCCAAACTCTTGTTGGTAGAATTTGTCTTGTATTTGGAAGTATGTAGTTTTAATGCTTATTGTCAGAAGTTCCATTATTGTGTTTGCCAAGAATTGCATGCGTTCGCTGGAAAATCATGAAACGTTAGACGAACGCACGGTAAACACAATAATGAAACTTCTCATAATAAGCATTAGAACTACATACTTCAAAGTAGAAGACAAATTCTACCAACAAGAGTTTGAGATGGCGATGGGTTCCCCACTATCACGCATAGTGAACAGTATATGCATGGAAGACTTCGAGGACCAAGCGACAATCGAATACATGGAAAAACCAAGGATGTGGCTTAGATACGTAGATGATACCTTCGTAGTTTGTTAACACGCCAAGCATAAGCTGGATAAATTACTAGATGATCTAAATAGCCACGCATTGGAACAAAAACTGCCATTCCTGGAAGTACTTGTACACAGGAATGGCAACATTTTCACAAGTGTATTCAGGAAACCCATGAGGAGGTACCTACACTACAATTCCAATTACTACAAAAGGCGTGGCAACATGCTTGTACGATAGAGCTGAAAAAATATGCTCAAACAAGAGGACCTGAAAAAAGAAAAAGAAAATATGGCTAAAGCATTTAAAGGAAATGGCTACACCGATCTGACGCCGAACCTAAATAGGGCAAGGATAACCAAAAAATAAGAACCTAATTACACACCGATAATACCATATATACCAGGTACTTCAGACAAAATACGAATGATACAGCAAATACAAGATAAACACTGCCTTCAAATCGACAAGAACGCACAGGCGAACACTAACCAAAACCAACCACATAATAAAGACCAGAATTCCAAGAATTGTGTATACAACCCACCATGCGAATGCGGCAGATCATACATAGGAAAGAGCAGTAGACCTCTCAAAGTGAAAACTAAGGAACATAAGAACAACATCCGCAAAGGCGAAACAGAAAGATCAAAAATCGTCGAACATGTCTGGAACGAAGACCACCTCATCCATTGAGATAACATACAAATAGTGACCAAGGACGAGAATACAACTCGTTAGAAACTCAAAAGACGCCACCCACATCACACTGGCAGAAAATTGGGCAAGCCAAGCTAAAGTAGAAATAAAACCCGTAATGAATCCCAATAATGCGCGAAGAGCTTAGACGCAATACACATGCGCATTAGGTTACGGCGCAACATGCGCAATAAACTAATGCGCGCCCGTTTTTAGAGTGCTCATGGGGATCTCGCTTCGGGCAAAGTTGCGCATTTTTATGTTGAACAATGATTCGAAAGAAAATTAGAGCTGTCATCTTTTGTTTTTGAATTATTGCAAAGCAGCAAATAACAATTTTGGTTTTCGTTTTTATTTTTTGAGCAAAAACACCCTAGAGGTAAAAGATACAACATCCAACTTTGTTTTTTCTTATGGGCGCCATTTTGGATTATTGCATTTTTACATCAAGTTTTTTTTCTGAATGCAATAATGTATCACACATAATAGTTCTGCCTTACATTTACGCCAAAACTTTCAATTTTCCAATTTCGAGAGGTTTGATTTGGAAAGATAACGTTCGATTGTTTTAACGACAAATTTGATAGTTCTATAATTTGTTGTGTGTAATTCACTTTTGTTTGTTCTTGTCGCGAAAATGCCTTTTTCCAATGAAGAAAAAAGCTATATGCTGCGAATTTATTACGCTTCGCGTCGAAATGCAGTTGTCATTGCGGAAACATATTTGCAGCGTTATCCAGAGCGATAACAACCGTTTAAGGTTTGAACAGAAATTCTTAAGCGGTGAAAATTCACATGAGTTTTATAACGAACACGAAGGACTGTTTTCGCGCTTAAGTCGAATTCATGCATTATGATTTTTCCCAAGCACTTGACTAATCTCAGATTGAACTTAGTACCTTTCACTTATAAGTCTGACACCTTTGCCTCTGAGCCACTGAGTAACGCAATATATATTTTTTAGGACTGGGTTTCATTTCTACACTAGTTTGGCTTATTGGATTTTCTGCTAGCGCTATGTATATCGCTTCTTTGAGTTTCCTTTGCCACTATCTGTATGTTATCCCATTGGATGCGGTGGACTTCGTTCCAGACATGTTCGGCGATTTCGATCTTTCTGTTTCGCCTTTGCGGATGTTGTTATTATGTTCCTTAGGCTTCACTTTGAGAGGTCTACTGCTCTCTCCTATGTGAACTTTGCCGCATTCGCATGGTAGGTCGTACACACAATTCTTGGAATTCTGGTCTTCATTGTAAGGTTTGGTTTTGGCTAGTATTCCCCTGAGCGTTCTTGTCGATTGAAGGCGGTGCGTATGTTGTATTTGTTGTATATCCTTCGTATTATATCTAAGGTACCTTGTACATACGGTATTATCGCTGTGTATTTAGATTCTTGTTTTTGTAGCTTTTTCACGTTTCTGATAAATTAGCTACAGAATAATCAACACTTGCTTGATAACGTCATATGACCTGATGAGTGCAAGTTTATGAATGCAGAAATGTTTAATCGGCACAGTGAGCATTACCGATCGGGTGAGAACCCACATCACTTTCAAGACCGGCGACCGCAAATACGCTTTGGCTTTAATGTGTGGGTTGGTGTGGGCGATACAGTAATAGGTCCATTCATCTATGAAGACAATTTAAATGCCGATCGTTACCTCCTTAAGGACGTTTTTAACGGACCTTATGGACAACAATATAACTCTTCAGCGTTTAAATGAAATCTGGTTTCAGCAAGATGGCGAGCCGCCGCATAATGCTTGGGGGGTAGGGAATACTTGACGGAAATGCTCCCCAATCCAGGTATTGCTAATAACGGTGACGTACACTGGTCAGCACGGTCGCCCGATCTGTCTTCTCTAGACTACTATTTGTGGGGGACAATGAAAAATAAAATTTATAAAACGTTACCAGCTGATCTGAATGAACTTCGCGAAAAACATGACATCAAGCGTTGTCCCTTGAAGTGGAGCCAGTTTGAACACTTGCTGTAATTTTTTTACCATTCTCTCTTCTTGAGTTTAATATTTTTCTTTTAATAATAATTACTATTTTCTTTGGAAGCTTTGTTTTGTTGTGTCAAAGTAATGGTGCAACTGTCAAATTTTTCGTTAAATCGAACGTTATCTTTAAGGCAGAACTATTATATGTGATACATCATTGTATTCAGAAAATAAAACTTGATATAAAATTGAACAAATCCAAAATGGCGCACATAAGAAAAAAACATAGTTGGATGTTGTATCTTTTGCGTCTAGGGTGTATGGAAATTACGATGACAGATTTAGTTTCCTTGTGAAAACGTGCCTTCACAATGTTTTAGTTAAAAACGTCTAGTTTTAATGGTTTTTGCGTAAAAAAAAAATAAAAACAAAAACATGTAGTTAAAAATTATTATTAATTTTATTAAATACATAAATAAAAAGTTTACCTCGAGTAGGATTTGAACCTACGACCTGTACTTTGCTAGAGTACCGCGCTAACCAACTGCGCCATCAAGGTTTAAGCCCGAATCGATGTAAATTTTTTCTTTATGTATGTAGAACAAAGTACCAAAGGACCTTTTAACTTATTCGTTCATAACAAAAACTAATAATAAAAACAAAAACATTTTCATTTTTTTTGCAATAATTCAAAAACAAAAGATGAAAGCTCTAATTTTCTTTCAGACCATGTTCAACATAAACATGCACAATTTTGCCCTAATTTAACCGACTATTTATCTTTAAAGATAAGCGAGATCCCCATGCTCGAAAAACCCTGTATATAAGTTCTAGAAAATATATATTGGATTACTCAGTGGCTCAGCGGTAAAGGTCTCAGATTTGTAAGTGAAATAATAAAACCAGGATTCCGTGTATGCGGAATTTATTCTTTGGATAATCAGCCGGTTTTAAAGAGGATTCCTGACCAGAACACAACAGCAGATAAATCCGCTCTAGCTACTGCTTTAACAAAACAACGTACGACTATGCGATAAGCAAATGAAGCTCAACATCCGCAGATCAAGAAAAAGACAAGACTAACAGTAGAAGCCGGAAAAAGTGCTTCCGGTTCAATTCAACAAGTTAACTCGAAAACACTTCCGAATGACTCCCAACCTTCAGCTAGTTCTGTTTCTGAAGCAGAAATATCTTTACATGATTCAGAATCTTCAGTTGCTTCAGAAACATTTTTTGATTTTGAAGAAACTAGTGATAATGAGAATATTGAAAATGACGATGAAAATGGTAATGGCACACAAAGTCCAAGTCACGAACAAGATGCCACAGTGGAGGTTGGTGGGTTTTTACATTTCCAGGAAATAGAAGGCAAGCCTCATAAACAAAAGAAATATGTTGGGGAAGTGATAGAAATAATTGAAGACGGAAATCTATATGTTTGTAAATTTTTACGTCCAGTAGGACTCTCCAAAACGATCTTTACCTATTCAAATGTAGAAAATATTGCGGACGTTGAACATTATCAAATCATTAAGTGTTTAGAATATTCTAATAAAAGACAATGTAAAGTCTATTTTAAGAGTGTTATTGATATTTAGATGTTTTTAGATCGAGTTTTAAAAATCTGATTTTGTAAGGATTAGTTTTTTATTTATTCTTTAAAGATAAGCGAGATGCCCATGCAGGCACTCGAAAAACGTGTACCCTGTACAGAAGTATATTGGATTACTCAGTGGCTCAGCGGTAAAGGTCTCAGACCTGTAAGTGAAAGGTACCGAAGTTCGAATCTGAAAGAAGTCGAGTGCTTGGGAAAAAAGCCTAATAAATGAATTCGACTCAAGTGCGAAATCAGCCTGATGAAGAAAGCAGACTCCGCTTCCGAAACGTCGTGCTGTAAAAGCAAAAACTGTGAAAATAGGCCGATCAACTTAACTAGGTATAATATCTTTTGTAAAGTCATCTTGTGGTGTAAACAACAGGAATTAATAGATTGATCTACAGGGTGGCACATTAGTGTGTGGAAGTGCAATAAGCTACTTAGGATCAAAAATAGAAACAAATGTTTCAAACAAAAGTTGTTATGTTTGCGCAGATACACATTTCTAAAATATTTTGAGATATACAGGGCGTTCCTCCTAAGCGAGACAACATGAAGTTTACTTTTTTAATAGGACAACCTGTATATTTGTTTACTATCGAATTCAGCGTAAATTTCTGCATCTAGCCCTATCTTTTCTTTTCCCATAAATTGCGACGTTGCCAAGCTGGAGCGAAAAATATGAAGATTTGACGAAAATTGGTGCACTATAAATGCTGCCAAATAAACGTTATCAGTGGTAAGCAACTAAACTTATTTGATAGTCACGAAGGTAAAGGATGGCTGAAATGTCTGAACATAGTAGAATTTTCGTGTGGTGTTCGGGGTGTTTTTTAGATAAGCATTAATTCAGGAGATTTCAATTAGCAAAAACTTCATTTTTTTAAATGAAACACCCAGTATATTATTTTACCATCTTGTAAAACTGTTTTATTCCTACGAATTATGTCTGTATAATGTACTCTCCAAAATTGATTGTTTTAGGAAAATTGCATTTTTAGTTTATGATTTAAAAATATTCATGTTTTTCACAAGCAAGCTCTGAATGTGACGTTTAGAATACTTCTAATTTCGATAATTTTTTGTGACAAAATCAAACCAGTAGTTTTCTACCTTTAAGAAATGTAATAAAATAAATAGGGTATCTACAAAACTCAAAATAAACAAATTAAACAAAAATAACTAACAACAAATAAGAAAGAACTAAAAACGTTAGATAACTATTTTATTAAATGTTCAAAATGGCCACCGTTTACTTCCATACAATAATGTATGCGATCTTCAAAAGCTCTACTAGCACGATGTAACATATCGACATCAGCAGTTCGGAAAACCTCTCTAATTCTATTCTTCATGTCTTCCTTAGTAGTCGCGGGTGTTTTGTATACTTGTTCTTTGACATAACCCCACCAAAAAAAATCCATTTTTGTAAGTTCTGGTGGACGAGGTGGCCATTTATGGAGTCCTCCTCTACCTATCCATCGTCCGGGAAATTCATTATTTAAATGTGTATTGATCAGTTGGGTATGGTGAACTGGTGCCCCGTCATGTAGGTACCACATTCGCCGTCTAACGTGAGCAGGTAATTGCTGAAGTAGTTGTGGTAATTGGTTTTGTAAGAAATTTAAATAAATTTGCCCATTAACAGTTCCGTCAAAGAAATATGGGCCTATGACATGATTCTCAATTATTCTAACCAATACATTTAATGACCACCTTGTTTGACTGATAGTCCGTATACAATGCGGTTGATCTGTTGCATAATAATGGAAATTGTGTCTATTAACAAACCCATTTTTATGAAAATAATACAATGCAAATAATACAAAATTGAAAAAATCTCTGTTTTGCTCAATTTATTGTTGAGCCCACTCACAGAAGGTTAACAGCTTTTCATAATCATCCAGTAGTTCCTGCATTCGCTGTATATGGTAAGGATGCATTTTGTTCTTAGACAGAATTTTTTGGACGGCAGTACGACTTATGTCGGTTTGTTTTGTTATTTCCCGTGTCGAGATATGAGGATATTCCGTAACTTTTAACATTACGGTCATCTCGTTGTCGTCTGTTATGGCAGGCTTCTACCTTTCGCTTTTTTCGTAAGTTACACTGCCAGTTCTGGTAAATCGTTGAAGCACATTTTCCAATGTCTCTTTTCTTGGCTGTCTTCTATCTGGAAAGTTCTGTTGATAAATCAATCAAATCTGTCAATTCTTCTATCGGAAAATTCATGATTTTAATTGCTTTCTCGTTCTTAATAGCTACACATCTACAACACGTCTAGATAATAACTAATCACTCTGACTTGCGCAAACGCCAAATTCACAGGTTACCGTAAACCGGGGGAACTTCGACAGGTTTTGACATATTTAGCCTCGCCCGCCAAAATGTGTCAACTAGAAACAGTTGACTCTTGTGCCATTGTAACATTTGATGTCTTGGCTTTCAACCACGAAATTATTAGCTTTGTCCCCTACTCCCCCCCCTTTTTTGGACTCTTTTTGGTGTCGAAGTTACTCGGTATATGGGGTAACTTCGACACCCTATGTATTTTAGTAGATTGTCGAAGTAGGACAGTTCCTAGGAAACTTCGACCCAAAAAAAAGTAAAATCGGATTACTTCAATATTGTTTTATCATATTTTAAAGGTCAGAACTAGGTATCAAATAAGAGTACAAAAGAGTATATGTTATAAAATTATGGTTTAATAAAGTAAAAAACTTTTGTTTAAGGCACATTTGGCTTAAAAAAACAAATCAGATTCTCCAAAAACTAAAGTGAAAGGAAGGAAGGAACATTCTCAAAAACAGTTAGTAATAAACAAGGTAAACAAACAAACAGAACAGTAAAAAAACATGATTATAAAATGATTGCATTAAAGTAAAAACCTTTGGTTTTAAGGCAGATTTGGTTAAAAAAAACAAATTTTATAAAAAATAAAATTAAAAGGAACATTCTCAAAAAAAGTGAACAAAGTAAACAAACAAACAAATAAAAACAAAAAAAAAATTATAATAATATTAATAGTCAGTTTTTAGTCGTCGTCATCCTCACAAACAGGACATTCGTAATTTGCTCGGTTTGAGCCTTTATTACACTGTCCACAAACCCATTTATTGCACGTTACGCACTTAATCCAAGCTTTCCGATTAGTGTACTCGGAATAAGATATCAAGCAAATTGAGCACGAGGCAAAAACCTTTGGTTTTAAGGTACATTTGGTTAAAAAAAAACAAATTTCATAAAAAATAAAATTAAAAGGCACATTCTCAAAAAAAGTGAACAAAGTAAACAAACAAACAAATAAAAACAACAAACAAAAATTATAATAATATTAATAGTCAGTTTTTAGTCGTCGTCATCCTCGCAAATAGGACATTCGTAATTTGCTCGGTTTGAGCCTTTATTACATTGTCCACAAACCCATTTATTGCACGTTACGCACTTAATCCAAACTGTCCGATTAGTGTACTCGGAATAAAATATCAAGCAAATTGAGCACGAGGCACAAGAAGAACATTCATATTGGGGGTCATCCAAACCAAGATTACAAGTGCCACAGACCCACTTCAAGCAGCTGACGCAACAGATCCAATCATTTTTGCCAGTGTAATTGTTATAACTGCAATTGCATAATGAGCATTAAGAGTCAGTGTTGCTATCAATATTTGAGGCTACTGGCTTCGTGGTTTTTACCTTAGGGTTAAGGCAGGTTACCTTTGGTTTTTTGTTTTTTGATTTGGTTTTGTTGGTAACAGTCTTTTTTGGCAACTTTGGTGGAAAAACATCACATTCTTCGGTGTATACAGAACTGGTTGTCTTAGTGGCTGCTTCACCTGATAAAACATCAAGTTCTTCGGCATCTGCAAAATTGGGTGCCATCGTAGCTGGTTTCGATTTCATTTGTTCACCTGGTCTTGTCGAAACTTTTTTTTCCCCTTTTGCGAATTGATGTTTCTTCATTGTAACCACGAGATTCATTCAGAAATTCCAGTAAACTTTCATCCAAAGACCTTTCCGAATTTGACTGTGTAGATGGAAGTTTTGCTAAAACTGTTTCAATGCTAAAAGGGCTTATCCCTGTTGATCGAAATCCGGACTGCAGGTTCTTTGCTGCATTTGCTTGTGTGTGTATCCATAACCGGTTTAAAAGCGATGGGAATTACTCTTTCGGGATGGACCCTTTTCGACGTGATTCCTTTCTCCAGCTATCCAAAACCTTCCTCCACTATCGTTTCATCGGAGCAAAAAAACTGACATCCAGCGGTTGCATTAAGTACGTAGAGTTGGCAGGGAGGAGTGTCATGTATATATTGTTGGCTAAGGCAGCTTCTACAACGCGAGGTGAAAAGTACGACGCAAGGTTATCGCCTATCACAAATCCTCTGGAGCGGTATTTTGTTTGGTGTAAGGAAGCAATATTTCAAAAAACCATTTTTCGAAGGTCACCATATCAAACCATCCGCTTAATGTTGAGTCATACACTGTGTCTTTAGGCCCCCCAATCGTCCAGTTTTCGTAAAGATGTGCTTTGTAGACAACCATCGGGGGTAGCAGGTCACCTTTTGCTGTGCCGCAAACCATCACACTTATCGAAGTTCTCGAATGTTCTTGGACTCTTTCCACTCGCTTAGTTCCCCTGGGGACTAAAACTGTCTTGGCCCCCAGGTCGTCTGATATATTCGTCTCGTCGTAGTTGTACAAAGTCTTCTCCAGGTTGATTATTCTTCCATCCTGGAATAGATCGTCCCTGTTTAGTCACAAATTTTGAAATAACCTGGCGAACGTCAGGTACGTCAGTATTTTTCGCTCCAGCTTGACAACGTCGCAATTTATGGGAAAAGAAAAGATAGAGCTAGATGCAGAATTTTACGCTGAATTCGATAGTAAACAAATATACAGGGTTTCCTATTAAAAAAAGTAAACTTCATGTTGTCTCGCTTAGGCTGAACACCCTGTATATCTCAAAATATTTTAGAAATGTGTATCTGCTCAGACATAACAACTTTTATTTAAAACATTTGTTTGTATTTTTCATCCTAAGTAAGTTATTGCACTTCCACACACAAATGGGCCACCCTGTATATGATCCAAATCCCTACCGATATAATTCCAATATCCCCTTCACGGTCTATTCTTGTCTTTGCTGTAATATTTAAAATTGTATGCTTCTTGAAATGCTTCAATTCTCGCAAAAGTTTAATTTAAGATGAAATTTTTATCAATGCCTCCCTCGTACTACAGTTCACATTCCTCTCTACCATTTTTAGTGAAAGTGACTAAACATAATTAATATTAATTGGTTCTTTAAATGTTGTACATTAGTTTTTAGTTGTTTACCCCGTGAACGTACGTTGTTATGGGAACGAAGAAACGATAATATATAAACAAAACAATCCCCCATCATTAAACACCTGTCGATGAACCATACTATCGTTACAAACAGGTAGATCATTATCAAATTATACTTAAGCAATCAAATCAAATTAAAAATGTGCTGCATCATAAATTATAATATATTCATAGTTTCAGGGGGCAACATGTGTCTAACGAGTAGTCTTCGCCCTTGTATTGTTTAACCCGAATCTTCTTTAGATCCATATCTTTATGGGTATTTCTTGTCTTTTTTTTTAAATTTATATTATTATTATTATTCTTCCTCTAGTTTGTAAAAGCTATTCAAAATTATTGATAAATCAAAATGTAGTATAAAGTAGAGGTGCCCGAAGTGAAAAACATGCGTTTACAGTAAATCTTCGATTAGTTTGATTAGAGTAATCAACGAGGCCCCGCAGCCTCCTTTATGATGCATTCTCGATATAATTGAGCATTCCTTCACGCGTCTAACGCCCTCCTCTGTAAAACAATACCTTCATCGTGCTATTACTGCATTAGTAAAGCGCGATAATGAGCAAATATGGAAAAATGTGGAGCGTGTTTTCGCTAATTTTAGCCTTAGAAGGGCAAATTGTGTTAGCGCGAAAAGTGCACGTATATAGCGGCGTTTCCTAAGAAAGAATGGCATAAATCACGGATGTGGACATTAATTAGGCTGGGGACAACGTAATATGTAGATTCACGCTCAGATTAATGTTACAGAGAGCTGGATTATTATTTAAGATTTTTCCTATCATTGTCCTCTTTTCTATACAAGGCAGTAAGTTTTAATATGACGTATGTATTGTATACTCGATCCTTATCTGTATTCCTATTCGCCCATTACTGGACCAACGAGTTATTGCGTAAGAAAATTAACGTCAATACATTATGTAAACGTTTTATCATTTTTATACTGATACTTATCGAACTGCACTGAATTTCAATAGATAAAAATGAAAATCCCTGCAAATATTTTCTATTGATAAGTAGATGAGATTCGTCTACCGTTTTACTTATCGTGACGGATTAAGTCGATCGCCGATTTTAAGATTACCACCAAGCTAACGTATATGCTTTACATAAGTTTATATGAAAAGACAAAATTTTTAAAAAGGGGTTGTTTTATTCTTGCTTCCTTTGATCTTGTCTTCTTATTATTTTTAAAACATTTAATAAACTTAACAAAGGATACGATTTTTTATGATTACTTAATTATAAAGTGAATTACAATACCGTAGAGTGAAACACTTTTTTGATTAAATGGTTAGCAAAACTGTCAAACATTTCAAATAATTTAAGTTATTCATAATCTGTATAAAGAGGTTTATAAAACTAGTTTCAATTATCAGCAAAACATATTTCAAAATCTAGAAAGACTTTTTTAGAAAAATACGGAGTGTTCCAAGCTTCCCTCCATTCGGAAAACTAGGAACGAGTATTTATTTTAATGTATATTCACAATTATAGTCAGACGGGCAACTTGGAACAAAGAAAATTAGTAATAGGATTATTCTAATTCATTTTATTGGAGTAAATAAAGAATGAAGATAGAAAAATACATAATAATATTTTTTTGAAACACAAGTAAGAAAAAAAAACATAAATTGCATTTTTTAAATAAAAAACTAATCCTTACAAAATGAGATTTTTAAAACTTAATCTAAAGAAAATCTAAATATCAATAACAGTAGAACCGGGACACTATCCCCACTCCACTGGTTTTGTGATCTGGGTGTGGGGGGTCCCAGCCTATTTTTGACAGCTTCTTTTCGGTAGTCATTTTCAACCCCTTTGATGGCATTTTCACCCTAACTAAAGCCCTTTTGGTTGTGTTACGAACCATTTTGGCAGTTCACCCCTTGTTATGATTTCTTTTCAGTGGTCATTTTCAACCCTTCAATGTAATTTTCACCCTAATTAGATCCTTTTGGTTGTGTTAAGAGCGTTTTACAGTTCAACCTCTGGAGGTAGGCAAATGGACGCGCATGTGGGATCGTATTTTTTGATCTATTTCTTAGGGTTAATATACGGTAGGATCATTTTTTGATATTAAAAGAAGCTAATCAAGATAAAGGTAACATATACGTTTGATTTAAATACACTGTTAAATTCTATAATAATAATAAACAGTTAGTTAATGGTATTGCATAATCAGTTAATTACTCTCTTGTTGCCATACAATGTGAATGTACGGTTTCACGACTAATATGTGTTTTATTATTAATATTTTATTCTAAATTGTCTCCTATGAAAGTTAGTTTTACAAAACACAAACACAAGCACGAGCACGAACACGAGAACTGGCACGGGCACAAACACAAGCACAAGCACAAGCACAAACACAAGCACAAATACAGATACAAGCACAAACACAGGAACAATCACAAACACAAGCACAAACCCAAGTTATAACAGCACAATCACAGGAACAATTACAAGCCCAAGAACCTGCACAAGCAAGCACAAACGTACATATTGTTCACAGGAAGCGTTTGCACAAGCACTAATATTTACCTAGCTTTATCGTACAATGCACAAACAAGACAGTGAACGATATTACAACACAAAACCAACTAAGCACGAAGACAGTCACTAACACAGAATACAATCACAAACACAAGTCACAGAAGTTTCAGTCAAACACAGACCAGCACATATTACAACCACAAGCACAAGTACAAGCACATAGCACAAGTATACAGGTACAGGCATACAAGGTACAGACACAGAACACAACACCGCCAAGTATGCAATATTACAGCTACACACGAAACGAATTACATGCTACCAAAACCATGACAAGCACAAGCACAAACACGAACACAGACAAGCACACAAAGCACAAAAACACAGCTAAAGCAGCAAACACAAGCGAAACAATGTCAAAGCACAAAACGCTAAGCACAAGCACAGAAAACACAAACACAAAACCAAGTACATAAACACACACAGGAACAACTCAACACAAGAACCGCACGACAATGTTCAATACGAAGCATCAGACAAGCACAGACAATAACCTAGCATGTACTAGTACAGCACAGAAGCAAAGCACGACAATGTAAAACGCTAACACGACAAGCAGCATGAACAAGAATGCAGAACATGGAAACATGCAAGACGGACAAGCTAAACACAGCGCAAATACAGCACAAGCACAGTAAACACGTGCAATCGTCGGTACAGGCAGTCAGCAGAAATCGTGCTTGCAAGAAACTGAAAGCGAAAACTGAAACATGTAAACGCTAGGCTAACGCGACTTGAAAACACGTACATGTTAGCCGCTTCGGTTAGCAGTTTTCGCGTAAAGCGACTAAACCTATAGCATTCGTCAGTCGCTAATGCAGTTCGTTATGCTATCGTACGACCGTGCGTGCGTTGTGTAAGGACGTGCGTTTTGTGTTTGCATCGTTATCTGTTGCGTTTTCGCGTTAGCGCTTTGTCGTCTTTCATGTTTGGTATGCGTGTTTCGTGTTTGCATGTTTTATCGCTTAGCGCGTTTCTGTTTGCTGTTTTCGTGTTTTGCTTAGCTTTTCGTGTTTGCATGTTTCGTTTCGTGTTTCGTTTTGCGTTTTCGTGCTTGCATGGTTTGCGTGTTTTGTGTTTGAGTTTTCGTTTGCGTTTTCGTGCGTTGTCGTGTTTCATGTTTTGCTTAGCGTTTTCATGTTTGCATTTTTCGCCTTAGCGCGTTTTCGTGTTTGCGTGTTTCTTGTTTGTTTGCATGTTTCTTCGCTTTAGGCGTGTTTGCGTGTTTGCATGTTTTCGTTGTTTGCGTGTGTTTCGCCTTAGCGCGTTTTCGTGTTTGCATATTTTTGTGTTTGCGTGTTTTCGTGTTTGCATGTTTTTGCGTTAGCGTGTTTCGTGTTGTGTTTCATGTTTCGTTTCGTGTTTGCATGTTTTCGCTTAGTTCGTGTTTTTTTCGTGTTTGCGTGTTTTGCATTGTTTTCGTGTTTGCATGTTTTCGCGTGTTGCATGTTTTCGTTGCGTTTCGTGTTCTGTTTGTTGTGTTTGCATGTTTTGCCTAGGGCGTTTTCGTGTTTGCATGTTTTCGTGTTTGCGTGTTTTCGCCTTAGCGCGTTTTCGTGTTTGCATTTTTGTGTTTGCGTGTTTTCGTGTTTGCATGTTTTTTGCTTAGCGTGTTTGCAGTGTGCGTGTGTTTTCATGTTTTCGTGTTTGCGTGTTTGCATGTTTTCATGTTTGCGTGTTTTCGCCTTAGCGCGTTTTCGTGTTTGGATGTTTTTCCCTTAGGGCGTTTTCGTGTTTGCATGTTTTCGCGTTTGCATGTTTCGCCTTAGCGCGTTTTCGTGTTTGCAGTTTTCGTTTTGTGTTTGCATGTTTTGCCTTAGGCGTTTTCGTGTTTGCATGTTTTCGGTTTGCGTGTTTCGCTGTTTTCGTGTTTGCATGTTTTGGTTTGCGTGTTTTCGTTTTGCATGTTTTGCTTAGCGTCGTTTGCTGTTTTCATTTGCTGTTTGCGTGTGTTTCGTGTTTGCGTGTTTTCCGTGTTTGTTTTGCCTTAGCGTCGTGTTATTTCGTGTTTGCATGTTTCTGCCGTTGGCGTTTTCGTGTTTGCATGTTTTGCGCTTTGCGTGTTTCGTGTTTGCATGTTTTCCGTGTTTGCTGTTTTGTGTTTGCATGTTTTGCTTGCGTTTTCGTGTTTGCGTGTTTTCGCGTGTTTGCGATGTTTTCGTTTGCATGTTTCGGTTTGCATGTTTTCGTACGTTTTCGTGTTTGCATGTTTTGCGTTGCGTGTTTTGTGTTGCATGTTTTCGCGTTTGCTGTTTTGTGTTTGCAGTTTGTTACGTTTTCTGTTTCGTGTTTCGTTTTGCTGTTTTCAGTTTGCATGTTTTCGTGTTTGCGTGTTTCTTCGTTTGCATGTTTGCGTTTCGTGTTTGCATGTTTGCGTTTGCGTGTTGTGTTTGCATGTTTTCCCGTTGTACGCGTTTTCGTGTTTGCATGTTTCGTGTTTGCTGTTTCGTTTCTTGCTGTTTGCGTGTTTTCGTGTTTGCATGTTTTCGCTTAGCGCATTTTCTGTTTGCATGTTTGCGTTTGCGTTTTGTCATGTTTTCTTACGCGTTTCTGTTGTTTGCATGTTTTCGTGTTTGCGTGTTTTCGTTTTTTGCATGTTTGCGTGTTTTCGTGTTTGCATGTTTTCGCGTTAGCGTGTTTTCGTGCTTGCGTGCTTATATTTTTCGCGTTAGCGTGTTTTCATGTTTGTGTTTCATGTTTTCGTGTTTTCGCGTTTGCATGTTTCCATGTTTGCATGTTTTCATGTTTGCGTCTTTTCGTGTTAGCGTGTTTGCATCTGTGGTGTTTGTTTCTGTGTCTGCACCTGTACCTGTGCTTGTGCTTGTGCTTGTACTTGTGATTGTGCTTGTGGTTGTGCTTGTGCTGGTTCATATGTTTGTGCTTGTTCCTGTGATTGTGTTTGTGTTTATGTTTGTGCTTGTGCTTGTGTTGGTTCTTGTGTTTGTAATTGTTTCTGGGCTTGTTTGTGATTGTGCTCGTGTTGGTTCTTGTGCTTGTTCCTGTGCTTGTGCTTGTGTTTGTGCTTACCTTTGTGCTTGTGTTGTGTTTGTGCTTGTGCTGGTTTTTGGACTTGCAATTGTTCCTGTGCTTGTGTTTGTGCTTGTTATGCTTGGGTTTGTGCTTGTGCTTGTTCCTGTGTTTGTGCTTGTGTTTGTGCTTGTGCTTGTGCCTTCGTGCACGTGCTTGTGTTTTTGTTTTGTAAAACTAACTTCAATAGGAGACAATTTAGAATACAATCCCCGATGCAGGGCCAACCCCTAGTCTAACCCCGATCCAAACCCGATCTCCCAAAGCTAAAATACGACCCATACGTGGGCTTTAAACTATGCGAAAAATGCATTATAAAAAATTACTTTGTTACACGTTATTGATATTAAGTTTCGTTGTTGTCCATGAGATTAATTTGGTAGTGATTACCTTGAGCGACAACTAGATTTAATTACGACCCATAATTAAAGCAAAAAAGGATTGCGATAGATTGTGACTCATAATTAAAACCAAAATATATTGTATGTAACAGTGGGTTGAGATCCTGATGCATATTAAAAGATAAATAAATAAAAGCGACATTCATTCATTTTCGATGTTTACTATCGCTGTAAACAGGTTAATCGATTAGTTAATTACACGTTTTATTTTTATAAACTATGTTTAAATAAATTTTCATACAGGTAAAGGGTCACAATCTGTAGATGAGAATTAAAAGAAATCTAATAATAATTTAATAACAACTGATAAATTCAATACGGGATCCTAATAAAATATTAATAATAAAAGACATATTAAATAGTCGTGAAACCGTACATTGACATTGTATGACAACAACAGGGTAATTAACTGATTATGCAATACCATTAACTGTTTATTATCATTATAAAATTTAACAGTGTATTTAAATCGAACGTATATGTTACCTTTATCTCGATTAGCTTCTTTTAATATCAAAAAATGATCCTACCGTTTATTAACTCTAAAAAATAGATCAAAAAATACGATCCCACGTGCGTCCTTTGCCTACCTCCAGAGGTTGAACTTTAAACTTATTTGTCCGTTTAACTCCCATAACCTAATGTATGTTCGAGTTCCACTAAAATATAAAATCACTTCATATGGAATAGAATTGCTTTTGTCCAGTTTAGACACTGTTCGTTTAGCTAATTTTTGGAATCTCTGTTTTTCCTTTAATAAGGACGTTCCGTGCATGTCATAGAATTCGGTTTCTAGCTTTGCGCCGTTGCCCAAAGTTTTGCATTAGGATGTAGAAGAGATCCTCCTAAATAATCTGCAGCCAGTCACGTTCCTTATTCCGATCTAATTTTTGGTTTTAATTCCTAATTGTGTCTTTAAACCTGAATGCCACAAAGCCGGCAATATACTTTAAATCTTGGAAGTGAATCTTTGTTTTCATTTCAAAACCATCCAAGAACTGTGTCATTGGTTCATCAAGCAAAAGGTTCTCGTCTAAATAGTGCGGCTAAAACGATCGTACAAAAAGATTTTCGTCCTCGCATTGATCTTCCTTTTCACAGTCAGTTCCCTTCTGTACCAGATAACAAAATATATTCTGTGCCATACAAACGTCTTCTGTTTCTGTGTCATTGTCCTTTTCATGTAACATGAAGTAAATAACTTTCGCTGAGTTCAGTAGTACTTCGGTTTTATGTGAAAATTGCGACTGAATGTTTTCCTACAATATACCATCTTAACCGGTATTTGAAGTCCAACGGCGAAGGATGATCATTGGCACCTCCCATTCCTCGGATATATGCAAAGAAATGTTCGAGAACATCTTGATTAAGACCAGACGTTAAAACGTATTCTAATTTAATATGAGACTAATATACCTTTTTGGAAAGGGACAATTCCCTTATGCCACCCTACTCGCATCAACTTTATAAGTTGTGACATGCTGTTTAATAAATTTGCAACAAATTTTGATCTCGAATTCATCAGATCGAACTATTTATTAAATAAACTTATCAATTCCGCCGCTTCGTACCAATAAATGTTTTGTGGCATAAGATTGTTTTCTCCAGCATATTTAATAGCCCTCGCCACGAAATTCCAAAACACCTGAACGGCAGGCCAAACATTTTCCGTTGAGATCCTTTCACATGAAGTTTGTGTGTCAACGTTAGTTCCGATGTTGAAATATTTAATAATGCTCCCAAGTAGTTAACATTAATTAGGTGACTGTCCACGTTGAAACCGTAAATGATTTCGAATTATTAAATGTGGAACAATCACATATACAAAAGCGTTCAACATGTCGTCACCGGGATGGCAAAAATAACAATTTTTATCAGGCCCGATAAACACATGTTTCCCGATCCCATATCACTCGTGATTGCGACCACTATAAATTTGCACGATACAACTCAGAAATTACTTCAAAGATAATTTCTTTAACCATTGACTGATCAAAATGAAAATAGAACGGCTATTTCCAATGCAAACAAAAACCGCGTATCATAACGGTTTGGCAGACTTTATAAGGGCCCATAACCAGTCCCTCCTTATCAATTTCCATCTTGTTAGAAAGGTAGAAATATTTGAAGGTTAAAACACATAGTCTATTAATGAGATCCAACTCGGCGACCAATTCATTCGCGAATTCATTCTTTTTTCTTTGTCAGCTGTCTTCGATTTTTTAATTTGCCCTGGTGTGAAAATTGAAGCTAGCATAACATTATATTTATGAATTTCTGCTTTATTTATATCTAATGCTTTTAGATGTTCTCTGTTCTGCAGTTGTAAATTCTTTAATTCCTGCTCCAGTTCGCTTATTTTCTTGTATTTACTAAAATAAATACATGTTGTTATAATTGCAAAGTAGAAGTTTAGGGTACTTACTCCGCCAACAACTCGGAGAAATTGTGGCCCGTATTTACTTGAATACATTTGTTATTGATGCAATCAAAATGCGAGGATTCTTCTTTGTAACAAAGTAAATCTTGTTTCAACAGTCAATTAATTATTGTTTGTAACAAAGCAAATCTTATTTCAACCATTAAATAGCACAAGAATAAACATAACAGCCGTATAACTTAATGTCTTCACAAGTTTTTAAAGTGTCCTCCTTACCTATCTAAGCAATGAGCTAGCCGATCTTGAAAGTATCGCAGAGTACTTCTTATGAACTGCGGGTTTACTTCATTACATGCAGTACGAATTCTATATTTTAGTTCGCCTAAACTCGCACATTAGTGTAAATTTTACTTTTCAAGTAACCCCACAAAAATATCGTTGGGAAGTAAATCACATGATCTTGGGGCCACCGTATGGGGCCAAATCTACCACTCCAGCGTTCTTGAAAAGTAGTAATTAAAAAGTTTGTTCCATTTGCAAGCGAAAATTAACACGGAAGGTAATAGATAATTAATGGTTTGACGGCTAGCTCTGTGGGTTATAGAGCCGTGAGCGTGTTTCGGAATTTACAGAGCTATGGTGGCTTCTCGTATTACCAAAAGTCGCCAATCGGGATTTCAGACAATATGGATAGTCTTGTAAAGGACGCCAGTAAGTTATTAAAACACAATCGGTAAAAATACACCAGAGCACACGGAGTTAAATCAGACAAACAGACAAATACTCACTTACCGGAACGCGGAATAAATCTCAGATGCACTTTGGCGGTGGTCCGAGAACTCTAGTTATAAACCAAATCTTCAAAATAATCACACACCTTCAAATGATACTGAAACGTATGAGTAAATCAACTGTTGGGGTCAGCGGCCGTCTTTAACCTATTTTTAAGTTACTCTAAATCAATCCCTGCCTTGCCTCATATTTATTTTTCATTCACAATCTTTCTCCATGCTTTCCTATCTCCGCATACCTCCCTAGCTTCCGCAAGATTCATACATGTCTTTGACATGCCCTTTTATTTTTAAAACTGTTCATCTTTCTTTCCTTTATCATACATTTTACTACATTCAGCCAAATTTTACGCGGCCTACCAGTCACCTCTAACCTCACCCACATATATTTGTTTCGTTAATCTTGTGTTGTTAATTCTCTCAATGTGACCAAACCAAAGTAATGTACTACTTATATATCATCTCTTCCTCGCCATACTCCGCCATTATGCATTCATTCTTTATCTTGTCCCTTCTCGTTTTACCACATGCGCTTCTCAGAAATCTCATACTAACGGCATTTATTTTTCTTTCGTACTTTTTTTGACATACCCATGTCTTACTTCCGTACAGTACTGACGGGACAAACACGCCATTATAGATTACTCGTTTCGCAGCTAGGATCATGCTTTCGTTTCTCATTATCGTCCACATATTTCCAATCACTTTCCTTCTAGCATTGACTCTTTTTCCAATCTCGCCCTTCATACTTGCAATCACTCTTGTTCCCCTTACCCTTATACAGTAGTACAATGATCGCTGTCCTCCAATCCCTCGGCACTTTTCCACACTTAAGGCATACATTGAATAATTCACACAATCTTCGTATAAGCTTTGCACCTGCATACTTTAGCATTTCACCAGTGATTACATCTACGCTTGCTCCTTTAGCGTTTTTTAACCTACCGTTTTCTCTACCTCATTTATCCCAATATCCTTTTCAGTTTCATCCACCACTCTCCTTATTTAACGCTTCAGTCTTACTTTCCTCACTACTGTACAGATTTCCGAAATATTCTTGACAGCATTTACTCACTTCACAATCGTCCCATACTATTTCGTTGTTCATATTCATCACTCCTGCAGCGTTCTGTTTTGGGTCACGTTTTGTATTTTTGACCCTTTCCAGAAGTTTTTTGTTTCCCTCAAAATCACTCTGCATTTTCTCTCCTTCCACAATCATCATTTCCTCTTTACTTATTCTCACTGCCATGTACGCATCTTTGTCTTACACACTGCCTTTTTTACCGACTCATTCCACCAAGCACATTTCTCTGTTTATCCATGCACTTTTAACGTCAGTGACTTACTTGTTCGTTCCATACTGTTTCATTCACATTCGTCTCTTTACTCATGGCATCAGCGTATTTAATTCTAGCACCATTATCCACTAGTTTGTCTAGTCTAATTCTGGACGTTCGCATTACGTTTGCTTTCCTTATTCAGACCCACTTTTGTCCAAAACACACTCTCAATCCAACCAAAAAGTGGTCCGATCCACGCATTACTTTTGTGTTTTTCACCAGGTTTCTAAGCCGTTCATCATACACTATCAAGTCTATCATACTTTTAGATTCACCTCTTTGTCACGTATACATTTGCACATTTTTATGTTTAAACCACGTATTAGATACAAACAGGCTTCTCTCCAAATAGACGTTCACCATTATCATTCACTCTTTGATCTCCGAACTTTCGTAGAACGCGTTCAGTATGTTCTCTCTGTACGCCCACCCACCCGTGCATATCCCCCACTATCATAACTCTTTCGTTTGGCTTACATACGTTCAACACGTTCTCTACTTCATTCAAGAAGTTCTCACGCTCCTTGTCTCTTTCTCCATTCACCGGTGTATAGCAAGCAATAACGAAAATTGGTCGAAACTCCACTTTCATTCTAACCCAAATTATCCGGGGAGATACCAATTCGTACTGTTTAACACATCTTTTCGCTTTTTCATTTACGATCACCCCAACTCCTTTTGCGCCCTGCACTTTAGTCTCAACTCCTGACCATATCTAGATTGTCATCTTTACACAGCATCTTTCGCTTTTTCTCGATCACCCCAATCTTTGGTGCCTTTGTCCATTACATTCTCATTTCAAATTCTTTACCATGCATACCTCTAACATTCCACGTACCTACTCGTCATTCATTCCTTGCACAGTCGTCAGCAACGAGGCCTGTCTGTTTCGACCTTGACTGCCCCTTGTAGCCAGGTCGAACCGAGGCAATTGTATGGTTCTCTTGAGTAATACCATAGCGAGGTGACCGGTTACTGGCCAAACCGTGTCCCGGACGTTATAGCATTCCCTACTAACGGCATCGTCCTACTACCGTTATCTAAATGAATGTTCTTTTTATAAAAAAAAACTAAATGTAAATAGGTGAGTCAGATCAGGAAATTGCCATCAGGTCGCTATCATAACAAACAAATGACATTTAATAAACAAACTTAATTTTGCCTTGAATTTAGGTTATACTTGAATTTTCAAACTCCACATTCGTTCAAACAGTGTTCGCTGGTCGGGAAGAGATCACAAATAAAACTCACAACAATTAAACAACTATCTATTAGATAAACTAAAATAGATAATCACATACAATTTAGACAGCATTAATTTATATACCAATTGTCATGAAAATATCAATATTCTATTAAACCTTATTTGCTTAACCGAGATAACATTGCAAGGTTGCTTTCCATTGAAATTTTAAACCTCCGGTATATAATTACTTATTAAATCTTAAACAATTACGAAATCATAGTTATTCATTCCAAAGTTACAACTTTACAACGTGAGATTTTATATCAATCCATCTAAAGTACCCTTAATCAATCATAAAGCGTTAATTGTGCAGAAGAAAGTAGTAACTCGTTAAAATAAACCAAAAACGTTAATGGACTAAAATATTCAATCATTAATTTTAGACATATGCATTACTCATAGTTTTTGATAGAAAATGAAAAGTTACCTCACACAAATAAAATTATACAGGGTGGTCCATTTAAATAGGTTTTTGATTTTTAAAAAATATAAAATAAGAATCCCTTTCTTAGACACCCTGTACTAAATATCGAAACACTACACAGTGCAAATGAAAGCCCTAAAGGTCAGAATAAATCGATATAGATTTGTGTTATTCAAAGTAACAGGTTTCCGAGGTTTTAGTTCTTGTTTAAATTGAATATTTTTCTTAAAATCACAATTTTCTCAAAACTGGTGAGCTATAGGTATAGGGAACGTTAAATAAATTTCACTTAATTTTTAACGTATAATCTAAAAACGACATAATTATTTAAAAAAACCTAACTTATATATTACCATTTTCTGAACCACCCTGTATAAATGAAAATAATTTTAAAAAATAGTCCTTATCAATTTACATATGTCCCTAAATCATTAAGCTGATATCTTGAACCCTTTAGGCACAAGAGAGCGAGGGAATAGTCGTGAGTTACCCTGTATAACTCAAAAGCTTACATCTGTATGAAGTCAAACTATAATTTACAGGAGATGGGATTACGAAAAGTCTTGAACGACACACGGCCGATACGCAAATAACGGACTCGGTTTACAAATTTCGACCATGTTTGTTATTTGCTACATATCGGCCTTATGACCTTAATAACTATAACGTCGTATATTTAAACACTCAACTTATTTATTTGAAATTTTTTTGTTAAAACAAAAATCCAATTAAACGATTCCATTTTTTTTAAACAATCACAACAAATTTACACTGAAAATAGACCATAGGTAATTATCACTTAATGCATATTCAGAAGAAACTGTACGATACGGGATTAACACCTTCTTAAAGGTAGGTTGTAACACAAGTTATGCAACAAAGGACGCAATCGCAAAACAGCTTCTATTAGGCGATAGTTGCGTGCAATGGAGAAACAATGCTTTATAACCCCGTTTAATGTATTGTTTGGTCTAGGACATTCAGCCGAATTCCCAAAATGCCGACTGTATTTTAATGGTGCAGAACGCCGAACTCAACCAAAACACCAACGACCATTACGCCGACTACGCTCATTTTGTCGAATTTTACAGTTGGACTATTACGCCGAATGTGACTATAATGCCCAAAAGGCCGATACGATTATTTCCTATATTCACAACGCCAAAATTTAATAATGTAGGATTACATATGCCGTCCCCAGTTTTTTTGTAGAGTGCAATTAGGTTACTTAAAATGGACTTAAAAACCTTCTGAAAGAAAAAGTCTAGATTTGTGCGTTATGTAAGTTTAAATCATGATTTATTTACATATTTTTCTGTGTAATACATTTTGTTACAAGTTCTTGTGGGAGAAATAACAGGTTCGCGGATACTTCCGCAAATTTCTAATAATGCAATATTGTGCAGTCGTGTTATAGTTTGGGGATGTGTCTGTCACTGTAGACGCATTTTGTCTTCACTTGTACGAGCGTTAACCAACTACATCAAGCAGTTTCTTTGTGTTTTAACTAATTGCACGATCATACAGATGCACACACAAACGCACACACCCACACACGCACGCGCGCACCCACCCATACGCACACTCGCACACACAAACAAACATATCACACACACCACACACACACGCACGCACGCAACGCACACACCACCACACACACACACACACACACACACACACACACACACACACACACACACACACACACACACACACACACACACACACACACACCACACACACGCACAACACACACACACACACACATACACGCACACACACACCCACACGCACGCACGCACACACCCACACACACACACACCACGCACGCACTCACTCACCCTGAATTTTTGAAGGATGAATATGAATATTTAAGAAAATCCTTACAAGGTAATGGATATTCACTTACAGATATTAATAATGTTATTACACCTTTTAGGCGTAACCTTAAAGAAAAACTAGTTCTTAATGTTGGTACTGCTTTTCTTTCTTTCATAGCTAATGTTACTGATAGAATTGAAAAAAATCCTAATTAAATATGGCATTAAGACTATTTTTAAACCTACAAGAAAAATTAAACAACATTTAAGATCACCTAAAGATGTGTCAAACCCTTTATCATCTTCCGGAGTGTATAAGTTATCTTGTTCATGTGGAAAAGTATACATCGAAACCACAAAACGTAGCTTCGATACAAGACGCAAAGAACATATGAGATTTTGTAGATTAGGTCAACTAGAGAGGTCTGCTGAGGCTGACCATGCCCTGAATAATCTAAATCATGACATTCAATTTGACAATATGGAAATATTGTCAAGACAAACTCATTATTATGTTCGTTTACAACGTGAAGCTATTGAAATATATAAACACCCGAATAATTTTAATAGACAAGAAGAAAATCTCCGTTTAAATAGGTTTTGGCATCTTATAATTAAAAAAAAAGCATAATGATACGTCTTAATTTTGATTTTAATTTTAACTTTTGGTATGTCTAGGTTTCTTGCTGTGTTTTTCCTAGACCTTGTAGCAAATGCTTTACCAATTATATGTTAAATTACCACAGCACTATAATTTAACATAAGTAGTTGAAATTAAAAATTACAAAAAACGTTCTGCATTATGCTTTTCATTGTTAATAACACTTCCACTTATTGATAAAGATATCTCTTTGTAAAGATTTAACTGGGTTATTTTATTTGATGTGAATGCTTCTAACATTTTCAAATTGAAGTTTTTCATAGCTTTACACTTACATCATAACTCGATTAAATTTTGTTAAATACGTTTTTTGGCTGACAGATTTCATTGTTAGCTTTTGCCGTAGAGAGTGTTCTGATTTGTCATCTTTAAGGCAGTTTAACAATATTTAATTTTTAATGACCTAGTTATTCTTTACTAAAATTTAATTTTATAGTTGGCTTTATACGTTTCTCAAACTGTTATATTAATAGCAGGCTGATGTATATGTTTTAATTTTTCAACTTTGACAAAATTGTTTTCAACATCTTTAACAATTTTTAACAAATATTACTACTGACGAAGATAACTGTAAGTGTTATCGAAACGTTTAGATTGTATAATTTAAAATACACCATTAAAAACCCCAAAAAAGATAAGTATTTTATTATAACGTGCAAATGGTCTCCGATAGCTAAGCCGAAGATACTTTATGGTTACTACTTCACATCGGACCATCATCTTACTACAAACAAATAGAATACTCAGCTAAGCAATTATACACAAGCAACATTCTGGTGACTTTCTTATACTTGTTATTCCTCCATGACGAAGCTCTCGCTAGATAGAAAATTGCTGTAGTTAATCTGTAGAGTATTTTAAGAGCAATTCGTTACTATAAAGAATTACATTTCTAAGTATAACACTGTTCTTCTAAATTTGTATGGGTGACTTCTTTTATTCGATCTTTTAATGGTATTACATCTAACAAGGTTATGTTCCTGTAACGATAAAGGTTGTATACGCTTTAGTAGAAATGTTATAAACTTTATTTACACAAGTATTCCTTGCGAATAAATCGCTAATATTAGCTTCAATTTTTTGGCTATTTTCTTGTATAACTTTGCATTTGTACAAAATTGCAGTGTTTAAACTAACGTTATATCTGTATACCTACTGCTTTGTAGTGATCAGCTGTTTGTAAATTACTCAACTATACTGTTGTTATACAGAGTGCTTCACAAGATATGTTAATATTTGTGCTTATACGAACTAGACTGCTTATATATAGGGCTACTTATATTTAAATTTAGTATATTTATTTATGCTATAGCCTTACGTGTCAACAAACGTTATCATAATAAGGTAGCTATTCAATTTTCTTTGCTTCTAACTATTTCGGCCCTCAGCCATATGGTGAATTGTAATTATAGAAATAGTAGCAACCTAACACTTACAGATTGCTGTGTGAAAATCTCTGCTTTATTTTTGTTGCCTGTACTATTAATTTACATTTAAATTTATATTGTTGTGCTTAAGAAAGACGCAATGGTAGACTTCTAAGTGAAATAAATTTGGTTATTAATTTTGGGTTAACTGATTTTTGCGTTTGATTTAAGACTGATACGCCAGTTTTAAGGGGAGCTCTCCCTAGAACTTCGGTTTTATTTTATGTAATTAATATTGAGATTGTGTTATGTTTATGCTTTCTAGAGACAACGCTGGATGTCAAACAATGCAAAATAACTTTGATTTTATACGGTCAATACTGCTCAGCAAGGTAAGTGTGTTTCTACTATAACGTTCGAATACGTATTTAGTTTCGCCTAAATTAATTTTCTAAGTTTCGTCTACAAACGTTATATCCCTTTTCTTGGTCTAAGGATGGTATAAAAAGAAATCAAGTAGTGCCCTTTTAGCTTTCCGGTATATCTATACCAGCCACACGCCCACGCATCCAAGTGCCTAACCGACCGACTCAGTTTCCGGCAAAATCCTACTTATTGCTACGGCATACCTTTATCTACTTTTGTTACGACCACACTTTGTGCATGTAACAAACCCGTGAAAGACAATCATAGTAGTACACAATTGCAACTACTTTTATTTTTATCCAGAATGCACACGTAAGACGGAAAATGACGGAAATGTGCAGTACGTTTCTTATTATATTATTTCTCAACGTCACTCGATTCAAGATTGAAGGGCAAAAATTTTGTGTGTATTAACCTGCTGCTATCTCTTACCGTTTTTCAACAAATAGACACACAATCTGATATAAGTACAACAGAATTTCATTGAGTATTCTGCGTTTTACAAACTTACCATTGTTCATTATCTGTCATTGACATTTTTGTGAAGTAAAATACTTTATAGCTGTTTGAATCTACATTATGAATTGTTTCCAAGATGGAATGGTTGATATGGTTTTTGTTATGGATCAGTCACATAGAAATTGTTTGTTGATAAGTAGGATTTATGCACAACCTTATCCTGACATGCGGCACCCAAAAATAGCTTGTATCAGAAATTTGCTGAACCAATTTATGCAAACTAGTAGTGTCAAATACGTAAAACAAGTGAAAGAGAAGCCAGTTATAAATGAAGACAATCAATTGTCGGTGCTGCGCCTGTAACTGAAAATCCCCACGCCAGTCAAAAAGCGCTGTAGAGACAACTGGTATCAGTGAAAGATCAGTACAAATGATTTTGAAGCAAAACAATGTATAAGCTACCATGTTCCGCTCAATCAGGAACTTACTCAGCCAGATTTCGAGAAACGCGTCGCATTTTGTAATTGGGCGAAGGAAAAAATTGAGGAAAACCCAGATTTCCTTAATGCTGTTCTGTGTTCGGACGAGACAACCTTCCACAAAAATAATGTGGGCAATAATTTCCATTACTACTCAACTACGAATTCACGAATAATTAGAAAAACTAATTACCAACATTGTTGGTCTTTGAATGTTTGGGGTAGTGTAATGGGAGGTCATGTCATCAGACCACATTTTTTAAAAATCATTTGAATGGTGCTATTTACTTAAGACTTTCTTCAAAATCGCTTGCAGCAATTAATAGCAAATGTGCCTGAGGATCAAAGGAGAGAAACGTGGCTTCAGTAAAATGGAGCTTCTACCCATTATTCACACCAAGTTCGAGAATATTTATTTCCAGGAATATTGATCGGAAGATCTGAACCTGTTAGATGGCCACATCTCCTGGTCTTATAAGTCTAGATTTTTTCTTATGGGGACATATTAATGCCATAGTGTATCAGAATACTATTACTACGAAATTGGACATGCGCCAAAGAATAACTGTGGTATTAGAGCCCTGAAATGTCAAGGAGTGTTCGTAGACCATTCATAAAACGTCTCACCTTATTCTCTCAAAACAATGGACAAGATTTTGAACAATTGATGAATTTATTTATTTATCTTTTAAGTTCTTAGGTATGTTTCGATTTTCATAAGTAATCCCCAATTCTTGAAATAACGGTAAGAGATAGCAACAGTTTAATACATACCAAAATGCATGCCCTTCAATCTTGAATCCAGTATCGTTAAAAAATAATATACTAAGAAATATACTGTGCATTTCCGTCAGATGATATTGTTTTCATACCAAAAATAAGTTTTTCGAAATACCGCGAAAACTATGTGAGATAGATATCGGGAATGCCATAGCAGATTGATAGTACATTTAAAACCGCACCTGATGAAGACCAAAAATACAGGGTGCTGTATTTCAGACAAAAAAGTTTTCAAAATTTTACGATATTTAAGTTTGAAGTGACTTTTGGACCAGACTGCAAAGTTTCTCACACATTCCCACTAAACGTTGTAGCGAAAGCTTCCCCAACAACATATCTAAAGCCCATGGCTGTACTTCTAACAGTACAAGAGAGGGTTACCAATAGGAACATTTATTTCAAAGTTGAATATGACATAATATACAGGCGGTTCTATTTAATATAATAGCGGAAGACCTGTGTAGCCTATTTAGAGGCAATCTGCATGTATGTCAATATTTTTCGGTTGTGAAGCTATTCGTCACGAATAACCTTTGCCCGAGCCAGATTGCTGTATCAGTAGAATACCGGCACTCTCCCCACCACTTTTTTTTGAGACAATCCCCGCCCCATGGGACACCTTCCCCTCGACTTTTTATGCACGCCCCGTGGGGGTCGTATTTTTCTTGTGAAATTTGAATTTGTTTGTAGCGCCATCTAGCGGTGTATGGACTAATGAAAATTTTTTGTAATAAAGGTGGTGCCACGTAGCGGTATATTTCTAGGGCTAATTAGGGTTTGTTTGTGGTGCCATCTAGTGGTTTGTATTAAATGTAATAAAAGGTGCTTGGTTTGGTAAAGAAACTATATCCAACCTATTATATGGAACCAAAATAAACCCCTCGCGAATAAGTTTTTCTCTCTTAACATTTAAAAAATAATTCTTAAAATAACCTCTTATAAAGTAAACAGTTTTTACTCCAACTCTTTCGACAAGTGTTCGAACATGTGGGTATTGTCTCTTATTATTAACAACGAAGGCGGACATTTTATAAGTCCAATTTGTATCCAGATTGTCCCAATAAGAATTATAATAGTTAATAATATCTTGTTCTCTTTCCGATAAATCTATATACTCTTCTTTTATACTGCTAGCCTGTTGTATATAGTCCAATTTTCGTTTCTTTAAAGCCACTTCTTCCAGTTCCAACTTACGCTTCTTTGTGGATAGTACGTAAGCTCGGGAAAGGGGTTCTATTTTCTTAATAGGATATGGTTTTAGTTCGCTGTTAATGTTACTTCCATTTCTACAAATTTGGGAGATTACATCAGTTGTTTTAACGAGACCATTTTTCGCTATGTTAATTTCTTCAGGTATTGTAGAAAACGCTGTCGTAGATTTCGTAAAATAGGTTTCGCCAGCCTTAATAAAACACTTTTGTATAAAACGTATTTCATCTTTGTTTCCTTCTTCTTCCATAACCTACATGTAGTTTACAGCCAGACAATTAAAACCAAAGGTAGAAATTGTATAACTTATTATTTTTTCTCATTCTTTCGAATCGGCCTGTAGTTTTAATTGGATCCCAGTCAACTTTCTTGTATTCTCGTTTCCCCAGTATACAAATTGCAACATATAGTTAAACACTAAACAGCAACTATTTTGTAAACTGTCTGTTACTTTTGTCCACATTCTTGGGATAGATACAGAATACATTGGTGCATCTCGAAAGTAATTTTTACTATTTTCCAATAATGTTAAACAATCTACGAGAGGGTCGTACATCTCGTTTCCAGAATAATAAGACTCGTTGCTATAGTTGTAAATTGTTGCTTCCAATCTGGTAATTCCGTGCTTCTTGGCCAGAGTAGAATAAAATGTTTCCTTTAATCTTGCATCCGGACAATTTAAAAAATCTATAAGATGGTGTCCGATAATTTCATGAACACCAGAGCTTGTTATTTGGCAAATAACAAGCGAAATCTTGTGTAATGTCCAAATCCAAAAGATAGTAGTTGTCCGACTTAAGTTGGGTTAATAAATCGGGTAATTCATATAAAAGGATCTCCAATTTAACATCGGCAAGCTAGATTTTGTAAGGAACACAAAGTGGCTTGGTATATTTTTTAGTTACACTTTGCAAACCACCTTTTCCAATAATTTGCATAACACCTTTCGGTTCGAGCTATTTAAAATAATCGGAAGCTTAGCATTAACTCCATGCCTAGCCGAAACAAATTCACCAAATATTCCTGGGAGGAAGCTATTAAACGAACCACAAATGTCTTTCCTAACAAATGGTGTTTTTCCTTGTCCATTGCAATGCTCCATTCCGCAAATTTTAACAACCATTATTTTATTGCAAAATGAATCGGTAATGGGTATAAATGATTCTAAACCCTTGTCTTGTAACAACACCTCTACTTCCACATAATTAATATTAGCAATATCCGAAACAAGATTATTTCGTAAATTCTCTAATAATTAAGTAAATACGTTTGTGGGTTTAATTTTTCTTGTATAATGTTCGGAAATACTAAACACTTTAGAAGGATTCATGTTAACGGTTCGAGCGCTGCTAAGAAATAATAATAAATTAAATCGTTCTTACAACGCCGATATGTTACAAGTACGCGGGAATGTTCGAACAATCACAGTTATGTTCGGGAGGGTTGGAGTGGGGATGTTTCTTACGTTTAGTTAGGTCAATACTTGCGCGTGAGCAATTTGGAACAATAATGTTTTACCCAACAAGATGTGGAACAAATTAACGACCTTCGAATGCAAGAAATTAAAGGTAATATTAAGACTACAAACTGTAGGAAATTGGAACAGTTATCCGAGGAAGCAGAATTAGTTAAATAAGCTTTAGAAATAAATTGCGTTATATATTACAATTAGAAAATATGGGCTCGTTGTACATATCTAATTATTGGTTAGAAAGGGAATTGGAAGAACAATGTATAGATTTAAATTATAAAATTAAAATTAAATTGGATGTACTAAAACATACGTCTAGTAGGCATAAAGAAAGAATTGTATATTGTGTGTAAAATTGTATATTGTAAATTATAATGTTTATGTTAATTAAATAACATTTGTAAAAATGTAGTCGCCTATTTATTTATGTAAAAATAAAAGTGCTGCAAATTTAGTTTATTTTTTATTTAAAGGATCCCTAAGCTATTTAGGATAATTTCGATTATGTTTGGGAGGGTTGGAGAGAAGATCGTCGAAATAGTCTTCGCTGAAAGTCTCGCGTCGCAAAATTTTACCTATATGAAGGTATGCGTATTATTATTAATATATACTTGGAATTATTATAAGTTCTACATACATAAAGACAAAATTTACATCGATTGGGGCTTGAACCTTGGTGGCGCAGTTGGTTAGCGCGGTACTCTAGCAAAGTACAGGTCATAGGTTCAAATCCTACTGAGGTAAACTTTTTTATGTATTTAATAAAATTAATAATAATTTTTAATTACAAATTTATATACTTGGTATTGTTCACAAAAATGCCAATAAAGATTTTAAAGTATTATTACTATCCTTATAGGAGGAGGACGCATAAACTAACTCTGCGGCAACTGTTAATATAGAGACTTGATCTCAACTCATCTGTTTGTTTAGTTAATTAGATAAAAGTGTGAGTGTTACGCTATTTTTTAATGAATAACATTATGCGGGTACGTATTTGTGGGTTTTCAACTTTATAGTTATTGATCGGCATATAATAATAAACCATTAAAACCTTTTATCTTTTTATTTCCGTTATATCCATTTGGTATTTTGAACTGTGGCTGATTTTGAGTAAGCAAGCTGAAATTAAATAAACCAAATCAGTATTTTTGAACTGTAAGCTGGTTATCGCAAACTGTAAGTTATGATCTGATTTTATTGAGGTTGATTTGGTTGATTGAGATTGATTTCATTGTTTGAGAAGAGCCGAGAGAGAAACTGAAAAACGAGAAAGAGGGGCGTGCATGATCAACTTCTATTACACAAAACATTCGCTACTTTAAAAACACACCACTAGATGGCGCCACAAACAAACCCTACTTAGTCCCAGAAATGTAGCACTAGATGACACCACCTTTATTACAGACAATTTTCATTAGTCCATACAACGCTAGATGGCGCTACGAACAAATTCAAAGCTCGCAACAAAAATACGACCCCCACGTAGGGCGTGTATAAAAAGTGGAGAGGAAGGTCTCCAGGGGGCGGGGCTTGTGACGTCACAAGAAAAGTGGTGGGTAGGGTGTCGGTATTCTACTTCTTTCTATCATATTAACGGTGTTATCTTCCGCGAACGTAGTGGTGCAAGATCCTGTATAGTAATTACTGGATACATAAAAAACGAATAAGTAATTAAATATTTTGTATACGAAATTCTAACAGTAAGTGGCGAAAAGTGCCACGTTTAAACAACACATTACATATAGATAACAAACGGCGGAGCGAAACAAAAGCGAAAAGCGGCAACAAAGCGAAAACAGAAAATGTGGAAAGCGGTAGTCACAAATTACACGTGTTAAAATTATTTTATTGGAAAATGGCACGGATATTTTCACACATCTCTATTTTTAGCTTTAACTAAACATTAGTTTGAAATTAACAACCGTTTTGATATATTTTGGACAGCTTAATACACGCTTTGTTGTGATTTTCAAGTTACTGTAGTAGACAGACAACTATTTTGAACGTATTACGTAATTTGAACCTCTAAAATTTCTTTTTTTTCCCGTTTGTCTATTTATTTTATCTAGGATCTGAATGATGGTGTAATAAAAAATAATACCATTTCGTTTATCATTGTTAAAACGGTCTGTTATTAAAATTTGACCATTTGTACTTTGTAAAATTGTTTTATTATGTAACATACGCCAAATAACTGTAAGTTTGGCCAAAAGCAAGAATGAAAAGTTTAGTTAGACATAATTTCTTGTCATCTATATATCACAAAATAAAATTTTATTTAACAATTTTCGAAGATGACAATTTGGAAGAAAAGCTATAACGAACGACGGCTCGCGCCTCACGAAGATTCTATCAGTATTTCGAAAATATACAGCGTCGCAATTCTTTTTATTTATGGAATGCAATTTATATCTAAATATGAAAGCTAATTTTAAACTGCAATTGTGCTTCTGTCAGAAGTGGCTCGATGTGACATGTACAGACAGTTTGTACGTGCGGCGCGTACAACCATAGCGGCTTCTTATCATATCTCCTGACATCTCTTCTTATATAAAACCTGCTGGTCTTACTCAAATTTACATAAAAATCTTTTTATCTACATTCTAGAAATGTTCTTTTTCTTTCTAATTAGTATTAGTTTATTATAGACATGCGCTAAATGATCGAAGAGAATATCAACAAAAGGAATGGGAAAAAAGGAGGACTATTTCTTTATGTTTATTGAAAGAGCATTCAATGAAATTCAATGGCCGATTTAGTGGTAATTTCTTTTGTCAGTGTTTTTCTTATTTACGAAATTGTATAAGATTACTTTTTTCTGCATGATATATGTCTGATGGAAATCTTAAATGACTTTACAATGCTCTCACTTGTTTAATGTAGGTAATTACTGTCTATGTGACTTTTTGACGGTGTTTGTAGCCAGTACTTATAGGCTTTAATTTTATGTTTTAGGCACTAATGAACAAATTATTTTACAAAATTATTATTATTATTAATTTTGGTGTTAATAACATTAGTTTTACACAAGTCAACATAAATACATAAGTTATAAAGATATAAAATATCACAAATAATTTAAATCACAGTTGGCATTGACATTAATGAATTCATCAATGCTCTAAAATGTCTTGGATGAGATAAGTTTTTACAATGTTTAATCATTTATTCCTAGGGAAGTGTCTGATAGAAACTGGTAGTTTGTTATAGAACTTAATTCCATAATAATTCCAGCCATTTTATCAATCCTTATAAAATTAAATATTATAGGTTATTTTGTATTATAAGAGTTTTGTAACTGTGGTTTCCTATTAGTGGAGTTGATCGGCCTATTTCACAGTTTATGCTTTTTGAGCGCGACGTTTTGAAGCGGACTCTGCTTCTCATCAGGCTTAGTCCTGAGAAGGACTGTTTTAAAAGTACTACAACTAATCACCACAAAAACGTGAAGTTATGAAAAATGCTTGTACGATAGAGCAAAAACGATATGCTCAAAACAAAGGACCTGAACAAAGAAAAGAAAATATCGCTAGGACACTCAAAGAAAATGGCTACGATCTAACAGCTACCAAACAGGAAAGGGTGACCGAAAAGAAGATCCTAAATATACAGCCATATATGCAAGATACCTCAGACAAAATACGAAGGATAGGCAGCAAATACAAAATACCTGCCTTCAAATCGACCAGAACGCTCAGAATACTAACCAAACCAAACCATACAATGAAGATCATAACTCCAAAATTGTATATATAACCTACCATTCGAATGCGGCAGAGCATACATAGGCGAGAGCAGTAGACCACTCAAAGTGAGAACACAGGAACATAAGAACAACGTCCGCAAGGGTGAAATAGAAAGATCAAGAATCGCCGAACATGTCTGGAACGAAGACCACCATATCCAATGGGATAACATACAGATAGTGGCGAATGACGAGAACACAACTCGTCGAAAACTCAAAGAAGTCACATACATCGCACTAGCAGAAAATCCAATAAGCCAAGCTAGAGTAGAAATGAAACCCATATGGATTCCAATAATGCGCGTTGAGCTTAAGCGCAATACACCTGCGCAAGAAGTTACTGCACAAACCACGAAAAAGTTTAATATATACAGGGTTTTCTACGGTAGGCGTTGGTTAGAAGTTTATGTGGTTAGAAACAATTTAGAAATCTGAATTTTTGGACTTAAGGGTTATTTAAGATTCTCTTTCATTCTAAAATATTTTCAAGGTCATGTTACTACCGGTTATACCGGAAGTCGCCACTAACTTCCTTATTTTAAATGGAACACCCTGTATATTATTTTATTCTTGGATTCTTGACAAAATTTTAGGATAAGTCTTATAAGGGTTTCCTATACCTTTTCTCAACTGTTTCTTAGATATCTTGATTTAATGATGTAACCCTATATTCAATACTGCTCGTCTTACTTATTTTTGACTGATGGAAAGTGCTTCTGGAGTAGACAAAAGCATAAGAACTATACTTTTGAATACTCATTGACAATTGATTTATTGCATACATGGTGTTCAAAATATGAACTATTAAACAATTTTCAAAGTTGAAAAACTTTGTTAATTCAAATGTGACGCCTGTATATTATTGGATGAATAGATGCAGCATTTAGTTATGCATCGTTTGGCTATAACATTACCTATACCTATTATCGACAATTTTCTGGTTAATTAATATTTTCTACTTTAATGTGATTTTTGACAGAAACTGAAATGTTTTTCAAAAATAAAATGAACTTAATTCAAACTACATAAATTCTATTTTATTAAAACAATGAAATAAAACAAAAGATAACAAAATTGAGAGCATAATAACAAATGAAAAACATAAAACAATTATTTGAACATAACTAGAAGAAAAGTGATAAAAAGATAAATGAATCACTACAAATGTTCCACATGACCGCCAATTTGATTTAAGCATTTTATAACTCTATCATATACTCCTTGCGAAATAGATCACCGAATTTCGTGTGGACACATACTATTGAATGCATTGTGAACACGATTTAGCAATTCCTCTCTAGTTTGAACTAGCCTAGAGTACACTAATTCTTTTATACGACCCCAGAGGTAAAAGTCCAGGGCGTCAAATCGGTGATCTCGGTGGCCAGTTCCAAAGTCCTTATGGGCCAATCCACCGATCTTCAAACATCAATGTCAGCTGTTGGTGTACAGCTATAGTGGAATGTGCGGGAGCACCATCCAGCTGATACCAACTGTTTGCCCTGTCACATGCAGGTAGAGCATTTAGAAAATCCATACAAATCCACGGAGAATTTCAAGATATCTCGCCCCATTCAAATGTTCATCGTACACTTGATATGCCACTCTATTATCCATAACTAAGCAAAAACGTTAAAACTAAATTGGAACTGGTGATTACGTTCTCTTGTTACATGAGGATTATCTTGTGCCCAGTAGTGATTATTTCGGCGATTGAAAATTCCTTCTCTACTGAATTTTGATTCATCGGTCCAAATAATGTTGTGAAGAAATCTCGGATATTTGGTCATTTGTACAAGAATAAATTCACAAAGTTAACTCGTCGTGCCTGATCACCAAGATGTAATCCTTGCACAGTTATTACCGAAAAGGATGCATTTATACTTCTTTAATATTATGTGGATTGATGTTTGTGAAATATCCAAATCCAGTGCAGCTGCTGTAATTGAAGTTCGTGGATAAGCGTGAAAATAAGCTAACACGTTCACCTCGTTAACTTCATTATCTATTACTGGCTTTAAATGCGTTCGAGTTGCTTATACTTCCAGTTGCAATAAATCGAGCTTCAATTCTTGCAAATTTTCCAGGTGTCATTAATGGTAGTGTGGATACCGTTCGTTAAACAACCTGCATGTTCGCCTAACAATTCGTCCACATTCACCATGCGTGTAAAACAAATTTAATAAATCATTGTTAGAATATTCTTGAATACATTCCATTATAAACAGTACTTAAAAAATACTTAAAAATTACAAAATCACTTAAATTGTACTGATTTGACATTAAATCAACAACAATGTTTTAATGCGTGTCAAAATCAAGGCTCACTAGATTGCAGTTTTGGAATTTTATCGGCTTTTATAAAAATACGGAGTTATACGAGTTATAAAATGCTTAAATCAAATTGGTGGTCATGTGGAACATTTGTAATGATTCATTTTATCTTTTTATCCTTTTCTTCTAGTTATGTTCAAATAATTGTTTTATGTTTTCATTTGTTATTATGCTCTCAATTTTGTTATCTTCTTGTTTTATTTCATTGTTTTAATAAAATAGAATTTGTGTAGTTTGAATTAAGTTCATTTTATTTTTGAAAAACATTTCAGTTTCTGTCAAAAAAACATTAAAGTAGAAAATATTAATTAACAAGAAAATTGTCTATAATAGGTATAGGTAATGTTATAGCCAAACGATGCATAACTAAATGCTGCATCTATTCATCCAATAATATACAGGGTGTCACATTTGATTAACAAAGTTTTCAACTTTGAAAATTGTTTAATAGTTCATCAATTTTGAACACCATGTATGCAATAAATCAATTGTTAATGAGTATTTCAAAAGTATAGTTCTTATGCTTCTGTCTACTCCAGAAGCACTTTCCATCAGTCAAAAATAAGTAAAACAAGCAGTGTTGAAAATAGGGTTATATCTTTCAAAATTTTGAAAAAATCAAGATATCTAAGAAATAGTTGAAAAAGGTATAGGAAACCCTTATAAGACTTATCCTAAAATTTTGTCAAGAATCCAAAAATAAAATAATATACAGGGTGTTCCATTTAAAATAAGGAAGTTAGTGGCGACTTCCGGTATAACCGGAAGTAACATGATCTTGAAATATTTTAGAATGAAAGATAATCTTAAATAACCCTTAAGTCCAAAATTCAGATTTCTAAATTGTTTCTAACCACATAAACTTTAACAAACTACCGTGGAAAACCCTTATATATATATATATATATATATATATATATATATATATATATATATATATATATATATATATGGATTACTCCTGGCTCAGTGGCAAATGCCAGACTAGTAAGTGAAAGGTACCAGGTTCGAATCTAAGAGTAGTCAAGTGCTGAAAAATTATATATAACATATGAGTCCGCTTCCAAACGTCGCCCTCAAAATCATAAACTGTGAAACAGGCCGATCAACTCCACGAATTATAGGTTATGGTTTTCAAAGTTATAATGTTGTGACAAGTGCGGAAGTACTTTTAGTGCTGTTATTAAGGATTTCACCTGTTAAAGGGGCATAAGAAAATGTCTGAAATTACAACGGCAGAAAGGAAAAGCCTCTTGTAGACGGAAAAGGAGGAAAACAAAGTAATGAAAATTTTAAAATCTATAAATCAACAACAACCTAATGTCAACAAAGATCGCAAATTTTATTATATAAAAGTTAATTTAAATTAATAAACTTAGCAGGAGTAACGAAAGTGTGTCGTATTAAAGATAACAGAATTATGACAACCAAGAATTATGCAGTGAATATTATCCGAGACTTGCACGTGCCTTGCGGACATAAAGGAGAAAAGAAAACATACAAAAAGGTATGCAAATATTCCGATGTTTATGATTAAAAGGCATATTCAACAATGTGAGCGTTGCAGAGAAAACTAAGAAATGTACACAAACTGGCATTTTAGTTCGTCCGTTAGTTACCCCAGATTTGAATCAAAGAGCACAAGTGGATTTAATCGATTTTCAAAGTTTACCTGACGGTTCATACAGGTACATAATGCACTATAAAGAACATTTGACGAAGTTCAGTTTATTGAGGCCTTTGACTTCTAAGCAAGCAAGTGAAGTAGCAAAAGAGTTATTCGGAATATTCTCTGATTTTGGAGCGCCATATGTTTTGCAATCTGATAATGGCAGAGAATTCATTTCAAAAATCATAAAAGAGTTAGCAACCCTTTGGCAAGACTTGCTCTTAGTGAACAGCAGACCTAGGCACCCTCAAAGTCAAGGATGTGTAGAAAGAAGCAATTCTAGTGTGAAAGACTCATTAATCGCGTGGATGCGTGATAATAAGACTTCATCGTGGTCTACAGGATTGCGATATGTTCAATCGGCACTAAATGCGAATTATCATGAAGCTATCAAGATGCAGCCTTATAAAGCTATGTTTGGACAAAACCCAAAGCTTGGTTTGCGCTCTAAGGTGCCACAAGAATTTTTGGAAGCAATTTCTAACGGAATATTAGAGGAGGATGTAGAACAGCTACTACAGATAAATAAAAACGAAGAAGAGTTAACTATGGATACTGTTGATACGATAATGAATGAAAATATTGAAGAAAATCCAATTGATAACAATGAAGGAGCAAATAGAAATGAAGAAGAGCTAACTGCTGATTTATCAAACAACGAAACTGATTTTGAATCTCTTATACAGCAAGCAGACATAGTAATAGATGAAATTATAGAAGAAAATCTAATTTATAACCATGAACGAGCATCAACAAGTAAGAAATGGATATTTACTTCTTTCTCTTTGCTTATTTATGTTTGGCTTATAAAGGCATGAGTGTGCTAGGTAACGATAAACACGACTTAGCCAGTCCCACTGATGAAGGAGCAGAACTTTTGAAGAGGAAGAACATCCAGCTCTGAAGCTAAGAAGGATCGCTCATCAAAGTATATTAAAACAAGCCAGGAAAATGGTAGAGAGGTTCAACAGAAGACTTGAACCATTGCAATCGACTAGTTTCAAGAAAGTAAAAATCAGTAACGTGCCTAAGAATGAGTATAATATAAGGACACTTGTACGTATGGACTCTGTAGATTCCGGACAAGGCTACCGGAGGTGCAATTGTACACGGGGAAACATTACAAATAAATGCAAATGTGTTAAAAGTAAATATTCGTGCAATTCAGCGTGTCATACTGGTAAATCATGTAATAACCATGAATAAGTAAACATAATATATATTTCAAGTTAATGTAACTAATATATAGTATTAGAATTTTTCTGTTTTTAATATAATACCCATGATTTGTTATTATATTAGAAAATCTGCATTTTGTAACTTTTCAATAAAATCAATTTGCATTCTACAATGATTCTGCTTAGTTGATAGTAATTATCAGATAATGGAATAACTAGTTTGCAAATTTCATGAAATATGCAACGAGGTCTTCAAAAAATGCTTAATTCATATAATCTGCAAGTAAGGGGCATATTGCATGAATTAGGCAGAATTTTGCCGTTTACATGCATTATGCACTTCCGCAGATTCGGCGATATATATATATATATATATATATATATATATATATATATATATATATATATATATATATATATATATATATACAGGGTGTTCTAGTTTTTTGTAGCATGGAAAAACAATAAAAAAAAAGGTATAGGTAAAAGGGTACTGCGATTTTAAAAATGGTATCAAAAGATCAAAAGAAGTCTGCTAAGTTGCGAATAGCCAAAGTCAACTTTTATTTTTCGTATGGGCGCCATATTGAATTTTTGCATTTTAAATCCTCATTATGCTCTTCAACTATGTCTAGCAACTCGAGATAAATCATGAAAAATGATAAAATTAAGATTTCATGGTAGTAGCCTTTGATATTTTGATTCAATTTTCTCATACCACTATTAGAAAATTCAGCCAACGCTTTGCTTTATGTCTTTTTTGTAATTATCTAACTGTAAAAGTAGAAATTATTGTCGGTGCCCAGTGTGTACAGTTAATAAATTGTGAGTTTTATAAAATGAATAAACATTCAAATAGAGAGTGTTTTATTCGCTGTCGCAGAAATGAGGCGAAAGCTGAAGAAATGTATTTGAATTATATTCAGAAAGAGTTATGTTTAGGCGTCTAAAAGATAATCTTGTAGCGTACGGGAGTGTTGCAAAGGTAAAGCGGAACGAAGGTTCAGACGAAAATAAAGAAAATTGTACATCGTCATAAATATCACCCCTATCGTGAACGATCCCATGTAGCGGCATGGTCACTGCGTATATGCACACCATGTGCAGCTACTTAGGCGAATGCTATCCAATCCTATCCTGATCACACCTATCCTTAATCCCACCATGCATATATACGTAATGTATGTATGTATGCTGGGAATAGTTTTTTGTAGCAGGACTTTAATAGTCGATAGAGCTTTCAAAATTAAGACAAAAAATTCATGTAAACATAGGTTGCCAAACGCTTAGTTTTGGAGATACAGGGTTTCAAAGTTTTAATTTTTTTTCAGCTCTTTTAATTTATCTTCAAAACTATTTAAAATAATAAATCCAAATTTAGTACACATATTACACTTCTTAAACTCAACATTAAGAGTAGTTTAACGTTTATCAATATCTACAGGGTAGTACATTTTCTGGGGTGGTACATCCTTTACCCCCGAACGTTTTCATGCGACGCCTCTAACTCTTAAAAACCAAAAATTTTAGATTGCCCATTTGGTTGATTCTGCTTTTTTTCGAAAAATGCATAGTTTTTGAGATAAATTAGCTGTAATCCATGAACAACTTCCAAATGGTAAGTAAAGAACGTCTGATGCTCCCGCAAAAAATAGTGTGCCATGAAAAGAACAATAAAAAAAAAGAATCAAATTATGTCAATTCTCACGTTTTTTTGTCTCTTAATAAAAAGTAGTACTCCACTGATTTTTTCCTAACTTTTCAGTTGAATTAAACAAAGGAAAATAAAAGTAAAACAACACAATAAATATTAAAAAAATACGTATTTATTAAACTTAACCTATAACAACAAAACAAAAACGCTATCGTAATAATAAATAAATTTAAAGAAACTGTTCAAAATGTAAACCATTTTGTTGAATACATAATTCACACCGACGAATAATTAATTGTACGTGGAATATTAACTAAAAATTGTCTTATTTCATTACACGCGTCCCTAACCCTGTTAATGAGTTCATCTCTTGTTGTCACAAGAGTTGCATACACCCTTTCTTTTAAATGCTCCCACACAAAAAATCTAAAGGATTTAGGTCTGGAGACCTTGGCGGCCAGGAAACTGGGTCTGCACGACCGATGCATCTTCCTGGATAAAGGTTGTCCAGCTAGTTTCTAACGATTCTGCTATAATGAGCTGGACAACCATCAAGCTGGAACCAAGCCGTTCTTCGTAAATTTAAGGGAATATGTTCCCACATATTCCCATGTTCATTCTCTAAGAAGTTCAAGAAAGCCGCAGCATTCATCCGAGGTGGTAAAAAGTAGGGCCCAAAAAGGTGATTATTGTAAATACCTATTCAGACGTTCACACTAAATTCTTGTTGGAAATATCTTGGGCGAACTACATGTGGATTTTCGTGTGCCCAAACGTGCTGGTTGTGAAAATTTATCACACCACGGCGAGTGAAGCAGGATTCATCGGTCCATAAAAATTATTTACAAAACCTGGATTATTATTTTCAGCAGGAATCCATCGACAATACGCAACTCTACGTTCTGCATCCCCTGGTTGTAGTCCTTGAGCAGGTTGTATATGGTAAGGATATCGGTGATCCCGTCTTAATGTTCAGTGAATAGTAGTGTTTAAGACTCCACCTAAAGCTACGGATACTCTTCTAATGCTAGTTGTAGAATCTCCGTCTAATTCACGCAAAATTCGTCGTGCAATATTTCTTTGCTGCCTATGATTATTATTTTGACAACCATGCACATTATTTAACCCCTGACTTATAATTTGTTGGTGAACTCTTACAAATACTGAAGGATGCGGAGCTCTTCTAAAAGGAAATCTTCGCCTATATTCACGGACTGCTGCTGCTGAACTTCCATTTACAAAGCCATAAATAAAATGGATATATGCTATTTCTTGATTAGAAAACAAAAATGGCATTTTAAAAGATTACTTTTGCAATAAAAATTAACACAATAAAATATGTAAATAAATTAAATTCTTTCTCATGCACAAGTCGTATTTAAAATAAAACGTGAGATTTGACATAATTTGATTCTTTTTTTTTTATTGTTTTTTTCATGGCACACTATTTTTTGCGGGAGCATGAGACGTTCTTTACTTACCATTTGGAAGCTGTTCATGGATTACAGCGAATTTATCTCAAAAACTATACATTTTTCGAAAAAAAAAGCAGAAGATAAAAAAGTTCCTAAATCAAATGGGAAATCTACATTTTTGGTTTTTAAGAGTTAGAGGCGTCGCATGAAAAAAGTTCGGGGGGAATAAAGGGTGTACCACCCCAGAAAATCTTAATATTGAGTTTAAGGAGTGTAATATGTGTACTAAATTTGGATTTATTATTTTAAATAGTTTTGAAGATAAATTAAAAGAACTGAAAAAAAATTAAAATTTTGAAACCCTGTATCTCCAAAACTAAGCATTTGGCAACCTATGTTTATATGAACTTTTTGTCTTAATTTTAAAAGCTCTATCGACTATTAAAGTCGTTGCGATTCATCAAATTTTAGTTTAACGCATTCTCTGAACCCCATATCAAGTATTATTCTGCTAGTTTTCCTTTGGAATGCAAAGATTCTGTGACCACAGTGAGCATGGCCCCAGTTTATTAGTCCGTAACAAATAATTACAGATCCTATTAAGGCATGATAAGCTACTTTCAACGTGGCTAAATTCAGTAGGTTTCTCAATCTTTTTATAACGAAGTTTTGGGTCTAAAAACACACTTAAAAATTTTATTTTTTCAATATTATTCATATTTGTTACCTTATGGTGAGTAAACATCATTTCAAACGTTTTATTTTCATTTAATACCAGTTTGTTGTTTGTAAACCACTCTAATCCCGTTGAATGTATATTCACCATTTGGCGTTGTACCTCATTTAAATCTATATTTTTGGTGAGCAGAGTAGTGTCATCAGCAAACATAACAAAATCAGAATAATCTAGGCCAATTTTAAAATCATTCATATATAATAGAAATAAAACTGGACCCAACACAGAACCTTGGGGAACACGCGAGGCTGTAAACAAATAATCAGAAGCAGAATCAGAGAATAATTTTTGATATTTTCAGAAAATCGGAAACACAGCATGTTCTATAGATAAATTAAATGATTTTGTAATGGGTATAACTATTATATTCTTAACCAATTTAATTAAATTTGCAGTCATATCAAAATGGTCTGCACAATTACTACTTTTCAGGTTTTCAATAACTTCTCGTACATTGTTATAAGTTATAAGATACCAATTTAAACTTGAATTCATGATACACATTATTGTAAATAAAACTGATTCAGAGCAGTCGTTGTCGCCATTTTGATTTAACAATTTCACAGAAAAATTTGTCCAAATCGTTGGGATCTATCAGTATATTTGAATTATATGGTTTAGATCTATGTTGATTTAGTACTCTCCCAAATGATTTCGGAGTATTGCCAGAAAGGTACTGTAATGCTTACTTTTAACTTCCTTTAACTTTTGTCTATACAGTCTTCTTTTACCTTTTAGAATTATATATGCATTGTCACATGATGTTAAATTATAGTACTCAGACCATAAACGCATATCTTCTCTCATTTTCTGTAACTCTATACTAAACCAATTTCTTTTAGGTATTACATTGTGATTGATAGTTTTTCTTAGAACAGGAAACGAATGATTAAATTTAAGAACATATTAAACTTCTCGTTAATACTCAAACTAGGATCGCTAATAAAACTCCAATCTACTTTATCTAACGCCGAATAAAAGTGCAACTTATTAGAGTTATTGAAATTTCGAAACATTTTTATAGAAGTTTTTACCTCATCAATTAAACGTTCTACACTAAAGCTAATAGATCGGATAAACCAGGGTCATATGCCCTTGAGATAAAATTACTATTCAATTTAGTATTTTCATTAATCGTTATTCTGGATGAATAAGATTGAATTAAATCCTTGAACATTAAGTACTTTGAATCATTAGTGTTAAAATAGATATTAAAATCACCCAGTATTACAACCTTAAAACTACTTTTATGTATTTTTTTCAAACTAGAATTAAATGCATCCAAAAAACATTCAAAATCTCTCGAGGGAGGACGGTAAATGGTTACGATTAATATATTTAATAAAATAGTTTTCAATTTCCAACATCTTGTTTCTTAACGATTGCGCATTCAAATGAACAATTTTGAAATCATGATATCTACCTACATTTTTATTAACGTTAGAATCGTGATTCAAGTTACTTGCAGATTCCCGGTCTTCTTTTTGTATAAAAAACGCCTAACACTAACATGATCAGACCATTATGTCAAGGTTTGTTTCGGATAACGTAATTTTAAATGAAGAATATATATCGGGATTACGCGATGTTAGCTGTTCACATACTACTTCCGGATATGTCTTTTTTAAAAAATTTGAAAGATCTTTTTTTGTATCAGGTGCAAGTCGAGATACATGCAAAGTTACTGTTTTCGGTATACATATACTAATTATAGAATTTAAGGACCACTTCCCTTTCGCGCGCCTATAACCACTGTTTGCTTAGTTTTTCTTTTATGGCTTACCATTTTCCGTTCAGTCTTACTGTTAATTAATTCAACTTTAGAATTCAGATTACTTTCCACATTAACTTCCAGATTTGCAACTGTACTAGCTTCCGCATTTTCCGTATGACGTGTAGTTACTATCGTATCATTTGGTTTGTTGTGGTTTTCCCAATTACAATTTTTCGACCTTGATTCCCTTTGTGTAATGTTTTGATGGTTATTAATCAATTTAGATTCAAACAAACTAATTTTGGAACGTAATTCATAAATAATGTCATCTTTTTGTTTAATTATACACTACGTTTCAAATGAAATGCACCACTTAGAAATAATGATGCTATGATTTTGAAATTTTGGCAAAATAATGTTTCAGTATCATATAGAAAACGATGGAAGTTTCAATGAAAATGAACACGTCATTGTGTACTTTGCACCACTGTTAACATCAATTATCAACAATTTTTATTTATACATTTTATGAAATCTAGTCGCTAGTGTCAATTTTTTGTTGTTTGACACATTTATTCTGAAAAAATGCCCCCAGTAAGACAACGACGAAATTTTGCCCAAGTTTCAGATTTCGACAAGGGTAGAATTAGCGGTATGAAAGAAGCAGGTTTGTCATTTCGAGAAATCGGTAGAAGACTTAATCGAGACCACACCGCGGTGGCCCGCATTTGGTCTTCTTGGCCTGAAGAATGCACCAATGATCGTGAAGAACGACTTCTTAGGCGGATGGCCACAAGAGATCGGTTTCAGTCAACAAGGTCTGTTGCGTTGAACTGGACAGGAGCTATTGGTCGTCACCTATCAATATTAACAGTCTACAGGAGAATTAAGTCTTTTGGATTACATTCGTATCGTCCGTACCGACGACCCCAGTTAACTCAAGAGCATAAGACTGTTAGATTGGCATAGTGTCAAGAAGGTTTCTGGATCAAGTGCAGGTACCAATATTGCCGTGGCTTGTGCGACCCCCAGATCTTTCGCCTATTGAACATGCATGAGACATGATGGGTCGAAGACTAAGGCAACTACCAAGGCCTTCAAACAACTTGGACAGGTAGCCTGGGATGAAATGCCTCAGGAGGATATAGACCATCTCATAGAAAACATGCCTCGGAGAGTGAACGCCTGCATTGCTGTGCGTGGTGATGGTACACACATTTTCTTGTTAACTGGCAATATTTTGCCTTCAAAATTTCATCATCTTATACATGTTAATAAATCATTATTTTACCATACTCTCAAGATCATAGTATTATTATTTCTAAGTGGTGAATTTCATTTGAATCGTAGTGTATAATTAAATATGCGCAAATCAATTTTATTTTCTCGATCCGCAATCTTACACATAGCGTCTACAAAATCCTTATCCAAATCGGTAGCACAACAAACATCATAACAAATGAATGAGTCATCACTAACAAATTTTATTGTTTTTACCAATTTAGCACAACTTACATGATACATATCATCACATTTTGCGCATTTAACACCATTTATCTCGAAAAAAAAATAGGTTCACAGTCGTGCAGAACGTCCCCCGACTCATATTGTGACAAAGTATAAAGTACACTAAAATACAGGGTGTCCAGAAACCCTCCTGACAAACCGAAACTACACATGAATTTTTGTCGATTTAACCTAAATTAGAGAGTAGAGCCCTTTGAAGATGGCACCGTCAAGTCACTTTTTGCTAAATATCTCAAAAACACCGCTACGTAACAACTTGAAACTTGGTACAACGAATAAATCGATAAAGGCCATTGAGGACATGATTTTCTTAATGCCATCAGAAGCGATCCACTTGGCGGCCAACAGCTTTTTCTTCACGAAAATTTTTTATCTTCAATTTTTTAATGGATTTTACATCAAATTTAAAAACTTTACGATATTTTCCATACAAAATGTGCTCTTAGTTGAAATCGCTATCTCGTACCGTTTGGGAGAAAAATAAATGTAAACTTTTTATTCGCACCTTCACACCTTTACACTTTCACACGTTTACACCTTCACACTTTTACACTTTTATACTTTTACACTTTCGCACTCTTACACTATTATACCCTTTCACTCTTACACGTTTACACTCTTGCACTCTTACACGTTTACAATTTTGAACTCTTGCACTCTTGCACTATTACACTCTTACACCCTTACACTTTTACACTCTTACACTCTTGCACACTTACACGTTTACACTTTTGCACTTTTGCACTCTTGCACTCTTGCAATCTTACACGTTTACACTCTTGCACTCTTACACTCTCACACTCTTACACGTTTATACTTTTGCACTCTTGCACTATTACACTCGTACACTCTTACACTCTTACACCCTTACACTTTTACATTTTTACACGTTTACACTTTTGCACTATTGCACTCTTGCACTCTTACACTCTTACACTGTTACACCCTTACACTCTTACACTTTTACACTCTTACAGACTTACACTCTTACACTTTTACACTCTTACACTTGCACTCTTACGTTCTTACACTTTTACACTTTTACACTCTTCGCACCTTTGGCCCTTCGCACTTTTACACATTTATACCTTTGCACTTTCACACGTTTACTTTCACACTTTCACTTTCACACTTTCACTTCCACACTTTCACTTTCACACGTTCACACGTTCACATGTTTACACTTTCACACTTTTACACTATTACACTTTTATACTTTTACACTTTCGCACTCTTACACTCTTACAATCTTACACTCTTACACTTCCTCTATTACACCCTTACACTCTTACACGTTTACACTCTTGCACTCTCACACTCTCAAACTCTTACACGTTTAAACTTTTGCACTTTGCAATCTTGCACTATTACACTATTACACTCTTACACTTTTACACTCTTACACTCTTGCACACTTACACTTTTACACTCTTACACTTTTACACACTTGCACGCTTACACTCTTGCAATCTTACACTCTTACAATCTTACACGTTTACACTCCTGCACTCTTACACTCTCACACCCTCACACTCTTAGACGTTTACACTTTTGCACTCTTGCACTATTACACTCTTACACCCTTACACACTTACACTTTTACACTCTTACACGTTTACACTTTTGCACTTTTGCACTCGTACACTCTTACACTCTTACATTCTTACACCCTTACACTCTTACACTTTTACACTCTCACACTCTTACACACTTACACTTTTACACTCTTACACGTTTACACTTTTGCACTCTTACACTATTACACTCTTACACACTTACTCTTACACTCTTACACTCCTACGCTCTTACACTCTTATACTCTTACACTCTTACACACTTACTCTTACACTCTTACACTTTTACACTCTTACACTTACACTCTTACACTCTTACGCTCTTACACTTTTACACTCTTACACTCTTTCACTTTCCACTCTCACACTCTTACACTTTTACACTCTTCGTACCTTCGCACCTTTGGCCCTTCGCACCTTTGGCCCTTCGCACCTTCGCACCTTTACACCTTTACACTTTCACTTTCACACTGTCATACTTTCACACTTACACACTCTCACACGTTTACACTTTCACACACGTTTACACCTTCACACTCTTATACTCTTACACTCTTACACCTTACACTCTTACTCTCTTACACTCTTATACTCTTACACTCTTACACCTTACACTCTTACACCTTACACTTTACACTCTTACACTCTTACACTTTTACACACATACACTTTCCACAGTTTCTTATACGTACACTTCCACTCAATTGGACTATTTTGTTTGGGTTTATCCCAATGACATAGTGCATCATACATCAGTAAATACGCGTGAGGAATTAATTGCAAGAATATAGAACAGATGTCGTGAACTAAATAATACTTGCGGTCAAATTTCGGCTGCGATTAATTCCATTCGTCGGTGTTGCAAGTGCAAAGAAGCAGGGTGGAGGCATTTCGAACCTAATTGTTAATTTGTTACATACTTTTTTGTTGGTTAATTAAATATTTGATGTACTTGACTACTCATACTCCTAAATGGGCCTATAATTTTGTCAGTTTGCACTACACTGTGCGCTGTACAACTAGGTCGTTACGAATTTTGGCCAAAAATTGAAAATTTGCAAAAACCGAAAATGAATAACAAAAATTGTTGATAAAGAACTGGGCATCACGCTATAAGATCGAATTTAATCAGTATCACACCACAAAAAAATCGGATAGGTAGAAGGGTGTGCGACCCCCCAAAACATATCACCCGATTGCGCCAAAATCGCTGAAAAATGGCCATCGCCAATCTAGTGCGCCCGTCAAATTTGAATTTCGTACCTACTTCTGTTTAGAAGATTGGCGCCATTTAACGCTGACCAGAAATCGTTTTAGGACAATAGTTCATAGTAAAAATCCCAATTATTTTCACTTGTTCTATCAATTCCTGAAGTTATCAAGATCAAACCCGAATCGCCCCATATATATATATATATATATATATATATATATAGTGCCGTCATTTAATATGAAAACTTGGAAATATTAATTTCTGTGATAATTTTCCTCGAGACTATGAGGCCTATTCACAAACACTTTGCTTTTAAGATAACCCCATAAAAAGAAATCTAACAGGGTAAGATCTGGTGATCGAGTAGGCCATTCAATAAAACCCCTTCTTCCAATCCATCTGTTTGGAAATATTTCGTTTAAATAATTGCGGACCAATAAATCATAGTGTGTAGGTGCCCCATCTTGTTGATACCATAAGATGTCGTTTGATATATCTGGGTCGTTAACATTTGGAAATACTTCTGCCAGGACAGGAACTAAATCGTTTCTTAAAAAATCCAAATACTTGGGACCCGTTAGAGAGCCATCGATGAAGAATGGTCCTAAAACTCTATTACCCACAATTCCTGCCCATACGTTCAATTTTTGTGGGTACTACGTATGTACTTCCTCCATCCAGTGTGGATTGTTTGGATCCCAATATCGACAATTTTTCCGACTGACTGTTCCATTCAAATGAAACGTAGCTTCATCTGAAAATACTGCATGGTTCAGAAAATTTGGATCATTGTTGAATCTGTTCTGCTTGAACATCGCCTTTGTCCTTCAAAATTAGGTTCTCAGAGATGTGACCTTGCAGGGAAAGTGTACGTGGCCTAATACACTTGCGGGTTTTCCTTAATAAATTAGTAAGTAGATCACTATACGTGACCTTGAAGAATATATACAGGCAATGTTTGTACGCAATGGCCTTGAAACCGAGAAAGTGGATCCTACAGTGTACGTGAGCTTGAAGAGTATCCTATATATCTTTACCGGCCATGTATTGAGATACCCCTACGGGTTGATTTCTAGGACTTATGACCTTCAAAATTGATACCAATACATTTTAACCATTGACAATTTATTTGATAGCCCTACAGGCGATTTTTAGGAATTATGACCCTGACTCAGCCAAGAATTGCTTGAACAATGGATCGCCTTTGTTCTTTTCTTAGAGGTGTGACCTTGAAAATGGTGGGGGAAACGGTTACCTGTGTAACATCCCTGTTCTGGGAAACGGCTCCCCTGTTTTGGGAAACGGATATTTGTCTTTGGGAACTGGATCCGGTTCTTAGGAAAACAACCTCATCCTGGTGGTTTAGGACAGTAGTATTATGAATCCACATACCGTAAGCATCATCTTTTTGTTACAATTTTGCCAATACAAGAACTTTGACTCACATTTTAGCATAGATAACAACAACCTGTACGATACCTCGACCTCGAGAATTAATGTCTTGACTCAGCCAAGAATTGCTTGGGTGACCCAGAAAGGTAGAATCCCCCACGTCTTGAAAAGCCCACTTAATACCTCTGAGAATTGATTTATAAGAATTAACACCTTAGCTCAGCCAAGAATTGCTGTGTGACCTTGAGGAATATACGTAGACAACGTGTATGATGGTCTTGAGTAAAACAACTTTGACCTTCAAGCGTCGGTCTGAACAATTGATCGGTTTTGTTCTTGAAAATTGAGTTCTCAGAATTGATACAGAAATGGTGGGGTTAGCTGGATAACAATCTATGTTAGGCCAGAACAATGAATCGCCTTTGTTCTTTTCTTAGTGGTGTGGCCATGAAATGGGGAAAACGGCTACATGTGTTGCGAAACAGATCCCCTATTTTGGGAAACGGCTACCTGTCTTCGGGAAACGTCTATCTGTATTTCGGGAACGGAACCACTTGAGGTCAGTGCACTTTGCTGGGGGGGGGCGTGACCTTACAAAGTAAACTTCCAAGAATTGCTTGATGACCTTGAAACATGCTTAGCATAGACAACAATCTGTATGATACCCCTTGAGAACACCTCAGGGTTTGAGACAGACGTCAATGAACTTCCTACAATTGATGGGGGGACGTGACCTTGAAAATTTTATGTCAAATTAACACTCAGCCAGAGGATTGATTTTTTTTTATGATTGTGGACCTGAACAGGCTAAATAAGGCCTATCGTGCTAAAGCACTCAGGAACACTTAGGAGGATGGATAGAGGGATAATGAATTGCCAATAGATGCCTATGAACAGCTACCTTAAATTTTCTCATATCATAAGTGAGAGGAAAACAGGAACTAGGGAGATCATTCCAGAGTTTAGAAGCCGTGTAGAAAATGTGGATTGCGCCCGTTTGGTACGACAAGTGGAGATTTGTACTGCATACTGATGATGTGATTGAGCGAACCGAGTGTTTCTCGCAAAGATAGCCGGAGATGGTATCAAAGAATGTAATTCACCAGCACAATAGCCGTTGTAATAACGATAATACAAAGAAAGAACTGAAACCATCCTCTATGCTCAAGGGACTGTATGTGAGAAGTTAAAGACGGGTCATTTATAAGCCTAATCGCTCTCTTTTGAATACGATCAACGATATCGAGAGCGTATTGGGGAGCACTAACCCAAAGGTGAGAATTATATTCCAGATGAGGCGAATTTGGGCCTTATACAGCAAAAGGAGTTGTCGAGAGGTAAAGTACTGCTTAGATCTGTACAAAAGCCTATTTTACGAGCAGCTGTTTTGGTAGCTGACAGAAGATGGTCAACCCATGAGAGATTTGAAGATACAGTCATACCCAACAGAGTAATAGAGTCTGAAAACTTAAGAACTGAGCCATTCATACTTACAACAGGAAATGATCGATCTTTTTGGCGGACATAAGGCAACACTGAGTTTTGTTAGCATTAAATTTAACTAGATTATTGCTTCCCCATTCGAGAATACGTTGAATGTCTTTGTTGATTGAATTTGCCATTTCAGCTTTAATTTCTTGATTTGACATAGAAGGTGGATTATCACTATGAGTAGACTGAGATGAACTACAGTGAAGAGTGCTATCGTCAGCAAAGCAATGGATGGGGTTAGTTGTTGAAGAAATAAGGTCGTTTATGTACAGCAGAAAAGTGTAGGCGCTATAACGGATCCCTGTGGTACGCCCGCGTTAATGCTAACTTCTTTTGAAAAAAGCCATCAACTACGACACGTATTCGTCTTTCATCAAGGAAACTAGAAACCCAGTTGATGAGCGCATCATTTAACCCAAACGAGGTGAGTTTGGCAAGTAAACACTTATGCCAAACTTGGTCAAATGCCTTTGAGATATCTAAAGCGACTACAACTGTTTCACCGGACTGCTCTACTGTATTGTTCCAAACTTGGGTCACATATGAAAGAAGATCGCCTGTTGAACGACTTTGTCTAAACCCATATTGATGGTCACTAAGGAGTTTGTTAGTTTCAAGAAACGTGAGCAGTTGCTGATTGATGGCTTTTTCCATGATTTTAGACAAAATGGAAGTGATGGCAATTGGTCTGTAATTTGAGGGATCGGTCTTATCACCTTTTTGGGAATAGGTTGAACATTTGCTAACTTCCATGATGAAGGGAATTCCCAGAAGATATAGAGATCGTATAGAGCTTAGATAGGACTGGTACTAGTTCGGGGGAACATTTATTTAAGACAATAGCTGGGATACCGTCTGGGCCAGTCGCCTTATAGAGATCAAGCCTACTGATGATCGATTCCAAGAGCTTGTACCGAAAATGAATTGGTTTCATAACGTATGAAGAAGAGTTGACTAGGGGCACATCTTTTCCAGAATCATTGAGACACGAGTTTGATACAAACAAATCCACAAAAACATTGGCTTTGTCTACAGAATTAAGCAACTACCGATCCGTCAATAGATGTCAGGGAAATGAAGATGTTCCAAAGTTTATACTAATGGCTTTAGCTAAAGACCAAAATTTACGACTGCCTAAAGGAGATGTAGCTAGTTCATTGCATTTTCGTTGTTCGAACAACTTTTTAGTTTTAGTGATGACACTTTTGCAGATATTTCTAGACCAACGTATTCTACATGACTGTCAACCGATTTATTAGATTTCCATTTAATGTAACATTTATTTTTAAAGATATTGCATCAGACAAGCCTTATTGAACCAGGGTTGGGAACGTGAATGACCTACACGGTACTGTTTTTTCGGAATGTATAACTCCATTCCCATGAGGATGACTTCAGATACTGAAAGAGCGATGTCCGAAGAAGAGGACGAGTTAAACACCACAAGGTTCTATCGGTTTTGCGAACAACAGTGGAATTAGGTACAGTAGAAATGATTTTTATTAGACAATGGTCGGAAAGACCTAAAGGCGAAAGAACGGAAGTTTTATAAACAAGAGGGTTTGATGTAAGAAAGAGATCTAGAAGATGTGGAGTATGGTTAGGGTTATCAGGGATTCTTGTGGGTTCAGAAATCATTTGTGTGAGATCACATGAAATAGCAAATGTTTCTGCACTATGACCAGCGGGATTTGTAGTAGATGAAAATTGAAGCCAAATTAGAGTTATGAACATTGAAATCGCCTACAAATGAGATATCGCAAGATGGAAACTGAGACAGGAGATAGTCAACTTTCGTACTAAGGTAATCGAAGAAGTCTTGAAAGTTGCTGTCATTAGGAGACCTATAAATGCAACAATAGAATTTCACAAAATTAGGACCAGAATGTTTAAACCAAATCACGTCAAAATTTTTATTTTCTAAGGAAGAAACCCTCTTGCAAGCAATTCTGTCCTTGATGTAGGCACATACGCCTCCTTTATATTGAAAGTTAGAGTGAAGATGGTATTGAGGAAATTGCAAGTCGGGTGACTCGGAGCTTTCGAGGAGACTTGTGTTTCAGATAGAAACAATATATCAGGTTGTAATTGTTCAAGATGTTGGTGAATAGCATTAAGAATTAGACCTGATACCGCGGATGTTGCAGTAGTGAATCAGAAAGTTGATACTTTCGATGACCGAGGTCGCTTGGGCCCTGCCCTCCGGACATCCGAATGGGGCAGGATTTTACGTCAGGAATTTATAACCCTAGAAACCACAGCCATCTTATTTTTAATTTGGGACTTTTAATCCGATAGGAAGAAAGTGAGGGCGAGAAGGAAGAATAAGGATGAGAATAGATTGAGGATGATGGAAAAGGTAACCGGCAGTCCTTACCGAGCTCAGAAAATCGGAGACCCAATATTAAGGAGCCCATGGTAAGGGTGGTGGTACCTCCCCGGCTGGCATGGAGTATACAATTTGATTGATTGGTAACCTTGATCATTTCCTGACCTTGGAGACCGATGCAAGGAATGTGACCTTGACAAACCTTGTACTTTTGAGGCAGGCAATGTAATGACCTTGGAAATCATGTACTTACACGTAGACAATGTGATGACCTTGAGAATTATATTTCGATGCAGGTAATGTGTACGATGACCGTGAAAACCATTGACCTGGATGTGGACAATCTGCTTCAATGACCTTGAAAAACAATCAAGTAACTTTTCTAGTGATTTTTCGAATCTAGTTACGTCAATAACCTTGAGGAATATACTTCGATGCATGGAGCGTGTGACCTTGAAGCGATGGGAGCGTACGAGCATGGATGACCTTGAAGAGAAGCAATGTAAGTGGCCTTGAAAACCATTGACCTTGAAGCGGGTGTGTGTGTACGTTAAAAACTTTGGCAATGAGAGCGACCTTGGAACGGGGACCTTGAAGAGACTCGACAGTGTTACCAACCTTTCCTGCCACTTGGCCTTGATGCGGTGACCTTGGACCAGGCAATGTTACCAACCTTGAAAGCTAGTGACTTTTCTGGTAACTTTTCCAAATCTGGTGACAAAAGTGCATCAGGACCAGCTTTGCTATACTACTCCAGTTTCATTCACCATTGCTTCTACATTCTCCTTATTTAACCATTCAGTCTTATTTTCCTCACTACTGTACAGCTTTCCGCAATAATCTAGTGACAAAAGTGCGTCAGGACCAGCCTTACTATACTACTAACTGAGAAGGATATTTGGTTAAATGAGGCAGAGAAAACGGTAGGAGGTTGAAAAACGGCAAGGGAGCAGGCATAGATGAAATTACTGCTGAAATGCTAAAGTATGGAGGCGCAAAGCTTATACGAAGGTTGTGTGAATTATTTAATATATGCCTTATGTGAAGTGCCGAGGGATTGGAAGAACGCGATCATTGTACCACTGAATAATGGTAAGGTGAACAAGAGCGATTGCAGAAACTACAGAGGAATAAGTTTGCTCAGTGTACCTGGTAAAGTATTTGGAAGAATACCGATTGATAGTGTACGTGAAACTACACAAACTAAGATTTGGGATGTGCAGGGTGGCTTCCAGGCAGGGAGAGGATCTGTCGATCAGATGGTTGCTCTCCAGCAGGTGATCGAAAAGTGTTTTAAGTTTAAAAAGGAAGTTGTACTGTGCGTTTGTAGATCTGGAGAAAGCATACGAGTGAATAGGGAGAAGCTGCGGGAAAAATTAAATGAATATGACGTAAATAGAGGTCTAATAAACGGAATAAGGGCAGTATACAACAGTAGTCGGGTATGTGTTAGGGTGAGAGGAGGTGTGAGTGAATAATTTAATATTGAGCAAGGAGTGTGATATCACCGTGGTTGTTCAATGTATACATGGATAAATGTGTTAGACAAGCATGTACCGATACAGATGGGATAATGGTTGGTGACGTAAATGAACGACTTCTGGTGTATGCAGATGACGCAGTCTTATTAAGTGACAGTGCGGATGAGCTACAAACTGCCCTGAGGGAGTTTGATAGTCTGTGAGAGTATAGACTTAAAGGGAAATGCGAACAAAAGTAAGATTGTGGTATTCAATCGGGAAGTGGAAAAGGAGAGTAGAGTATTTACTGTACAAGATGAAACTTTGGAGCAAGTGGACCAGCTGGTATATCTGGGTAGAATGTTTACTGCAGATGGTACAGTGGAGGGGGAGATTTGACGAATGGTCAATGCTGGAAGGAAAGTGATTGGACGTATGTGGACGATAATGAGAAACAAAAGCATGAGCCTAACTGTGAAACGAGCAATCTATAATGGCGTGTTTGTCCCGTCATTACTGTATGGAAGTGAGACCTGGGCACGTCAAAAAAAGCGCGAAAGAAAAATAAATGCCGTGGGTATGAGATTCCTGAGAAGAGCGTGTGGCAAAACGATGAGCGACAAGATAAAAAATGAGAGAATAATGACAGACTGTGGCGAGGAACAGACGATGATGGATAGATATAAAAGTAGTACATTACGTTGATTTGGTCACATTGAGAGAATGAACAACGCAAGATTAAGGAAGCAAATATGTGTGGGCGAGGTTAGAGGTAAGGCCGTGCCTGGTAGGCTGCGTAAAACTTGGCTGAATGTAGTAGAATGTATAATAAAGGAAAGGAAGATAAGGAGTGTTACAAATAAAAGAGCGTGTCAGAGACAATGTATGAATCTTGCGGAAGATTGGAAAGCATGGAGAAATATTGTGAATGAAAAATAAAGAATAGGCAAGGATAGGTTTGCCTACCCCGCAAGGAAAAGGCGTGAAGGTTAAGTTATTTTTGGTATAAGTTTTTGGTTTTGGTTTCAAAAAAGATCCATAAGCTAACAACTTCGTAACTAAAGATCTAAATATTCTCTAGGGTCGCTTTTGATATATTTTTGCTACAGCTTCTGTATCCTTCTAGGGTTTAATCACATCTAAATTTTCGTTATTAAAATAATTAACAGGCATACTAAGTACTTAAACAAACTTAATACTGTAAAAACAAATTCATTAGGCAATTTAGTGACAACTGAGCGATAAGGAATAATGATACGAGTCATTCTTTTATTTGATGATGGCGACCACGCGCAATCAAAGCCATAAGAAAAAAAGAATAATTTCGAATTTTGAAGCTTAAAGAAACTATTAACCTATTTTCCAAAAATGTAAAAATCCAATATGGCGTTGATAATAAAATAAAAAGTTCATGCAAACATCTAGAAAACAACTGAAACTAGAAAATTATTTTGTTTATTAAATTCCTCTTATAAAAGTGTCCTAATAATGTCGATGTAAGTTAAAAATGCACCATTTTATTTTTTCCCCATTATCTCAAAAACCATGAAAGATAAATCAAAGCTTAAATTTAAATTTGTAACCAAGTTCTCTAAAACTTTGCTAATTTAATCAACCCTGCAGCTAAAACGGTCTTTGAGATAGCAATCACGTAAGCCAAATTTGGCACATACTGTACAATTTTAATATCTTACCACATATTTTAGATTTCCTAAAAGGTGCACCTCGTGTGTCTTAGATTGAAAAATTTTTGGTTTGGACGAGAATTAAACATTTTTTAAGACATAATCCTGAAAAGTGAAAAATTGTACAGGTTTTTTAATGTTTCATAATTACATAATTTACTTGTGATCCGATTATAGCTACATGCTAATAGAGATTCCGTATAATAATAATTAGTAGAACAACAAAAAAACACAATTAATTAAAAAAGTAATAAATTAAGCTCTCACTCGAATTAAATAAATTATGAATTCGTTTTGGCAAGACTTCTTCTGTTTTGAAATATGTAGATATAAATACAGGTTGTAATTACAAATCGGTTTTTTACGTGTCTTTAATAATAAAATATCGAGATTTACATATGAGCACATATATAAGTGTATTTATTCAAGCGATTCTGATGAACCACCCATGGTCAGCGGACATTAAATTATCAGATTTGTGTCAACGGTAAGTTGTAGCACGAGTGTAAATTACCTCATTGCTAAGACATTTCTTTACAAACTACAATAGGACACACATTACTACATGCACTCCCTTGTCAAACCAACCTTGATAAACAACAAAACAATTTTTTTCTTTCGTATTATAACTAATCCGGTTTCTGATAAATGTGAAACATGTGTAAGGGAAGTTTTCCAATCCGGGAAAGTCGGAAGTGTGAAAAGCACGCAACCACCCCTTAATTAATCGGGATAACTAGATTGGCTCTGCGCTAAATAGAACTGCGCGTACTGGTCCAACCACCAACCCTTCAACAGCCTCCGCCCTAATTAACAGACTCATTAGTACAAAACTTACGTCATTGGACACCCCCGCGCACCCATTAAGCGCGCGCCTTCTGTTTTTATCTCTGGGACGAATTCCTTTAATACGATTAATTTAATCAGGGGGTAGTTGTATACGTATATATGTATTTCCATATTTAGATGAATCTAAAGACTTGTTGGGTCCATATATGAACGGTCTCGACGACGTATGTCACTCAAACGACAATCACATCCGTCACTATAAGACATGGACACCACTGCCAGACGAACGCATACATTTAGCCACTTGTGCACCTGTTTATTCCTTTTTGCCTTAATGTAGGAATTCGCGTCATCGCTTCGGATATTTTGCAATTCAGTGTATAATTTAACAGAAGGACTGAAAATTACATTGCATCGAATCTGGAGTTTTCTTTCTTTTTTTAAGCAAACAGAGATTGTTAAAAGTCGCAGAATACGTAAACAGCTAAAAAAGAAAAAGAATATTTTCTTTAGAAATTAGGATGAGATTTAGTTTGTTTTATCGAAGTCTGTTTTGAGTGTAACGTCTTATTTTTGCTGTTAAGCTTAGAGATAGATTAGACTTATTGTTTATAAACAAGATTGAAATATTTAGTGATCGCTCGCCAATGCAGTCAAGTGAATGAGGCCGTGTTTATTGACGATAAATTTTGCGTATGAATCGTGAAATTCAAGTTTACTTTATGTAGCTGCTATTAACGTTAGCGCTAACATAAAAAAATCTGGCCAATGCACTTCGGCACAACACTTTGTCGTATAAAGAAACTGTTTCCCGCAGCAATCCCTAATTCCGTATAACTTGAAATATAATAAGATATACTTACATACAAAATTATTTTTTTCTTATTTGCGCTGTATTTTGCAAATCACTGTATATTTTTACATATTTGGATAGCATGAGAAATTAACTTTAGATTTGTTTTTGAAACTTTGATATAAAGTATTAAAAAAATTAAAATCATAATTTTTCTTTATTATTTTTGACAAAAACGGAAATGTTAAAAATAATCCAATATAGTAGTTTAGTAGCTATGTTGATAGGCCACTCACTATAACTTGCAATATAATAAGATACCTACAAAATTTTTTTTTTTATTCAACTTATATTTTGCAAATCACTGTATATTCTTTAGATGTTTTTGAAACTTTGATATACAATATTAAAAAAATAAAAAAAGATAATTTTCGGCAAAACCGGAAGAGCTAACAATGTTTCAATATAGCAGTTTAGCGAAGAGTTTTCATTAAAAGTAATGGCGGATACAGTTATGTTAAAAATTTGAAATTACGACGCTGCAGGTTTTGGATCACGCTGAGTTCAAATATAATATTGCCCTGAATGTGGCACTTCCGGTTATACCGGAAGTAGGCGTCAACTTTGTTATTTTAAATGGAACCTAATATTTTTTATTTTATTTTCGAATTCTACATGAAATTCTAGATAAAATTTGTGCACAACGTCCTATACCAAAAATGAAGTATTTTCGAGATATTTCGATTTTTTTTTAAATTTTGAAAAAATCCTAGTCCACATTGAATAACGATATCTCCATTAATAACGAAGCTAGTGACGTGAAATTTTAACCAATAAACAACAAGCGCTTGACCGTTAACTCCATATATCCATCTCATTGATATTTCATACAGGGTGTTTTAAACTTAGCCGCCAACATGGACAATTTAAATCATTTATAAGTTGCTTACTTTAAATAGAACACCTTGTATTTTATTACATTTTCCGCTGTATTTTTCTAAGCCAATTCGTTTGGGATCAGTATTCCCTATACCTAAATCCAACCATTTTGAGACATTTCATTATCTTTGTTAAAACACAACAACACTTAATTATTTCAACATTAGTAAAGGGTAGGCCATGGCTGTCAAAGACTTGATAGAACGTTAATTGTTTATGTTGTTCTAACAGTTTTCTTTAACAGTTTGTATTTCATAGTAAATAATGGCAAATGTAGGATTTACTAATAACGATTTTTAAATCTTATTATTATTTACGGCGAGTGTAATAGAATTGTTGAACGGAGTTGCCGTGTTTTTGCAGAAAGATATCCAAATCGACCAAATGCAACTGGTGATATTGTAAGAAGATTGCTTAAAAACTGCCGTCAGTTTGGTCAATTTAAGACAAAATTAATAAAATAAACCACTAGTGGACAGGGACATAAACGAAATTAATGTTTTGGGTTATTTTACGGCCTCTCCAAATGCCCCCATTAGAGATTGTGAGAGAGATCTTACTTTGTCGACGAGAACAATTCATCGCATTTAAAAAAAACACAAATGGAAACCATTTTCATATCATTTGGTGCAACACATACAATTAGGTGATCTTCCTCGAAGGGTAGAATTCTGTTAATGGTTCTTAATGAAGACCCAGGAGGATGAAAACTTCATAAAAAAAGTTATATGGTGTGATGAAGCAAAGTTTAGCAAAAATGGATTATTTAATCGACATAATTCCCATTTTTGGTCTAATGAAAATCCACATGTTAGTAGAGAACGTTATTTCCAAGATAGTTGGAGTTTTAATGTTTTTTGTGCAATAAAAGACGATAAAATTTTAGCATTAAAATTTTATGATGAAAATTTAAATGGTACAAGATACTTCCACATTTTAGAAGAAGCCATACGACTGGCGTTACATACTTTAAGAAATGGAGAGGCGGCTTCAGCTTGGTATCAGCAAGATGGAGCACCTCCTCATAACTTTGGGCCTGTTGCTCAGCATCTTTACGACATGTTTGATGATAGATGGATTGCCAATCAGGGTCCGTTTCGTTGGCCAGCTCGCTCTCCTCATTTGGCTCCTCTAAATTTTCCAAACCTGTTACGACAAAGGAAGATATGATGCAGAGAGTCTTATTTGCTTTTAATTCTCTAACACCCGACCATATTTCCAGAAATACAAAACATAACTTAATGAAAAGGATTCATAAAGGTTTAGAAGTAGATGGTGCTAATTTTGAACACTTATTATAAAACTTTATTTGTTTAATATTACATTTAGTTATTTTTGTTTGTAAGTTATCTAATTAAATTAATACAAAATACCTAGTCAACGTTTTTAATGATATCCACAATTAATAATCCTTTCAGGCTATTGGTTACTTTTCAGAATTAATAACATGAAAAAATAACAAAGTATCACGTTAAATAATAGAAATCATGGCCTACCCTTTACTAATGTTGAAATAATTAAGAGTTGTTATATTTTAACTAAGATAATGAAATATCTCAAAAGTGGTTGGATTTAAGTATAGGGAATACTGATACCAAACAAATTGGCTTAAAAAAATACAGCGGAAAATGTAATAAAATACAGGGTGTTCTATTTAAAGGAAGGAACTTATAAATGATTTAAATTGTGCATGTTGGCGGCTAAGTTTAAAACACCCTGTATGAAATATGAATGAGATGGATATATGGGTTAACGAGCAAGCGCTTGTTGTTTATTGGTTACAATTTCACGTCACTAGCTTCGTTATTAATGGAGATATCGTTATTCAATGTGGACTAGAATTTTTTCAAAATTTTAAAAAAAATCGAAATATCTCGAAAATACTTCATTTTTGGTATAGGACATTGTGCACAAATTTTATCTAGAATTTCATGTAGAATTCGGAAATAAAATAAAAAATATTAGGTTCCATTTAAAATTAACAAAGTTGACGTCTACTTCCGGTATAACCGGAAGTGCCCCATTCAGGACAATATTATATTTGAACTCAGCGTCATCCAATACCTTCAGCTTCGTAATTTCAGATTTTTAACATAACTGTATCCGACATTACTTTTAAACAAAACTCTTCGCGCCACACCCTGTACAATCCCTTAATTCCAAGATTTCATTTTTATCAGAAGCATGGTTATGAGGAATTGAAAATTTCAAATTTGAAAATTTCTAACTCCGGCCCTGGATAAGTTAGAGAAACCTCATAAAGCTCATAATATTTTCGTTATATGTGACTATAGAATACGTGAAGGACCACGCCATTTTCTTACGGAAAGTGGCCTTCGGTTAATATGTCTAATTTTTTTATATGTATTCGTCATAGGCACAAAGTCATTCTATGGCTAGTTTTAGAAATACAGGGTGTTAAAGTTTCAAAATACCTACCCTGCCATGTTCATTATTTTTGGTTTAAAAGTGCTGATGTTCATTTTATCTTCCAAATGCGATTTTTACATCTCTATAGGATATGTAGTTGTACACATTTTGACATTAAAGTTTTTTAAAAAAAATATTTTGTTTTATTACAGCCAATTTCTAGTGGATATGATATTGTGTTGGTTAAGTAAATAGTTATAAATATATATTATACAAGGTGATTCATAGGTTTTGTCCCAATCATCAATTCTTTTTAAAATCAAATAACGGAGCCCTCTGTATGTGGGAATTGATTTTAACTTCATCTTATCCTTTAGTTAGACAGATTAGGTGCTACTTAAGTTTATACATGGAGATTAAATAATTTTGAAAATTTATAAAAAATAACAATAGGTCGAAAAACCTTTTTTTTTCATCACCCTGTATCTAAAAATTGACTCGGTCAAGGTATATTGATTTTTAAATTTTCGAATACAGCATATTATAATGATTTCGTTCCTAAAGTTTCGGTTCAATCCTAGGAGTAGATTTGTAGATACTTTAGGAACAACTTACAATATACTGTATTCTAAGATTTTAAAATCAATATACCTTGAGCGAGTCAATTTTTAGATACAGGGTGGTGAAAGAAAGAAAGGTTATTGCACTTATATTTAATATTTTGTAAAATTATTGATTCGCCTTGTATAATCTTAAGTAGCACCTAATCTGTCTAACTAAAGGATAAAATGATGTCAAACTCAATTTCTACATAGAGAGGGTTCAGTTATTTGATTTTAAAAAGAGTTGATGATTGCGACAAAACGTATGAATCATCTTATATAATATATTTTATAACTATTTACTTAACCAACATAATATCATATCCAATGCATAGTCTTTCACAGTAGTAATTATATGGCTGTAATAAAACAAAATAATTTTTTTAAAAAACTATAATGTCAAAATGTGTATCACCCTGTAAATAAGATTGAATGGTACCCTTTGTGTACAACTACATATCCTATAAAGATGTAAACATCGCATTTAGAAGATAAAATGAACATCAGTATTCCAACCAAAAACAATGAAGATGGAAAGGAAGGTATTTTGAAACTTTAACACCCTGTATTTCTAAAACTAGCCATAGGATGACGTTATGCCTATGAACAATATTGATGAGTACGACAAGAACTAGTACATATACAAAATTAGACATTTTAACCGAAGGCCACTTTCCATAAGAAAATGACGTGGTCCTTTAAAAAAAATTACCAGAGCCGTTTTTGAGAAAATCAATTTTGAAAAAACCCCGTAATCAAGCGCAACATTTTATTTTTTTCAAAAAGATTTATCAACCGTTCCAAAGTACGTGCTTTTATATACAATTTGCGATATTCAAATTGCAAGTAGCTTTTATGGGTTCTTAATGACAGGGCCGAAATGTGCTTAAATCGCCACATCGGCCGCTATTTTAAATTTAAATTTTTTTTTAATCTTGTTCGATGGCGGTTTAGGATTACTAACCTTTTACCAAACACAGACTTTCTGGCTCTGGTTTTGGAAATGCGCCCGCAAAAAAACCACCCTCATTTTACCCCCATTCATTGATTTTTACGAAAAACCAGTTCTATACATAACTTTCAGATATAGGGGCCCATGTCAAATCTCATTAAAATCGACCAAATAGTCACGGATCCATGCACACGGACATACACGAAAATGTTTGGGGGCAAAGTCCCCCCCCCCCCTTTAGAGACGCTCCTATACAAAATATAAAAAATGTGTCAACACTATCTTTTATAACCTAATCAAAGATATTTGTGGTCTAAATTTCATTTATGTATCTTAAATCGTTCCAGAGATAAAAAAAAAGGATTTTTGGGGCCACTTTTACAGGGTCGTATCTTCTTAAGGAGGCATTTTTGAACACATGTTTATTAACCAAATTAACGTTATTTTTTAATATTCTATTTACACTAGAGATTAGCGGAACGTTTTTTGAAACACCCTGTATAGAGTGCGGACTATTAAGGTTAGAATCTGATTTAAACAGTAAAGTTATGATTAAAAGTTATTATGGTTGGACAACTTGACTGTGCGTTATGTTGATATGGTATTAGGGTAATCATCATTCATACAGTGTTTACAAAATACATTACTCAAGTATTGATTCTCTAAAGTGTGGTGACTACCCTAGTAATGGACATTACAACTAGTTATGGACACCCTTGCCTGAAAATGAGCATTTATTTTCAAAAAAAGTGTCAAGATAGTTTGGTTTAGTAGATATGTTGTTCATGTAGTTTCACTACACATCACCCTTGAGTTATACGTATCTAACTTCAGTAATGAAAAAATTCGACCTCGAGATTTTGGCACGCCCTCTGGGTGTGTCTTGTGTGTATGTAAACACGATATCGGTCAGACCATTTGAGCTGCAGTAATTAAATTTGGCATACCGGTATTTTGGGAAAATCATAGATACGTATAAACTTTTAGGACACATAGGATCACTGGAAGAACCTGTTAACCTACACCGTTTTCAAATATTTTTAAGTAAATTAGTCATAAAAATGGAGCTATCAATTTGAAATTTCTTACACATATGAAACGCACTGAAATTATAAGCTAGCTGCGGCACTTGAAATGGTATTTAAATAAAAAAAATTCTTATATGAACTGAGATTTTCGCCTGGAATGCTGCAGCATCAATAGAACTAGTGAAGTTTGAGTTTGATTATCGAACTAAAAATGGAAAATCTGTAACAATTTAGGAATATGCTAACAATATACCTTAAATATACATGTAGATGTTGGCCACACGGTCAAGTAATCAGACTGGTAATGCAAGGAAGGAGAGTTCTAACCCCTGAAAAGGATACTAATTTTTTTTGTTAAAATTGTTTTTAATTTTGTTTTAATATGCATTTACACTAGAAAATGGCGTACTTATTCAAATAAATAACTCAAAAACTGTTAAGAGTTAGGTATAGGGAACCCTAATATAATTTGAAAGGTTATAAAATTTTACAACAAATTTTTTTATTAAATACAAGGTGTGCTATTTAAAATAAGGCAGCTATTTGCAATATTAGGTACCTGCAGATGACAGTTGATTTTTGAGTGCCCTATATATTTTCTTAACATTTCATGTTGTCTTACGCAACAACCCTTTTGCAAAGTACTGACAGAGGCTACGCTGTTTCAATAGTAATAAACGTAACAAAAATAAATTTTGAATTCAAGCCTGTAATTTCAAAAATCATTAAATATCTTTGAAACGGTAGGTTTTAGATATAGGGAATTCTATTGCAACTTGCCTTTATTTTATGCATAGATTGGATATGGATCTTTTTTTGTGAACACCCTGAATAGTTTAAATTATTTTTAAATTGTGCTCGTAAACACCCTGTATATGCGCTAAGAAAAAATAATTAAAAAATTCCAATAGGCTCCTATAGAAACTCCGTGACGTATACGGTGCGCCATCCTGTATAAAACCGTAGTACTTTTATGGTATATGTATGTATACGGGAATGTTAAGTGGAGACACACATCGCTTTTTTTTGGTTAAGTTGAATTTATGTTTAACTAAAATGTTATAAATTTTGGATTTTGAAATACCAGAAAATTACTCTGTGTTTCTTATAAATACTTCAGTATACTGAGAGAAGATAGCTAAAATATTTATTTCGTCCGCCTCACGACCTAAATTATTATTAAATAACACTGGATTTGGTTCCACTTGTGGATGTGGAAATTCCCATATACCAAACAATCACTGACTAATCTCCTCACACATTCTCTGGAATGGGCCTTTGCGAATACCATTCTGTAAAAGTGCTACACACTCTCCTACATGAACCGTAAATGATTACTAAATTAAAAAAATCTTCATTTGTAAAACCTGAACGAGCCATTTTGAATAAATTATAGATCTGTCATAATTATTTGGAAAAGTACTATTCGAAAGCACACTATTGTTGTTTGCATTGTGAGTTAAGTGGAATGAAAATACAAGATTTTCTTAAATTCACGTTTTCTCGGTGAGAGGAAAGACTTGGGCGTACGACATACTGCATAAAGTTACCGTAAAATTTTACGATGAATTCAAAAATGTACAACTTTAAAAAATAGAGATTTCGTAATTTTATTTTCGTACGTAAGTTTGAACACCCTGTAGAAATTTTTAAAAGATGGAACTTGCGTATTGGTAGTACACCTTCAGTACGTTATTTATACAAAATATTTCTGGATCAAACTTACGTGGTTTAATTATTATAAGTTTTTGTTATGAACGAATAAGTTCAAAGGTCGTAGGGTGAACCGGAAGTTCAATAAAATCGAAAATATTTTCGATTTTATTCGCCCGAAGTCGAATGAATAGAAATCTAAAATTTCAAAACTATATCATTATTAATACATCATAAACGTCTAAAGAGAGCTCGAGGTCGTGGACATCCTTTATACAATGGCCCCTGAGAACAATATGATTCTAGAAAGGGGTCGGCATTTAGACTTGTAACCAGTTAAAAATGGACGGTTTTAGAAGTTGCACAAATAAAAATGCAAATGTTCGCCTTGATTAATTGAACTTTTCTTTGGAACTATTCTTCATGAAGAAATAACACGTAAAGTCACACCCCGTGTAGGTAAAACAGGATCAGATGCGGCAATTCGCGCATCTTAGCTCCGGCAAATAAGGGTTTATAGCGAAAGCCTCGGATACATTTACCAACCACAATTTGCACAATTTAAAGTTTCTCCGAAAATTATCCAAAACTTTTTTCTCAATATTGCTAACAATTGTTGAGATTCGCAGTGCAAATGTTTTATATGACAGTAATGTATTTTTGTAATGCCGCATCCCCTCCAATACCAGTACGTTTTATGGCTCGAAACACAATTTAAATATCATTCCCACAAATACAAACCCTGTTCTGCCTCAACTCCTAAATGCTATAATTGTAGCGACCCCACCCCACCAATTCCTACGATTGCCCCAAGCGTCGTAAATCCCCTGCAGCCTTTACCCAAACTGATTGTCCCTATTGTCCCCGCACCCCGAACCCAATCGTCCTCAGAATACGACACTCCCTACAACACCCAATTCTTCACAATAACCCAGTACCTTGGCACCCTTACTTTATCCCTTCTCGCCCCCTATCCGGACCGTACCTTCTTCAAGAGACGGACGACCGCTTCGTTTTCGGGAGCGTATATGCGTATCGGTTGTCCCGTTATTCCGGTTATTTCCCAAATATCTTATAAAGAACGTACAATGGACTCGTGATTGGTACATTAAATGTCTGTAGAAAGCTCCCCCTTCTTAAAAATCACCTTACATCCAAAAAAATAAAAGCAGTTTCCATAACCTAAACCAAGCTATTCTGCTGTTCACTTCACCAATTACCAAACTCTCCTTACAAACAGTAACGTACAGCGATCCCGACGCACTAACTGCATAAAAATAAAACAGGCAGTCAAACTTGGTCTAGTTCAAAGCGCATTTTTTTCAAACGTCACTAAGGTGACAGTTTATGTCTTCATTGACAAGGTAGAAGTGCCACTTTATCGGTTTAAGCAGAAGCACCGAATAATAAAACAATCTGAAAATGTAGGCGATTTAATCATTGTAAAATAAAGCGAGGTGATCTTCACCTTCGTCTCCAGGTACTTCTCATCTGGAGCATCACATTGTTCTTTGGTTAAAACTTTTGCTTTTTTGGGTACATAACCTTTCCCTTGCTTCTTTATAAAAGTACGCAGTTTCAAATATTTCGTGACACTACATTTTTCTGGAGATTTAACAATGCTTTTATCATGGAATGATGCGACCATAACGAGGAGCTTTTTATGTTATTAGCTAATTCCGAAAAATAGGCGACTTTTTTCTCTACACACCGTTTCAAAAACCTTTGGTAGAACATCTCATAGACGCCATACATTTTTTTGATTGACGCTTTGCTGCTTCAAGAATTTTGGGCGGACTGCATTTAATTCGGAATCTAACATGATCGTCACCTTCTTTTTGGAATGTTTTGTTACAATGTAGATACTCGTTTGAAAAAAAAATGGTACATAATATTCGGAGGAAAATGGCTTTATGCTTCGGTTCCTTTGACTGCCTTACTACGTTAGGTAGTCAAACTGTAAACCTTAGCACATAAAGCCTAATTTTTGCTTCTAATAATATAATCTACTGTTAACACATATTTCCTTCTGCTTTAATTAATTACAACAGTAATAATGTGTAAAACATGTTAGAACTGTAAGTTCTTATGTATTTTTATTTTTGTATGACTTATTGTAGCTAATTTGTCTCTTATTCAGTTGTAGAGTTGAATAATATTAATCCCTTATTTTGTTTGGGTCTGTTTCATATTATATATTAATTATACCATGAACATGATTGTAGGCCCTTCGTCTTTCGTAAGCCCTAGATATAGTCCCTACCGCGCCTTATGGATAATGCGATCCTGATTTATATACAGGGTGTTCCTAAATACCACGTACATACGAAGGGAGTAATTCTTTGGCTTATTTCATGACTAAAAGTTTATATAAACATAGGTCCGTAAACGCTTCGTTACTGAACTACAGGGTGTTGAAGTTTCAAATTTTATTTAGTTTCTTCTTTATAGTTCCTGCAGTTTCCAAGTTCAAATTTGGGGCATAGGTTACGTTATGGGGCTTATATCATTGGGCATGCCAAATAGCTGTAAGAATCTAAAGGGGGTTATTTTTTCAGCGGTCGAGCCCCTTTCCTCCCACTGAACTATTTTGCGGTGCGCCACTGGTAGATTCTAAAATACAAAATAACGTTTGGTCTCTTGTAGTTTTTTCGTATTGGCCACCGTTACCGAAAAAAAAAATAATATCGATTTTCTGTAGTAATGATTTATTATAATAAGAAAAATTTAAATAATATCCATAACCAAACAAAGTTACAAAAGATGTTGAAAGTGACCTCCAATCCTTTCGCATGCCTCCGCTCTTTTTCTCTGATTCCCGTACTCTCTGGAACACCCCCGGAGTATTTCTTATGGTTTCAAATGCATCTACTATTCGATTTCGTTAGTCATCTACAGTATTCACTGGTATTGTATACACTATAGATTTGAGATGCCCCCATAGGAAAAAATCTAGGCTATTTAATTCAGGGGACCTAGGGCGCCACGGCTGAGGTCCAACCCATCCTATCCACTTGTTCTTATACACTTTATTTAAATACTCCCTAGCTAAAATAGAAAAATTTGATGGGGCTCCATCGTGCATATACCACATTTCATTTCTCAGCAAAAGAGGCAAGTCTTCGAGAAATAAAGGCTATTATTCGTGTTACAAAAAATGCCCGTATGTGTACCCGTAAGTCGACTAATTAAAAAGAAAGGACCAATTAAATGGTCCTCAATTAAACCACCCCATACATTTAATGAGAACTGCTCTTGAAAATGCGTGTTTACAATTTTATGTGGATTTTCTTCCACCCATATGCTGTTGTAATAGAATTTCGTGAAAAATTAGCATCGTCGGTAAACAAAATTGTACAATTAAAATTGGGGTCTACTGCTAGCCGATTAAGGTACCACTTATAGAATTTTTTTCTTAAAGGGAAATCTCGAGCAAGGAGCGCCTATACCCTTTGAATGTGATAAGGGTATAGCAGATAATTATGCAGGATACGCCAAACAACTTGATGACTAATATGTGAATGTTTAGAGATTTTTCTGGTGATAGTGTCTGCGTGTTCTTCTGTTTCATTTAGAACAGCTTCTTCGATCTGTGGTGTTCTAACAGTACGTCGTCTATCAGAATCATTGGTATTCTTCTTAATCGTTCCAGTTTCTGCAAGACGCCTTTGAATATTTGAGAATATTCGATGATCAGGAACACTGTGTTGGGATTGCACTCCATGTACAGCCGTAATGGTTATCTCGCACTTCTATTCGCATGGCCATAGATGATGTGCATCTCACCCATTTCAAAGTACGTAAAATTTGCCATTGTTGCGAGATTACGAGTATTTAAAACACCTTTACACCTTACAGTTTACAACTTAAACCATTAATTTGTAAATGTGCACACAAGTTATGATTTTAAATGCGAACTGTCACAATTAAAAAAACAAGAGATTATCCAAATAACGCCAAAGGCCTACTAGACAATTTTAAATATTTTAATTTTTCGAATTATAGAAAATCATTTTTATTTTTTTTTTTCGATAACGGTCGCACATACGAAGAAACTAAGAGACCAAAAAGTTTCTAAACAAAACACTAAAATTATTTTGTAGTTTAGAATCTACCAGTGGTGCACCGCAAAAAAGTGCAGTGGGAGGAAAGGAGCACGACCCCTGAAAAATAACCTCCTGTAGATTCTCATAACCTGTAACAAACTTTCATGTTATGTTGAAATTTGCAATAATGTAGGCAACTTCGTTCATTTTCGTGTCATGTAAATTGCATACCGTAGTGGCTGAAAACATGCATTAAAATTATTCTGATTTCGTACGCATATGGTTCGAGTTTCAGACAAGTCATGCGCAATAATTCATTAGGATCGTTTTTGGTGTTGTTTAAAAGCAATTTAACCATTATGGTTTTATGGGTAAAGAGAAGAATGTTTCTTTTTCTTTTCAATGCATTTCAATCGATTTAGTAGGTCCTTTTCCCAGATCGAAAAATGGTAATACTGTTTTATTAGTTGTTTGCGATTGGTTTACCAAATTTGCTCTGATTCACCCAATGAGCAGTGCTACTGCTAAAGTCATTTGCCAATATATTGAAATTTATGTATTTCTTGTTTACGGGGTAAAGTGCATTTCACGAATAATTAGACCTCTATAATATGGCTGTCATTCCACTATGAACAACATCCAATTATAAAATAACTAAAATGCTATAAGTATAACATTGTAATGAAAGGGATATTTCAGTTGACTACTCTGAACCGCATTTTCCTTCCTTTCCTACAATATTATAATAAGAAAAGACAAATATAATAACAAATACGACCTTCAAACGTCTTAAAATATTATTTGCCAACTCAGTAGCGTATCACGCGGAGAGGTAACTTAGGTTAGTAGAATTGAAAATTAGTCAAAAGTTAGCTCCAAAATTTATTGAAGCGAAAGTTACTAAATTGTTAGGTCCAACCACGTACCGATTGGTCACTCCTGACGATAAGCCTTAGGTATTTTCCATATTAAATATTTAAAGCTTCATTAAATCAAAATTATTTTGTGTTCAAAAGTATTTTTGGGGTTTGGTATATTCTAGTTTTCTTACTTACATTTTTATTACTTTGATTATTTTTTAAAAGTAATTTGATTTTATTTTGTTCTTATTTCGCACATTATTTTATTTATACAGGGTTTTCAAAGTTAAGTCTGCACTATTGCTAACTTTCTTATTAATGGAGCTACGAAGTCGGTCAAATTAGCAAAGTAGTGTGTATTTTTACGCTGATTACGATGGTGGAAAAACAAAAACAATTGAAAATCGCATTCTCGAAAAATCGACTAAAACATACTTTTTTCTACTGGAACACCCCGTATACAATATTCTCAGTCGATAGAGAATTAAATTCTGAGCAAAAGTTGTCATATGCATTTCTATCCTACAGTAAAAATTAAGGGAGATTTTGCCGATTTTTAAATTTCATCAGATACGCTTGATTCAAAAGTGATTTGTCTATTTTTCATTCAGAAATTTTTGGTAATAGATGTTTAGCTACGAATGGTCCTGTTCGCTGGCCTCCTCGGTATCCGTACATAACCCCTTTGGGCTTTTACTTGTAGGGATATTTAAAAAATGAATTGTATACAAATATCGAACTCCAACTAACGATTATTCATATTATTAACAGTATTGATGCTAGAACTATTTTGAAGGCCACAAGACGTGTTTATAAACACGTAGAAAAATGTATGGAACAAAGAGGAGACCTTTTCCAACATTTAATTTAAGACCTGTTAATTATTTATTATTTAGAGCGTGTTCAAATTCATAAGATAAAGGATTACTTTCGAATCATAGCCTACATGATGAAATTAAAAAATCGCCAAAATCTCCCTTATTTTTTACTGTAAGATAGAAAGCCATATGACCACTTTTGCTCAGAATTTAATTCTCCATCGACTGGGAATATTGTATACAGGGCGTTCCATTAGAAAAAAAGTATGTTTTCGTCGATTTTTCGAGAATGCGACTTTCAATTGTTTTTCTTTTTCCACCATCGTAATAAGCGTAAAAATACACACTACTTTGCTAATTTAACCGACTTCGTAGCCCTATTAACAAGAAATATAGCAATAGTGCAGACTTAACTTTGAAAACCCTGTATATTATGTGGCCTTGCAAACCACTTATTTTACTTTTGCTACAAATGTTTAGCACGATTGTTGATATTTAGATCACCTTCTGCAACTGATTTTGCCGATTTTTAGGGACGTTAGTTCTCTGGTAAATTATTTTCATTTATTGGATTTACAATTGCAATTGTTACAATAGTAAAACTGAAATGACCATTTTGAGTTTACTCCTGATCGTTATTTGACGTGAAATTTTTAAACTCTTAACCGTTGGTAAGAATACTAGAAATGCTTAAATACGTATCTGTTTTTATTTCGAATTAATTTGTTTTGGTTACCGAAAATTGTTTCGAAATTCTAGCTTTTGATGGTTCCTGATATGTCCAGTACTCTAGGCTTAGACGGTGTTTTGTGTTCTTCGCTTCACATCGTGCCAACCTCGTTACTAGTGCACATTCTAACTATGACTTCCTGATTATGACACCGGAGTACTTTTGGGTGGGGTTATGAATGTGTTCGGAATAGAGTACACAATCCAATCCATTTATACACCGTGACTTAAGACCTGGATATACCGATTTTGCTTCACAAACCCCACCAGCTTAAAGTTTTGCATAACTTTATTTTAGGTTTCGGACCCTATAGTTCCAACTAGTGGCGTGCGCGGGCGGTAGAGCGTCATTATCTTTTGATGGTGTTGCGAGGGGTCTTTCCTGATCAGCCAAGTTTTTGATAAAATGTTTTGATATATTAGTGTTTGGTGACCTCCGAGTCCAAATTTTAGGGGGGGGGGGGTGTAACAAACTTTTATGTTATGTTGAAATTTGAAATAATGTAGGCAACTTCGTTCATTTTCGTGTCATGTAAATTGCATACCTTAGCTCAGACAGGTCATGCGCAATGATTCATTAGGATCCTTTTTGGTGTTGTTTAAAAGCGACAAGTGCCTCCATTTTGCTCTCTTAAATTTTGTTTAAAAAGTGCTGTATAGTTTTTACAGCACTTTTATTTTTATCGTAACTTTTCCTTTTTGCGTATTTTCATTGTACAGGGTAGCCAACTAAGAATGCGAGGTACTGTATCTGGGAAACTATCCATCGTAGAGGCTTGCGCAAAAAAAAGTTATTACTAAAACGGCCAATACAAACACCTGGAAAATATTTTCAAGTTTCTGAAATGGCCGCTAGGAGGCGTAACTGCAATCTTGAATCTAAAAAACTGATGTTTCTGTGAATTCTGCTATATTAACCTAATAAAAAAAATAAGCGATCTTTGAAGTCGAGGATAATCTGAACTTTTTTTGTTTGGCACTTTTTGACGTATGTCTAAAAATGAAGTGGTGGGGGGTATTCAAAGGTTTCCTTAAATAACCCCTTGTATCATCGAAACGGCTAAGCCGATTTTAACAAACTTGAGCGCGTTGAAATGAGCTATTATTGGGGTACAAATGTTATAATATTTGAAGTTTTGTTAGTTTCACATGTGTCGCTAGATGGCTTTGTTCGACATTCCGACAGAAACGGTTAATTGTCGCAAAAAAATTAAATACATTGGTATGACTTTTTTTTCATGAACAAGTAGCTAAATGATGCCTAAACAAGCTCGCGAAAACCGCATCTCGATATCTTGTTCCTAACCTAAAATATCGGCCAAAGAAAACTTTATACGAAAAACCCTTAAACCATATTTGAAATTGTTTCTATTATGTAAGTTGTGGCCCTAAAAAGGACCGATTTAAAGGAGGAAGGTTTTTAATGCCCCCCGTACATGCTCGAAATGCTGACTATCACGCTCTATGCATTGCTGAAGCCTCCCATGACTAGACAAAACTGCAGCTTCAAGTTCGGCTCTCGGTATGTTACGTATTGCGTTACGAATCCGGTTTTTCATATCTTCTCTAGCAGTAGGTTAAGTCCGAAACACGATGTCCTTTAAGCGCCCCCATAGATAAAAATCGAGGCAAGTTAAGTCTGGCGATCGCGGAGGCCATGGAAACAGACTACCTCTTCCAATCCACCGCTGTTGAAATGCTGCATTAATATGCTCTCGCACATTAATAGCAAAATGAGCTGGGAGACCATCCAACTGCAAAAACAATTTTGGCCTTGTTTCCAGTTTCCAGAGCACATCTTCCTACAACAACGGTAATTGATTGGCCAAAAAGTCAAGAAATACATTGCCATTTAGGAGTTGCTCAAAAAAATATAGCCCAATAATTTTTCCTCCCAGTATGCCACACCATACATTTAAACTCCAACGTCCTTGGCGCTGAACTTCACGCAACCAATGGGGATTTTCTGCAGACCAATAATGCATATTGTGCAGATTGCCTCTCCCGTCACTACTGAATGTGGCTTCATCGGTCCAAAGAATTTGAAATAAAAATTCTCTATTTTCGCGTATCATGCCTAACATCCAATGGCAATAGTCTAACCTTCGATCAAAACCTTCCTCTTTCAAGGCCTGATGCAAAACGGCATGATATGGGTGCATTCTTAAAGTAATTAAAAATAGTTTAAACGAATACCTATATATTTTGATGGCCATTAGAACTTGCCTATGGTCCTTCAAAATATTTTGATCCGTTGTCCATGACATGCCCAACTCAGTGGATAATGCTCTTGTGCTAACATGAGGATTTCCTTCAATATAGTCCAGTACACGGTTAATATTTTCTTGTGTTCTTCCAATTCTTTGCCGTTAAAACGTAGGCCGAAAACTACCATTGGCTCTTAAGCTCGCCACTAATCGGGGAAATACTCTTACATCGCAAGGACGATTTGGATATCGAGCCGCGTAAACTCTTTTAGCTATTGCGGCATTCTGAAGACGTTCAAAATAAACCGCAAGCATATCAACAGCTTCATTATTCGTAAAACGCATTTTGAAAGCACAAAAATTGCTCAATGTAACGCGAAAGTATTGACAACTATTGACAATTTGAGGGTTATGTATGCTTGTTTAGGTATCTGTTTCCATTGCCTGCTTCTATTAATTGTAATTTTCGTATATATCCATAGTGAATATGCATTTAAACAAACAAAAAATAGGCCTTTCGTATAACTTTTAGCATTGCTTACTTGCCCGTAGTAATTTCAAAAAGGGTGATTTTATTCTGGTGAATAAATTTACAAACATTTAAAATCGCAATTTCTAGGTAACCTATTCAGAGCCGAAATTGAAGCTGCAGTTTTGTCTATCCATAAGAGGCCTCGGCAATGCACAGAGTGATGGTCAGCATTTCGAGCATTTACGGGGGCATTAAAAACCTTCGTAGGCCATACTTACGTAATAGAAACAATTCTAGAAAATATAGTTAAAAAAAAAAAATTTAAGGTATTTTCGTATAAAGCTTTTTTTGCCGATATTTTACGTTAGGAACAAGATATTGAGATGCGGGTTTTGCGAGCTTGTTTAGACATCATTTAGCTACTTGTTCATGAAAAAAAGTCATACCAATGCATTTAATTTTTTTACGAAAATTAGCCGTTTCTGTCGTGCCAAACAAAAAAAGTTCAGATTATCCTCGACTTCAATGATCAGTTATTTTTTTATTAGGTTAATATAGCAGAATTCACAGAAACATCACTTTTTTAGATTCAAGATTACAGTTACGCCCCCTAGCGGCCATTTCAGAAATATGAAAATATTTTCCAGGTTTTTGTATTGGTCGTTTTAGTAATAACTTTTTTTTCCGCAAGCCTCTACGATGTATAGTTTCGCATTCTTAGTTGGCCACCCTGTTTACCGTTATTTACGTTTCAATTGATCGAGGATGCCGTACTAAAAGTTTGTTGCTATGCAGAAGATTTATAAACAAATGGTACCTTAACCGCTTAAATCAACTAAGTTTGGCTGCTTTCAAAAGGAATTTACATATTTGGGATCAACAAATATCAAAACCCTGTTATTTTTTCCATTTCATGAATAATTGCACAACCAAATTTAAAAGCGTGTATTCAGCAGAATTTTGTTATCAGTAACAGTACAACAGTGACAACCAAAATGTAAAAGTACTTTCATTTATAAGCATTAATTCAGAATGAATTTTTAAGTAATCCAAATTTACTAATATTTGTATTTAGTTTTTTTCTACTATATAACTTGATTTGAAGTTATACATAATAAATATTGTTATTGTTTTTTTAGTTTTAAATTTATTACATTTAAGGTTTACTTGTTTTCCATAAAATAAGTTGGCGTCCGAGATTTTTTTTTAACATTTATTTACAGGTTGAAGCTACATAAATGTTGGAAAGCGAACATATCTAGCCACACATTTTTTAAATTAAAGCAAATCAAAGTTTTAAGAACCCGGCCCATTTAATCGTCGACTGAGCAAAAGGCACAAAATCTTCTAATTGGCATTAGAAGTATAAATATTAATTGGGGTGAACTATTAACAACAACACACCCTTTTTTTTCATTTTTTTTTAAATATTACGAACCATTTGGCATGTCCAATGATATAAGCCCCACAGCGTAACCTATGTCCCAAATTTAACCTAAACATCTTGAAAACTGCAGGAACTATAAAGAAAAAACTAAAAAAATTTGAAACTTCAAAACCCTGTAGTTCAGTAACGAAGCGTTTACTCCCTTCCGCATGTACATGATATTTAGAACACCCTGTAGAATCTAACGCAAAGTAGGTAATTTCCTGATTGAACAATTGCAAAAATACTTTACATTTCTTAACAATATTAAATTCTATTCCATAATCTCCAATTTTCTGTAAAATGTACAGTATAGTGACAGAAAAAACGAGACATACCGTTAATTCTCTACGTATAATCTATTTTCTATCAATAACACTATATAGTTATTAATCGATCAGGAAAGAGCCAATATTTGCCTAACAGCAACTTATTGCATTCAAAACAAACCGACCCTTTAATATAAATTGCTAGGGGCGTTAGAATATGCTTATTAAGATAAATATGTACGAAGTAAATGTACAGCAATAAAGTCTGAAACTGAATAAGCACTTTATTGCAATAAAATTTTCAGCAAGTTTACTACATTGCGGGTACCCACTATGTCTGTAACTGTAACTGATATAATCATTTACAAACATTGTAACACTTTTATTAACAATAAATTTTTTTTCTAATTAACAAATGAATTTCCGCTAAAAGAAGATTAAAAAAAGTAACAATCACAATAATTATAATCTCATTAGTGTAAATAAAGTTACAATTAAAAACATTCTTTAACATACGGATATATACACGAAGTAGTTAACTGTACAGTAAATTTACTCAAGTTAATTCGTATTGCGAAAAAAGATGAAAGCGGGACCATTTATTACCATATAGTTAATACCAAGGTAAAGGCTTAAGTCGTATGGATCTGTCAAAATATTCCGAGAAAACTCTCGGTAGTAAAAGCGTCAAAAACCACAACAACATTTAAACACCCCGTAATAAAATTACACCAGTGCATCACAAACTAGCCTTGTAAGTTACGACAGGCACCGCTTTACACCATCAAATTAAAATAGTCCTTAAACTCTTCATTCTTGAGGGTTGTCAATGATTCAATGTAATAACGTTGGTAATAAAATTAACGTTGTACTGTACAATGCTATGTATGAAAACTCATAAAAGTCTACATAAATAGTCTCAGATATCCAGGTGGGGACCCACCTCCAAGATGGTGATGTTATTGCATATTGGTACTGATAATTAACCCCGGAATTAACTACAAGTACAGGTCAAGCTTTTTTCATAAATTAGTTAAAAATATTTTGTGGCGAGATCAAACATATCACCCCGCAAAACGGCTTGGGTCAAAAGGTTAGATTTGCATTCAACGGTGTAACCATTTATTTCCATCGATAATGCAATAAATATATCTAATTACGCAATTTACCTACAAAGAGATAAATCTAGAAAACGTTACCTGTATGTTGTCACTTCATTGGGAAACGTAATGCTCGTTAATTATGTACAACTCAATTAAAACAGTTTATGATATTGATCAATTGATTTAATCTTCCAATTATTTTGAAATTACGAGGGTCGTTCAGTAAGTCCTTCGAAAATGATAGAAAAACAAAGTATTTTGGGTTTCTTTTTTTCAACATAATCTCATTCTAGTCCACTTTTCCAAGCGTTTTTAAGCCATTCAAAAATAGGATTTCGAAAGGTCACAACCTCATTAAATGTAAACCGTTGTCCGCCAAGTCATTTTTTCAAGTTTGGAAATAAAAAAAGTCACTGGGGGCCAAATCCGATTAATACGGTGGAATTCCATAATGTTGGCCATCGAAACTGCGCAGATGTGCACCCCTGTATTGTCTGGATGAAAGAGAATTGTTTTCTTTTTCAAATAAGCATGGTTTTTTTTTGATTTCTTCACCCAGCCGGTGGAATAACAACGAATAATACTCTTCTGTTATTTTCCAACTAATCTGTGTAGATAATTTCAATGGGTTCCCAAAAACCCATTGTTTTGCCTATTTCCTTGTTCTGGAGTTTCAACCACAGTTATGTACTGCCAAAAAAATTTGTGAGAATTGTGACAAGAAACAGCTTCAGAGTCGACCTCTGGATTGCGTTTAACCTCCACTAAAAGAACCGCAGCACCCACCTTGCCGAGATTTCTGTCATCCCCAATTTTTCATGCGAAATTGAAAACACCATAACTATTTGAAGCAGTTTGATTTGTGGCTCACTCAACACCATATCGGACAATAATTTCGGGGGTAGTCACTTCCACTGAACGTCTCGAACGTAGATGTGCGGCCAAGTTTAAACTCATTTACCCAATAGCAAACAGTGATAAACGCAGGAACTTCATCCAACTCAACTTTGATCTTCTTCGATGTTAAACATTTTAAATATGTGTTTAATCACCGTTCGAAACTCACTTTTTTCATTTTTCAGTTTCAGTTTAATGCTTCAATCGACAGTAAACATGAAACCATGTGATAAATATTTATAATTTGCAACGTGTCTAACCAACCACGTCACATAAAATGGGGAGGAATTAGTTAGCTCGACTAGTAATCCAGCCAAACGGTCCTGACAAGAAATAGGCGCCACAAGCTTTAAAGAAAGCAAAGAAAAATTATTAGTTCTTGAAAAAGAGTCCCTGTAAAGCTTGAACCAGGGAAGGAACAGGAAGAACAGATAAATGACAATTCACTTAACAAGCGTAAATTTATTTATGAATTTACCAACAATGAATAATCTTTGTAAATTTTATATATATATATATATATATATATATATATATATATATATATATATATATATATACAGGGTCTCCATAAACTCTTTTCACAAAAGAAAACTGCAGATTCTAGAGTTGATTTTATGTCGATTTAACGTAAATTACCTTAATACAAAAATACTTCCTAAGAGAGCTGGAGCTTTTGGAAGATGGCGCCATAACATCGGTTTAATTCAAATATCTTCAAAATGGCTTCCCTTTAAATGATCGCGTTCTGTACATTTATTTAGTGGAATATGCCCAATCGTATGGCGTGAATATGATTTTTTAGATGTACTCATAAGGGGCTCATTTGGGCGGGGCATTGGAAATTGTTATTCATAAGTTTTTTGTTTTTCAAAATTTCGCAGTTTTAACATAAAATTTAAAAATTTCGATTTTTTCATAAAAGAATGATACTCTTGTCTGAAGTCGCTATGATGAAACGTTTTCGAAATAAATCGATTTGAACTTTTCATGTGTTAACCATATTTTTATAAAATTAACTAACGAATTCATTTATAATTGTGAAAGATGGTTATGGAAAATAAACAAAATAACAATTGCGTGAATGTCAAACTGCTCTCATGTCATAAATTAATTTTGATTTAGAAAGTAAGAAATAAACTCGTGTTAAAATAATCGTTTTTAATACAAAAAAATGTTGCTGACACAATTAATAATAAAAAAAAATTCAAAATGACAACTGAAAGCAAGAAACACAAAACTGAATCTACAAAAGACAACCATCCGTTTCTATGAACAAACTTATTCGTTTATGTAAAGATTGCCGAATTTTTGCAAAAATTCCCCTATTGTTCCTAAATTCGTCGCAGGCATCCTAAATTCTTCTCCAGAGCTGATTGCGTGTTTCTATTGGTTGGGAATAAACCATTGATTTTAGATATCCCCAAACACAAAAATAGCAAGGATTTAAATCTGGAGACCTTGCTGGCCAAGCAACCGGGTCGCCTCTTCCGATCCACCGCTCTCGGTAATTGTTATCTAAAAACAGTTCTGCTATATTGAGCCGGACAACCATCATGAAAAAACCACAAGTTCCGCCGAATATTCAGATTAATATCATCTAATAAATCCGGTAAAGTATTTTGTAGAAAGTTGAGATATTCTTCGCCGTTTAAACGATTAGGCAATTCTACAAACAAATTATCACCGAGAATACCTATTCATACATTAATGCTAAACCTTTCCTGATATTTACTTTCCCTTATCGCATGAGGGTTTTCATCAACATAGGAGTAATAGTGCGCATTGTGCATATTAAAAATTCCATCTTTTGTAAAAGCGGCTCCATCACAAAACAAAATATCAGAAAAAAAATCTCTTCACACGGGTAGGAAAATCACCTGCTTGCAAGGCCTGGATTTTTTTGAAGTGAAAGGGATACAAGCCTTCCTTATGTAGAATATTCCACACAGAAGATTTTGACACATTGGGATACATTGCAGCCAACCTTCTTACGCTTATTTCGGGATTGTACTCAATTTCCATTAAAATATCATCCTGATATTCTTCCATTACATCAGCATGTCTTCCCGTTTCATTATTTTTAGGAATTACCGATACTGTTTCCATCATTCTTTGATGAAGAAGCGTAAAAGATTTAGAAGCAGGATGTCTTCTTCTGCCTGGAAATTTATCTGCATATCTACGTGCTGCTGCCCGAGCGTTGTATTGCATTTCGTCGTACACTAAATGCATATCGGCATATTCTTCGTTACTAAATGAAACCATTCTAACAATATTCAACTTTTTGTATTTACGGTAATGTAACTAATCAATAAAAAATCTTTCACTTAAAACTTATTTGACACTTTAACCTCAACTAGTGTCTATAATACTAGTTATTTTGACGTTCACGCAATTGTTATTTTTTTATTTTTCGTAGCCATCTTTCATAATTGTAAATGAATTCGTTAGTTAATGTTATAAAAGTATGATAAACACATGAAAAGTTCAAATCGATTTATTTCGAAAACAGTGCGTCGTAGCGACTTCAGACAAGAGTATAATTCTTTTATGAAAAAATCGAAATTTTTTAAATTTTATGTTAAAATTGCGAAATTTTGGAAAACAAAAAACTTATGAATAACAATGTCTAATACCCCGCTCAAATGAGCCGCTTATGAGTACAACTAAAAAATCATATTCACGCCAAACAATTGGGCATATTCCACTAAATAAATGTACAGAACGCTATCATTTAAAGGGAAACCATTTTGAAGATATTTGAATTAAACCGATGTTAGGGCGCCATCTTCCAACAGCTCCAGCTCTCTTAGGAAGTATTTTTGTATTAACATAATTTACGTTAAATCGACATAAAATCAGCTCTAGAATCTGCAGTTTTCTTATGTGAAAAGAGTTTGTGGAGACCCTGTATATATATATATATATATATATATATATATATATATATAAAATTTACAAAGATTATTCATTGTTGGTAAATTCATAAATAACAGTAACAGTGCATACCTAGCCAACATGCAATTTGTCCCCACAAACCCAAAGATAAGTGCAGCCTCATCTTACAATCACAATGTGAAACACTAAAGTTTCGTAATTAACATATATTTTCAAGATTATTAATGGCGAGGGCAAGTCGCGAGGTTTTACGGGTGAAAAAGTCACCTTTAATCAATTTAGCTAATTTAATAAAAGCACGTAATGTCCCTCTCTGCTACGTTGAAAGATCTTTCATAAAACGTAACCCTAAAAATGAAAAAATTTATATATATATATATACATACATAGGGTCCGTGAAGTTAGCAGAACATGAAAAGCGCAAACGTCGAAATTGGACCCGTAGGTTAGTGCCCCGTTTGTGCCAGTTAGTGCCGTTACAAACTATTTGGCAAAACAAAGAACTGCCGAAATATGGCCATTTTTTTATGTTCTGCTAACTTCACGCCTTGTCAACGGCACAAACGTCGCAATTGGCTCTATAGGTTAATGCCGTGTTTGTACCGATTAGTACCATTGCAAATATTTTGTCAAAACAAACTACTGCCGAAATACCGCCATTTTTTGATGTCCTGCTAACTTCACACCTTGTCAACGGCAGAAATGTCACAATTTGGTTGATAGGTTAGTGCCGCTGAAAACTTTTTGGCAAAAAAAACGACTGCCGAAATAAGACAATTTTGAGGTAATTTGTTGATTTCATAGATTAAAACGTGAAAACGAATTGAAAATAGTAACATCTAATTTATGTTAATAAAAATGAAACAGGAGGAGATTCAAGAAATGGAAAAGGATCCAACAATGATGATAGCTATTCGTCTAAAGATATACTTTTAAATAAAAATCCAAAGACATAAACGGAAACCCTAACGAAAAAGAAAAAAGAAGAAAACTTTTGCTTGAAGAGCAGAAGAAAAATATCTCATATTATAAGGATAACGAAGATTCGGTTCAGTGTGGCCATTGTTACAACTGACCTCTCTGGAGCTTGAAAGCTGATAAATAGGTGAATTTTTATTATTAAGTTGAATTTTTACTTTTAAACAAAGGCAATGAAAGAATACAAGGCATTCAACATTTATATTCTTTTTTTTTTTTTTTTTGAAAAACATATACTAGCATTTATTTCTTTACTATTCAACTAAAAATCATTTATTTATAATAAGTAAGTGTATAATATAATAAATGTATAACACATATATCTTCTTATTTTTAATTGATTTATATTCCCGTTAATTTTCAGTTGCTTATCTTCATTCTTCATCCTAATCAAACATAAAATAAAACTAAAATACATTGTAACCTTGTGTCATTATCTATAAAAACTAACCTTTCATTAATGTTTAAGAATCCTCCCACTTTCTTCCTACAACTGAAATAACTTGCAATTTTATGTTTAAATAGAGATATAGAAAGAGTTTTTAGAAAAATATTTGAATATAAATGCAATCCTAAGGCAGGCACTGTTTGTTGTAATCTTTTGTCGGCCACAGGAGAGCGGCGCGATGGACGCCTGCTTGACTTGTCTCGGCCCTGAAATAATGGTAGGTGCGTGTGTAATTTAAATTTGAAGGGAATTGTATTAGGGTTTACAATGAAGGTGCCATATTTTAAGAGAAACACTAAACAAACGTACCTATAGTTTTGTTGAAGTGTAAACTAAATGAAAGGTTTGGATTTGGAAAATACAGACAAGCTTTACTGAAATTAGATTTTGGACAGTTTAAACATTTTTGATATCGTAGGGGATAATTACACCTGATGTTTTATGGTGTAGACGGTCATGGCATAATCCTCTATCACAAAGAAGGCAGTGTAGGATTATAAGCCCTAAAATGCATTTATATCCATCCTTACCGATATTGCAAATAAATATTGAGTTCTTCCGACCATAGCTATGTTTAATCATTCATACTGTTTCAATCAAAAATACTTAAATATACGGTCGCTTCGCTATAGTCTCTTCATGCATTTAGTGCTGTACATATAGTGTATTGTTTTTCGAATTCGTGTTATAACTTTAATTAGTGATTTGTTTAGGGTTTGGCATATTTTTTCTTCGTTTCTGTTAAACGCATCTAACTAAACTTTCTGTTTACGATTACCAATATCAAAGATTATATTATACGTATACTCTTTGCTAATATTCACCGATTGGTTTGATCACAGCTTGTAAACATACACAAGGTAAGTACATATTTTTTTATAGTGTGACGCCATCCCTCAAATTTCAAACGCTACTTCTTTTAATTTAATTGTGTTTCTTGTTTTTTTTTCCTGAGAAGGTACATGTTCCATTTAATTTTGGAACTAAATACACAGGGTGGTCAAACGAGGAATAGGTGGAAAATTGTACAAAGACGAAATAAGTTAGAGAAATGATTTTTGGATCACGGGTACTACATTTTAAAAATATTTTTGATGAAACAGAGTGTTTCATGCTGTTGGAGCAAACTAAACATTTTTTTTGGATGAAACACCCTGCATATTATATTTTTGGAAAGCCCATAAAATACGCTTTCATTTAATACTAAATTGTATGGGTCTATGTCCTTTGGTTTTTTTTTAAAATAATTTACAGAGCGTGTCACTATTTGTAAAAAACAATTTTTTTTCAATTTTTTTTTAAATGGCACCCCCGCCCCCACGATGTTAGTGTCATTTGATGTTTTGTTTTTTCATCAAGCATGTCTTATACCTAAAATTAATAATTTTTAAAATATTTTCAGTTTATTTGTGAAATTGCGATTGCAATACAAAAATACTGAAAGGTATTAAGTAGGGCATGGCATTGTAGTTTATTACAAAAAAAATTTCAAATAAAAACAAGAATTAATATAGCAATTACTAATTGATTTAATGAATTATTTTAATTTTAATACTTTTGAACCAAATTAATACATAAAACACTCATGCTTCTAGGCAAATTTAAATCAGTCCTTAGTAAAATTTCTGAAGTATTCAATTTGATTATGTTCAGATCAACGATTTCATTTTTTACGTCTTCTTGTAAATATAAACGTATAAAGGTGCTCATGTAATTTATAAAAAAAACTTTGGCGCTCTTAAATTTCTATCACAACACAAGTTATGAAATACTCTCAATTCTATTGAAAACATTTGAACCTTCCAAAGTATTTTTAATTTATTTTTTTATTTATTGGCATTATCAAATTTGTCTTAATATTGTAAATTAACTATTATGCATTGTTTTCAGTAAATTAGCCTGGTGAAAACAACTGTAAATATGTATTATTTTTATATGCAATACTTCATGTGGCATACGAAAATTGACTCAAATCGTAAAAAATAATAGAATAGCAACCAACGAAATCTTGAAATCAAAATTGTGTGAAGCTGGAGTTGACGTATCATCGCGAACAATAAGGCGGCGCTTCAAAGAACCCAATTTTAACAGCCGCCGTCCTGCTAAAAAGCCGTCGTTGACTGAAAATATGAAAAAAACGACTAGCATGGGAAAATTAATATAAAAACTTTACCATGGAGGATTGGAGAAAGGTTAGATGCTCTCTAAATTTATCTTTAAACAATGTTTTTTGTGGAAATTTAGTATGTTCTCTGTTTTTTATCAGGTTTGCTTCAGTGACGAGTACTTTTGAAGCTCTTTCAAACAAAACCCAATATGTAAAACGAACACCAGAAGAGAAATTTCTGTCGGACTGTGTTATTCAAACTGTAAAGCATCCTACAAAAGTGAAGATCTGGTCGGTTATCTGTGGAAGAGGTGTAGGGGGCTCCAAATTGTAAATGGGATAATGCGTCAAAACCAATACGTGACGATCCTGAGACAGAGGCTTATATCTTAGCTACAAGAATGGTTTCCCAATGACAACTGCATCTTTATGTCACACTGCCAAATCTGTCAAGAAATTTATCTCAGATAACAGAATACCCCTTCTGGATTGGCCAGATAACTCACCGGACCTGAATCTAATTGAAAATACTTGGGAGCTCCTGAAAAGAGAAGTAGCAAAAGAAAAAATTACCAACAAGGCTACTTTAATTGAAAAAATAATTTTTAATTGGAACCCAACGGATAAATTAAAGCAAAATGCTTTAAACTGCATTGATAGCATGCCACGACGTGTGAAGGCGGTAATCGACGCGAAGGGAATATTAAAAAAATATATATTTATATACTTTTTCTAATAAAAACTTATTTCAAAATACCTAACTTATTGAAAAATAATGATTAAGGCTCACTAACTATTCAAAAGTATTAAAATAATATAAAAAATCGAGAAAATATCTAATGGTCACATTAATATGGCCAGGGACTGTAGAATATAATTTTTTTTTCTTGCTTTTATGTTTTACTCAAATATTTTTATTCAATTTATATGTTTTATTAATTTATATATGAAACTATTTTATTTGTCCATAGCTGTCGTGCAGAATTGCATAACTAAGTTCAGTCGTGTGGCTGAGGTGTGCGTCATGCTTAATTAATTAATTAACACGAATTATTTTTAATTTTGGTCTAGGTGAGTAATATTTTTAGACCAAATGGAGCCAGAATCCGTCAAAAAATAAAAGCAGCCACGGGGGTCGAAATTGGTCTTAACCCATTAATTCCCAACAGTAATAAACATAGCATTTTCAAGGTGTAATTCTTTATTCTATACAAAAATACATATACGTGAGTAGCTATAACAAGAAAAAATGAAAATAGATTGCCGTAACGGCCGTAGTAAAATGTTGCGTTTGGGATTTCTGGGGTACATAAATGATTAGGGTGTGTGAAAGTCTTTGAAGCAGTCTATATGTAGATGTACCTGACACTTTTTACACATGTAGATTGTATTGTTCTTACACTGTCTACATCTTCTCCTTGCGTTATTTTCTTGTCCGACTATCACGTGACCAATATTGTCGAATCTCAATTTCGCTGGCAATGCGTTCTTAGACGGTCGTCCATAACTTGGATTTGTAGGAATTTTTGACACAGTAGATCCTGCTACCTCCTCATTTTCTTGAGTGCAGGTGTCCTCTGCTTTCATAAGAGTAACTGTTATATACGACTTTAATTCTATCTGTGACATTTTTTGCTTATTCGCGGTATTATATACTTTCCAAGCATTTACTATGACACTGTCTAGTAAGTTTACAAAAAGTGGCCACCACCATTTCTTGCCTCTTACTTGAATTCGATAGTTGGCGATCCCGTTATCATGAAGATCTATTCCTCCCACGTGGCTATTATAATCGCCAATTACTTTTGGTTGTGAGATAGTGACCACCTTTCTTTATTTTCTGCTATATCGTTTAGCAGTTATCAAAGGTTCGATGCTGGAGTTATTTGTGGCAATAGTGACAACAGAATGATCATTCCATTTTACTAACAAAATGTCATTTTCATCATCAAAACAAAAATCATATGAAACCTCTTTCTCTTTTTTGTAGGCGTTTTGCGGTTTCCAGTGTATTATTGCACGTTCGGCTTTCTCGGATTGTACCCGTGGCGTAAAAGCCTTTGTTCTTCAGTAAACAAAACAACTTATGCGAAGAAAAAAAGTTATCAAAAAACACGCGGTGTTTATATGGATTCTGTATAACGGACAAAAGGTTCAGGACAACCTGTTCTCCTAATCCTAAGTCATATACGTGCTTATCTGTTTTGTTTTCCAGCATATAGAATAAACTTATATAAGTATCCATCTGAGCTACATAAACACCATAATTTAAAACCGAAGCTACCGGTTTACCTTTTATAAACATTTTACAACTATGTCTACCAAAATAGGGAACCATTTCCTCATCTATCGATAAATTATGAGAAAAAATACCAAACTGCATATTTTTCTCATTTATTATATCAAATATAGGTCTCAGTTTCGAGAATTTGTCTCCTATATCTAATTGGTCATTATCTGATAAGTGTACGTATATTTCGTTTGATGGAATCAAATTTATTTCTGCTCATACAGTTTCTTACCTGAGGTATACCCTTGTTTTCGTCTTTCGACCAGTACATCTTTGTAGCTGGCAACGTATGGTTACCAGAAAAGATCAATATACCACAAAATCGTTTCAGATTTGTTATATTTAGCCGAAATGAGTGCGGATTATGATCCTGTGCATATTTGTTTGAGAAGTCAACAATTATTTTCCAAACATTATCACTAAAATATAAACAAAAAACTTCGTATGGAGATTTTCCACTAATTTTGTTTTGAAGTTCTTCTCTCATAATATGTTCTTCATTTTGTGGCAAATTTTTATACGTTGGGTTAGCTTTTTTCCTTTGAAGCATAGACTGGTTCAAAATTATTTTACTATGGTAATGAAAAATATATACATATATTTGCAAACTGTTGCGTTTACGCAACGTTGGGAACTAATGGGAAGGGCTTAGCCAGTGGATGCTCACAGTCCCGCAGGGTGTTTTATATCAAAATCTAAAAATTATTTCTATTCGTTACTTCAAGACTCTTGGATATTTTTTATCATACTCGGTAATGGGTTTAAGTATATGAAAATACATTAAAATTTATTAAGATGTAGTATCTGTTGCCCCCTACCAAAGGAGTACGACAGGGGCAAGGGGGTTCTTTTCTTTCCTATATTCTACGCCACTGCCGGAATCGTCATTTCAGTAGAGTTTTTCGATTCTCTAATACTTTAACAATTTAATCGCAAAATCTATGTAATGTAACCTATGTTAAAGAGCATACAAAATAAGTCAATTACTGTACCAAAACCGTTTTTATTTTGTATGCTCTTCAACATAGGTTACATTACATTGTTAAATTGCTATAACATAATAAAAAATAATCCTGCTATGAAAAATACCTTCAGATTTGAATACATACGATCTTACAAACTAATGTTTAACAGTAAATATCTCGCAAAATCTTGCCTTAATCGGTATGAAGAAAGGATAGGTCATTTACAGAAAAAATATTAGAGAATCGAAAAATTCTATTGAAATGTTGATTCCGCCAGTGGCATAGAATGTAGGAAAGAAAAAACCCCTTGCCCCTGTCGTACTCCTTTGGTAGGGGACAGATACTACATCTTAATAAATGTTAATGTACTTTCATATGATTAAATCCATTACCGAGTATCATAAAAAATATCAAATAGTCTTGAAGTAACGGGAAAAATAATTTTTAGATTTTAATATAAAACACCCTGTATCTCAGTACAGAGTCATATTTTATTTAAGTGTTTTGGTTTGAATCTTCATATTTTAGGCTCAGGATTTTCTGTGTAAAATATTTACACTTATTAATGAATCACCCTGTATAAGTACAGGGTGGCCAACTAAGAATGCGAGGTACTGTATCTGGGAAACTATCCATCGTAGAAGCTTGCTTAAAAAAAAGTTTACTGAAAGGGCCAATACAAAAACCTGGAAAATATTTTCAAGTTTCTGAAATGGCCGCTAGGGCGCGTAACTGCAATCTTGAATCTAAAAAAGTGATGTTTCTGTGAATTCTGCTATATTAACCTAATAAAAAAAATAACTGATCTTTAAAGTCGAGGATAATCTGAACTTTTTTTGTTTGGAACTTTTTGACGTATGTCTAAAAATAAAGTGGTGGGGGGTATTCAAAGGTTTCTTTAAATAACCCCCTGTATCTTTCAAAACGGCTAAGCCGATTTTAACAAACTTGGGCGCGTTAAAATGAGCTATTTTTGGGCTACAAATGTTATAATATTTTTAGTTTTGTTAGTTTCACATGTCGTCGCTAGAGGGCTTTGTTCGACATTTCGACAGAAGCGGTTAATTTTCGCAAAAAAATTAAATGCATTGGTATGACTTTTTTTTCATGAACAAGTAGCTAAATGATGCCTAAACAAGCTCGCGAAAACCGCATCTCGATATCTTGTTCCTAACCTAAAATATCGGTCAAAGAAAACTTTATACGAAAATCCCTTAATTTTTTTTTTAACTATATTTTTCTGGAATTGTTTCTATTATGTAAGTTGTGGCCCTAAAAAGGACCGATTTAAAGGAGGGAGGTTTTTAATGCCCCCGTACATGCGCGAAATGCTGACCATCATGCTCTATGCATTGCTGAAGCCTCTCATGACTAGACAAAACTGCAGCTTCAATTTCGGCTCTCGGTATGTTACGTATTGTGTTACGAATCCGGTTTTTCATATCTTCTCTAGTAGTAGGTTGAGTCCGAAATACGATGTCCTTTAAGCGCCCCCATAAATAAAAATCGAGGCAAGTTAAGTCTTGCGATCGCGGAGTTCATGGAAACAGACTTCCTCTTCCAATCCACCGCTGTTGAAATACTGCAATAATATGCTCTCACACATTAATAGCAAAATGTGCTGGGCAACCATCCAACTGCAAAAACAATTTTTGCCTTGTTCCCAACAACAGTAATTGATTGGCCAAAAAGTCAAGAAATACATTGCCATTTAGGGGTTGCTCGAAAAAATATGGCCCAATAGTTCTGCCTCCCAGTATGCGGCACCATACATTTAAACTCCAACGCCCTTGGCGCTGAACTTCACGCAACCAATGGGGATTTTCTGCAGACCAATAATGCATATTGTGCAGATTGACTCTCCCGTCACTACTGAAGGTGGTTTCATCGGTCCAAAGAATTTGAAATCAAAATTCTCTATTTTCGCGTATCATGCCTAACATCCAATGGCAATAGTCTAACCTTCGATCAAAATCTTCCTCTTTCAACGTCTAATGCAAAACGGAATGATATGGGTGCATTCTTAAAGTAATTAAAAAAAGTTTAAACGAATACCTATACATTTTGATGGCCATTGGAACTTACCTATGGTCCTTCAAAATATTTTGAACCGTTGTCCGTGATATGCCCAACTCAGTGGATAAGCTCTTGTGCTAACATGAGGATTTCCTTCAATATAGCCCAGTACACGGTTAATATTTTCTTGCGTTTTTCTTATTTGCCGTTATAACGTAGGCCGAAAACTACCATTGGCTCGTAAGCCCGCCACTAATCGGGGAAAAACTCTTACATTGCAAGGACGTCGATTCGGACATCGAGCCGCGTAAACTCTTTTAGCTACTGCGGTATTGTGAAGACATTCAAAGTAAACCGCAAGCATATCAACAGCTTCATTATTCGTAAAACGCATTTTGAAAGCACAAAAATTGCTCAAAGTAACGCGAAACTATTGACAATTAGAGGATTATGTATGTTTTGATGAGGTATCTGTTTCCATTGCCTGCTTCTATTAATTGTATTTTTCGTCTATATCCATAGTGAATATGCATTTAAACAAACAAAAAACAGGCTTTTCGTATAACTTTTACCATTGCCTACTTGCCCGTAGTAACTTCAAAAGGGTGACTTTACATTTAAAATCGCAGTTTCTAGGTAACCTATTCAGAGCCGAAATTGTCTACCCATAAGAGGCCTCAGCAATGCCTGAGTGATGGTCAGCGTTTCGAGCGTTTACGGGGCATAAAAACCTTCCTCCTTTAAATCGGTCCTTTTTAGTGCCACAACTTACATAATAGAAACAATTCCAGAAAAATATAGTTAAAAAAAATAAAAATTTAAGGGATTTTCGTATAAAGTTTTGTTTGGCCGATATTTTAGGTTAGGAACAAGTTATTTTTTTATTAGGTTAATATAGCAGAATTCACAGAAACATCACTTTTTTAGATTCAAGATTGTAGTTACGCCCCCTTGCGGCCATTTCAGAAACATGAAAATATTTTCCAGGTTTTTGTATTGGCCATTTTAGTAAAGTGCATTTCACGAGTAATTAGACCTCTATAATATGGATGTCATTCCACTATGAACAACATCCAATTATAAAATAACTAAAATGCTAAGTGTAACATTGTAATTAAAGGGATATTTCAGTTGGCTGCTCTGAGCCGCATTTTCCATCCTTTCCTACAACATTATAATAGCAAAAGACAAATATAATAACAAATACGACCTTCAAACGTCTTAAAATATTATTTGCCAACTCAGTAGCGTATCACGCAGAGAGGTAACTTAGGTTAGTAAAATTGAAAATTTTTCAATTAAATTAATTATTGTAAGAAATAAACATCGTTAAAATAAAAGAATGTTCCAAACAAATATCATTATTGTTAAGAATTTCTGAAAATTTACCATTACTAATTCGTAATTAATGTAGAAACTGCAAATTACTCCATTAACATAATGTGAATTAGGAATCGTTAATTACCACTTGCTTTGCTTATAAATGTGGATCAATTCTCCATTTTGCCATTATACTGTAAACAATAATTTGTAACGGTTGTAGTGATTGTGTACTTTTTATACTAAAATGGAAGAAAGTTTTGTTTAACTGAAGACGAGAACTTTATTGAAAATTTGCACAGTTATAGTGCAGCTTCGGTAAGATTATACAATACATTCTTAATTGTCATATTTTAACTGTTATTATTACAGCGTAGATCATATATATATATATATATATATATATATATATATATATATATATATGCGTATAAAGGTCTACAGAAGCACAAACAATAATTGTAAATGCATATAACTTCATCAAAATGTAGCTGTAGACGATGAGTGGACAGACAATTTATTTTAAATGTTTATAATTCTGCGATTTCTAATTACGCAATAATTATTAATAAAAAAATAATTTACTACATACTTGTTAATTTTTTTTTAATTTGTTTTTTTTTTTTATGATTGTGTACCTGAACAGGCTAAATAAGGCCTATCGTGCTAAAGCACTCAGGAACACTTAGGAAGATGGATAGAGGGATAATGAATTGCCAATAGATGCCTATGAACAGCTACCTTAAATTTTTTCATATCATAAGTGAGAGGAAAACAGGAACTAGGGAGATCATTTCCAGAGTTTAGAAGCCGTGTAGAAAAATGTGGATTGCGCCGGTTTGGTACGACAAGTGGAGATTTGTACTGCATACTGATGATGTAAATGAGCGAACCGAGTGTTTCTCGCAAAGATAGCCGGAGATGGTATCAAAGAATGTAATTCACCAGCACAATAGCCGTTGTAATAACGATAATACAAAGAAAGAACTGAAACCATCCTTCTATGCTCAAGGGACTGTATGTGAGAAGTTGAGGACGGGTCATTTATAAGCCTAATCGCTCTCTTTTGAATACGATCAACGATATCGAGAGTGTATTGGGGAGATTTTAATTTGGGACTTTTAATCCGATAGGAAGACAGTGAGGGCGAGAAGGAAGAATAAGGATGAGAATAGATTAAGGATGAAGTAACCGGCAGCCCTTACCGAGCTCAGAAAATCGGAGACCCAATATTAAGGAGCCCATGGTAAGGGTGGTGGTACCTCCCCGGCTGGCATGGAGTATACATGCCTACCACCTATCGATCATTATTATATATATTAAAATAGTTAAAATAGAATATAATAATAATACTAAGTGAGCGTGGTGATGGCGAATTTATCAATAATAAATTTATTCAAATAAGTTTTTCACTTTTTTTTAAATGATAAAAGGTACTACGCCAATGAGTGCTCCCGCGCTTTATTTGGTGACAAATTTAAATGGCGGCCATATTGCAGAGGTCTAATTACTCGTGAAATGCACTATAATAACTTTTTTTTCCGCAAGCCTCTACGATGTATAGTTTCCCAGATACAGTACCTCCCATTCTTAGTTGGCCACCCTGTACTTGATTGATTCTACTCAAATAATAGAAGGTGGGAAAGTGTTTCGAGTCGGTTAACTGAAATTCTTTTACTATAATTAATAGGTAGTACTGATGTAACCCAACATAAAAACCACCATTTTTGTGGTGCGTGGAGTCCATCAGGGGTGCATTAGAATAATATAAAATGATCAAATGGTGGTCCCCAGGATCACGCACCCACTCAAAAATAGTTACTAAAACTTTTAATGAATGCATCAAATCTTTTCTTTAAAGCAATTAACAAAAGCTATTATAATTACTTCTAAGATACGATTCATGACAGTTATATATATAAATATTCAAACAATAAGTATCCTTTAATTAAATTTGACCTTCTACAATCACTAAAAAGGTAACACTTTTTTTAACATAGATGAAAATGTCGGTGAGTTGTTTACGTGTCTTTTTTTAATTCTAATTAATGTCTTTTCTTGAACATATTGTTTACAGTAAATCCTCGTGTTACTTACGTCTGGCCGAATCGACAATGAGTTATGGTTTAATAAAACATGGTATAATTATAAGCAGTTTTTTTTATATATATATACATACTGAATCGGCACATTAATTGATCGAGTCTCGGATAGAGTAATTAACTCAGAATGTGTTGGTCATTAATTAACGCGACCAGGTAGGAACTCAGGTGCCAACCGCACCCTTCTTACCTTTATAACAAAAATATGCAGCGTAATACCGAACCTCTCACTACAAAACGATACTAGCCTCAAAAAATGTATCTCATGTATTATACTCATAATTTGTCATAAACAAAATCTAATTTTTGAAAACAATAAAAAAAGGTTGATTGCTTTCATTTTTGTATAACAATGACGTTTGTTCCAGCTCTGATACAATTTCTATGTGGCTATTTTTAATGGGAAAACTTTTGTTCTACCATTGAAAATTGAACAATAGTGTACGTTTTCTCATTTATATACGTTTTGGCTTAAAATATTATTCTTTACTTTTAATTTATTAATTGTAATTACAATGACACATCATTTCTTTTGTTATAGCTTTGCTAAAGCTCCGGGTGTAGCTTACTCATTACTTTGACTTAATTGAAATATTGAATAAAAATAATTATTATGGTTATGTATTCTTCATTATACTTTCGTTTAGTATTGTGAAATTGTTTCAACATTCGCACCGTAATGTTGACCATCCTATTTGATTCATTTGTAAATAAATTCACTTTTCATTTATTAAAACATTTCCTTGACAAAAGATTGAAGTAGGTACGTTCATTATAGGGAATCTGACATTTATTTGTGTTTATTGAAGTAAATTGATTTCTTATTCTTTTTGTTCAAACATTTTCGGATAATAGAATATTTTTTATATAACCCCAATTGCATTACTTAATGGAAGAATAGTTAACTCCTTATTGTGCGAAAAAAAGTGAGAGGCGCAAACAAAATGCAGTAAGGTAACCGGGGTAAGTGTGTACGCAGGGCCTAACAACTTTGAATTCAGCAGGATGCTAGCGACATCTATGAAAAAGTAACTAAACAAGTTATTTTAGCTATTCTAACACCAGAAGTACCACATAAAATTAATAGTCGTGATGTTGGCTTCGAGTTGAACGTGTAACGAATTTCTGCGTCGTAACAACAATTTGACTGTTTTATGGTAATCAGCAATAATCCGTAAAGACAATTGATGTTTGGTCCTACCAAAAATTTTGAAAGGGAAAAGTGTGTAGTAAACATTGGAGGTAAGAGCATAGTATGCTATACACTTGCCCCCACACTCGATTTGTTTTCAGACGAAAATGGTGCGGGTTTATAATAGAAAATCACATCGAGCAACAGCATATATCTCAGAAACCCTAAAGAAAGCTTTGGATGAAATTGGAAAGAGCGTAATAACTCAATAATTGAGTGCCCATAAAAAATACAACATTTCACAGATGACGCTTAGCTATCACCGAAGAGGACTTCGGGTGAAAAAAGTTTAACGATGGGAAGAACTACAGCCCTATCTACCGAAGAAGAAGTTAGACTTGCAGAATGTTTGGTAACTATGGAAAAATGGGGTTGGGGCTTAACGCGTCGAGATGTTTTCAATATTGTTGAACAATATGTTACCGTAAATAATATTAAAACACCAGGCGGAGACTGGTATCTTGGCTTTTCAAAACGTCACAACTTGTCGACTAAAAAGCTCCAATCTGTGGAATACGCTAGAAAGAAGTGCCTGGGTCCATTTCTTATTAACAAATATTTCTAAATCTTGCAAAAACCTTAGATGACCTTAATTTATATGACAAATCCAGATAAATATGGAATCTGGATGAAACTAATTTTTGTTTGGATGCCAGTAAAATCAAAATCGTAGGTAAACGAGGAGCTCCATCATCTAGAACCACTGCAGGAAGTGGAAGGGAAAATACGACTGTTTCAATGGCCGTTACTGCTGATGGATATAAAGCGCCACCACTGATTGTGTTTAAGGCTAAGGATTGCTCCACAAAAAGATTCATATCCTGGAACCACTTATGCAGGCACCAATAACGGTTGGATGGAGTCGAATATTTTCCTACAGTATTTTGAAAAACCTTTTTTAGAAACATGTGGGCCAGAGCGACCAGTGTTGTCGATATACGATGGACACATCTCTCACGTTGATGAAAGGCTAATTAGAGTTGCAATGTATAATGGAATTACCATTCTTAAATTGCCCCCACACTCATCTCGTATCTTGCAGCCTCTCGATTGCGTTTTTAAGTCTCTAAAAGTTAAATCAGGCTTTAATTAAGTGGCAAAGACACAATGAGGGAAGAAGAATCCCTAGGAAACAGTTCAGTTGTTTAGTAGGCCAAATATGAAAAGAGTTAAATTACGAGATAATATCCAATGGTTTCAGAAAAACAGGCATTTTCCCTTGCAATAATAATGTAGTAACCAAAGAGCAGTAGGATCCGCTATCTCTCAAGAGATGGGATGACCATCTAAAAGCAAACATTATTTCTGATAACTCAACCCATAACTTGCAACCACCATTTTTATTAACCAAGAAAATACTAGTTCATTGCCACCTGAAGAGGCACAGTCAAGACCTTCCAACCAAATTACTCGTACTTTGCCACCTGAAGATACACAACCTGGGCCTTCAAACCAAACGGTGTAGAGTAACTGCTCGTTCGAAGAGTTACTTTCTACTGTAAGACAAAACGATGCCCCTGCAAAAATAAAAAAGAGAAAAATAGCGTCAGGTGCAGAAGTTCTAATATCCGATGAGGTTATGGTACGCATCTCTTCATTGAACGACAAAACTCAATTGTCTGTTTCAAAACAAAGGAAGAAGTCCATTGATGTCACCGCCAACGATCACAATATTCGAGAGTGACAGTGATGACGACATAGAGGAAGAAATCAGGAAGTAGAAGCTCTAGATTTATGTATGTCAGAAATTTGCAAGCCTGTAGAAGATATGATGATCAATGATTGGGTATTAGTATGTTTATCAGGAAAAAAATGTAAAAAATACTATGTGGGACAGATTTTGTCTGTGGATAATGAAGACGAATTATTAGACATAAAATTTCTCAAAAAGGTACCGACGTTAGATTCCTTACCTTCTTCAACTGTTTCGTGGAAAGATCCGGAAGAATGTGCTTCTGTTGGCAAAAATGATATCATCCTTTCACTCCCAAAACCATCTACGGTCGGAAGGAGAGGGTTGTAAAATTTGATGTGGATTTTCCTGCGCACAACGTTCAATATACTTAAGTATTGTTAGTTTTAGTTATTGCATAGTAGAATTATAAGTTATTTTCCAACTTTGTTCATTTTTACATTAATAAATAGGTTGCTACAAAAAACTACTTTATTTGGAATCTGTATAGGACATAATACGCACCTTACAAATATGTTTTACTCTCTTGTCCCATACTCATTTATATGTATAAAATATGAAAGTTACCTGTCGACTACACACTTGCCCCAAAACTATGAGGCAAGTGTGTAGTAAGGATTTATTTTAGAAAAAAAATACCAAAAGTCAAACTATTTTATTTTATAGCGGTGCAAACGTTGAGACGTGTTTGTTAAGCTTCAAAGAGCCTTCCATTAAATCTAGGATTAAATTGTTTAACGTTCAAGATTTGTATCGGCGTATAAAGTCAAACTTATGCGATTTTACCCACTAGTCGACCGCTGATCATGATAGCGTAGCCATCGAAACGCGTTCGGTGTTTTTTTAATTTTGTGTGGTACGTGGGTGTGTTTTGTTTGTTACAGATCCTGCCACAGTTCCAGATTTTTCATACATTTTTTTAATTACGTAGTCACGTAGTCTTCAAAAACTTTTAGGCTACTCCGAACTCATTAAACTTTCACAACTTTCACTTTCACCAGATAAGCAACGAAGCGTTACTCGCTGATGGTATATATATTAGAAATTTTATTTAATTCGCCCTAGTCGACCGCTGATGATGAATGCGTAGCTATTGAAACGCGCTCGGTATTTTTTAATTTGGGTGGTACTTGGGTGTATTTTGTTTGACTCTGGGAATATGTTAAAAATTATATATACCGATGTTGAAAATGACAATCAATTGTGAAGAACTTGAAAGTATTACGCCTCAAATGCTTCGCAATGTTTTGAATTCAATTCTAAGCCGGAGTTATGTATGTTTGAAAAATAATGGTTTGAACAACTATTGTCAGACTTATAAGTAAGTAATTCTTACTTTAATTTACACTGAAAACAAAAAGAATTAGTAGTTTTTCCTTTTAACGTCAGTTTGTTTGTTGATATTAACTTCTAATATTAAGAAACTTTATTATGGTGTGTAATAATCATACGGGAAAGTTACTGCATCAATTTTTTGAAAATGCAAAATTTCGTGATGATGGTCCATAAAAAGGTTCAAAACGCGATCAGACCATCAAATGTGATACATTGCTCAATTTCAAAATCATTGATTATTTGCTAAAATTGTTAAAAATACTTTGCTTTCTTACTATTCAGAGGCGAGAAACGTCGACCGGTTTCATCTTTATTGCGACCCATCAGGAGCGGGTAAATCTGTTATGGACAATCCTTTTTAAAAAAATTTTTTTTTAGATCGTTTATTACCTTATTAGACTATTAGCTTTGTTATTTGCTTACTTAGTTGTTCTTATTGCAGGCAGTTTACGGGTCTACTCCCTCTTCAGCCCTGGGTCTTCTTGATTTTGGGTGTTTTTTTTGTGTTGGAATTGTTTAGTTTCAATTTTGTTATGTTTTATGTGTGAGTAAAAAAAATTTTTTTTTATAATATATATTTTATTTTTAATTTGCTTAATTAATTATTGATATATATGGTGGTAGGTAGTGTGTTGTGTTTGGTGTATATGGTGTGTCATGTGTGGTGAGTTTGAGAGTTAGCCATTTCCGTGGGTGGTGGTCGTCATCATTACAGCAACGGGGGCATGGTTTAGCGGAGTAGGTAAGGGGTTTCGTCAAGGATTATGTCGAAGTCTTCTGGTAGGTCGTCTAGTAGTTGTGTCAGTAGTGTAGTAAAGTTTTCTTTTAGGTTTTCTAGGGTTGTATAATCGTCTGTTGCTGGTGTAGTAGGTTTTCAGTATGTTTTTAATCTGTCAGTGATGGGTTGTATGTTTGATGTTTGTATTGTCAAGTCCTTGGGAAATATGTATTCCAGTCTTTGGATGTTCCGTAGTATGTTTCGTTCGTAGGCGGCGATGGATTTGAAGCTATTGGTTTTGAGAGAGGCGTACAATGGCGCACGGTAGTAAAGTAGAGGTCTTATGTATGTCTTGTATGTATGTTGTAAGGTATTGGGGTGACAGCCTCTGTCATGTCCTCGTAGTGCGTTAGCATGTTTGCGCGGTTCCGTACCTTGTTTAGTGTGTTTTTGAGGTCTTGGTTCCAGTTCAGTGTTTTAGAGAAGATAAGTCCTAGGTATACTATTGTGTCTTGGGGTTGCAGCTGTACGTCTCTTATTTGTAGCTTAATGCTATCCGTGGAATGTCGAGGTTGTCTTGTAAGGTTAGGATGTCGGAATAGTATGGTTTGAGTGTTGTGGGTGATGGTGATTCTCCACTGGTTCGCCCAGTTTGAGAATCGTTGTATTTGTTGGGACATTAGTATGTTCGCGGTCTGACTTTTCCGGCTGGTTGCCCATATCGCAGTGTCGTCTGTAAATTGGGTTATTGTAATGTCTTGTGTCGTGTGCGTAGATTAGGTAGAGTAGAGGGGGCTAGGGCTGAACCTTGAGATACGCCTGCTGTTGGTTTGATGTGGTGGTAGATGTGGCTGTGTCTATCATGACCTTCACAGACCTGTCAGACAGGTACGAAAGAAGGAGTTGGACGAAGTGTATTGGAATATTTAGTGCTTGGGTTTTGTGGATTAGTCCGGCGTGCCAGACTTTATCAAATGTCGAGAAATACTGCTAGGCAGCAGGATTTTTGGTTAAGGAATCTGAAGGCTTCGATATAAAGTTGTTGGCTTCGAGGTAGTCTCTTAGTCTTCTGGACATGATCGTTTCTAGGCATTTGCTCTTGCAGCTCAGTAAGGATATGGGTCTGTATGAAGAGGGTTGTGCGGGGCCCGCGTGGGGTTTGACCGTCATGACTGTGTGTGCGGATTTCCATTCGGTTGGAAAATATGACAGAGAGGCATTTTTTGAATATTTGGGTGAGTTGTGTAATGGCGTTGTTTGGAGGTTTCGTAATATAAGTCGGTTGAGGCCGGGGGCTGAGTTCCTGCCTTTGCGGAGTATGTCGAGTACAGTGTCTGGGGACATCGGAATTAGGAATGGATCTTCTTGTGTTAGTGTATGTGGGATTGAACTTTTAGTTCGTTGTTGAACAACGGGTCGTCCGGGGTAGAAAATGTGTCCTGGAGATGTAGGCTGAACAAGTCGGCCTTATCCTGGTCGGTGGTGATGATGATACCTTGATGGTCTAGTAAGTGGCGTCGGTGCTTGTTTGGTTAGGACCTTGAACTTGTGCCAGAAGTTTGGGCAGTCTCGATAGTCAAGGTTAGAGGTTATCTGTATCCAGTTCTCTTGTGTGATGCGGATTGTTTCTAGTCAGATGTGGGCGTTGAGTCTGTTATATTCTGTTTTGGGACTGGGTCTATGTATCTTATGAATTGTCTGTATATTCGTCTTGTTTGTTTGACCATGGTTAGTATATGTGGGGGGACTAGTTTTTTGTTAATGTCCATGATATGGTCGGTGATGGAGGTTCCCTGGTAATTGAAGAATGTGGGCATTGTGTTTACCGCTCGCCAGAGGGGCAAGCGAAGAAGATTATTGGCTAATATATCCCCGTTAGGGTTGGTAGCTGTGTCCCCGAATTGGGTATGTCTAGCGTTGAGGTCTCCTAGAAGTACAGCATTAGGAAGGTTGGCGATGTATTCTAATAGTTCCTCTGAGAGCGTATTTCTCCCAGGTGGATTGTAATAGGAGATGGCTATTATTTGAGTGGCTGGAAGGTGCACCGTGGCTGCAACACATTCTAGGTGTTGCAGGTGCTGCGGTAGTGTATAAATTGTTGCGGGATATCTCGTGTGAATTAGGTGAGCTGTACCTCGCTTTCCCCTGTTTTAGTTATTATTGAGGAATGTGTGGTATTGGGATATGTTAAGTGTGCCTCGTGTAGCTAATTTAGTTTAGTTTCGGTTTTTAAGTAAAGGACGCTTCCGTCGAACGCCGCTTGCGTTAACTGTTCCAACTGTCAGAGCCATTGTACTTATAGGTTAGGTATGGGATGGGATGGTATGGTGGATTTTTTATGGACTTAGGATAGGGGTGGAAAACATAACTCGTGTACCCACCCAGGTGGAATATGTGTCGGTTCAACATTGCTGCCGGGTCGATCAGTTTCAAGATTCGCTCGCGCTTATCAGGAAAGACCGACGCGCGAGTAAAGGCGAACGTTCTTAGGAATTGGTCGATGTGGAGGAAGTATTCGACCGTGAGGTCGTCTGTTTCGGAAGTGGAGTCGGTGGTGGAGGAGGTTTCGAGGGCGGTAATGCTGGCAGCTTTGGAGGGAGAAGAGGGAATCTCTCGACGCTTCTCACAGTCGAAACTAAAAGTTTATCAAAATATCAGGACCGCATTAAAAAAAATAAGATGATCGCCATAAAAATAGGAAACGCCCGATTGAAAAACTGACTATGTCATGTTAAAGCTCATAACAAGTTGCCATGAAGAAGTGTTTGTATAAAATAGAAATTTCAAATCCGTAGTGTACGGATTGTGCGAGATTTATTTTTAGTACATTATCCGAATAGACTAATCCCATCAATCGGAACAATTATTAATGTAATTAAAAAATTAATTAGTAATGGATGCGGCGCGACGAATAATCACAAAAGAAGTAGGAAGTGCCATGCTTTAACTAAGGAAATGAAGTTAAACATATTATGTTATGCTGAAGAAGAGCCAATATGTTCCATTTCACAAATGAGTACCTACTTTGAGACATCCCGATTTTCAATCCAAAAAGCTTTAAAGGAGTTAGATTCAAACCATACAAATTTAGAAACCATCAATACCTTACGCAAGAGGATAAAATTAGAAGAACAAATTTTTGTGCATTGATGTTTAATACACTTAATAACAATGAACAACTTTTAGAACAAATTGTGTTTACGGACGAAGCCTCTTTTAGTAAAAATTTAATTCGTGGTCAACATCAAGAAAGACTTAATGTGTGGGCTGCGCCAATCAACAATAGGCTTATTGGGCCATTTTGTATTGATGGCAATCTACGTGCAAACAAATTTCTTAGGTTTTTAAGAAACAAAATCATTCCTGAATTGGCAACATTAAATATTGATAATATTTGGCTATAAATGGATGGTGCTCCAGCACATTCAGCTAGAACAGTTACCAATTATTTAAATGATGTGTTTGGTGAACGTTACATCGGGAGATTTAGTCGTATACATTGGCCTGCGCGGTCACCAGAATGATTTCTTTCTCTGGGGACATCTACAGAATACAATTTATAATCATGTAGAAATACAAACAATTGAGGAATTACGACAACGAATAGTCGGTGCTTGCCAAGCGTTGAATCCAACCTTTATACGAAATGCAGTGCAAGGATTTCATCACAGACTTGCTTATTGTTTAGAACAGCGTGGCGGCCATTTCGAATGTATGTTATAATTAATTATTTTATTATAATTATTCATGTTTTCTTTATTGTTCAACATGCGGTTAACGAGAATTCATTCATTTTGAAATAAAATTTTACTCTAATCGTGTAACTTAATTAAGCAAGAAACAACTTCGTAATTAATTTTTTTTACTAAAAGCTCTTTATTGCTGTTAAGTGTATTAAACATTAGTTTACAAAAAAAATGTTGAGGTTTCTAAATTTATATTGTTTGAATCTAAACTCATTTTAAACTTTTGAGGCTGAAAATCGGGAAATGAAAAATATTCATTCTTCTTCACCATAACACAATTCATTGATTTATTTGATCAGTAATAACGTGGCATCTCCTCGTTCTTTTGTGATGATTCGTCACGACGCATCATTTACTATTACATTTTTAATTATTGAAAGAATCAAATTACCATGACGGTCGAATTTTAGCATTGCACTGACACTGTATAAAAAAAAAGGAAATGGCCACGCATTTCATTCCCTCCCTGGGGGCTGCTCGAGATTACCGAGCCCCTTCAGCCACAATCATGGATTACCAGCATACATACATACATTACGTATATATGCTTGGTGGGATTAAGGATGGGTGTATCAGGATAGGATCGGAAGGAACGGGGTGAGGGTTCTAAGGGGGAAAATTCGCCTAAGTAGCTGCACACGGTGTGCACATACGCAGTGACCATGCCTTTACATGTGTATGAGGAAAACCCCCTAAAAAAACCTCATACAAGGTTGACGGTAACAGGAATCGCACCCATTACGTCCCGAATGCTAAGCGGGTCGTGTCACCATTACGCTACTAGCTCGGTATCACACTGTATATATATATATATATATATATAAAATTTCACTGATGGACCCCGAACCCCGGGATGAAGTCGATAACCTTTTAACTAAAAATAAAATAATTGTTCCATCTACGGCCTTGCTCCTGTCATCACTTGACAATCTAAGCACCAAGAAAGTTATATTTTGAATTGCATAAAAATATAATTCTTAGTTTTTCAGTTACCTTAAAAAAACGTATTTTTTCACCCTGTTTGACGGTATGTTATAAAGTATTGTTTTCTCTTTTCTAGTTTTTTTTCCTTTTAGTGGCGTTCATTTTGTTTTCCATTTCGTAGCATCCATTTTTCAGATAACCTCACTACGTAGATCATAGTAAATACCCTTTCAGAGACTAATAATTAACCTTTGTTTTTTAAGGCTGTTTTTAAATAATTACATAGGAATACTTAGGATTAGTTTGATTACCTTGATTATATCATCATAATAAGTAATATTTTAATAAGCACTGGTTTGAATACTTTCAATAGTTTGTTACAATATTTAATTAATTTAATTAAAATATGTCGGAGGCTTCTACAAGTGTTTAACCAGGCTTTTCGAAATGCAATGTTTTTTATTACGAGTGTAAAGATGTGGTATTTCCTTTGGCTTATCGACATCGACAATTTGTTTAACATATGTGTTCTCGGACAAATCATTACTTTTGTTTTTTTTTATATACGATAATCGTGAAATTTATTTTTTGTATACGTTTGTATAGTTGCAGTGATCTGAATGCTGGGACTGCTTCACGTATTTAAATCGGAAATTTTTGGTGTATTTGATTAATTTATATATTTTAATTTTTATTCACTCACAGGGTTATATCTTTTTTTTTTATTATATTATATTATTTTTATCGGTATCCAATATTTAGTTTTAATTATTAATTAATAAATAATTGTTTCAATTTATTTAAAAAGAAAAATATGTTTGTCAACATTAGCAATTTCTTTTGCATTAATCTACCTCTCGTTTAGAGTTTGATCGTTCATTAAAGATACATGCAATGTTTAGTGGTGAAGGTGAAAGAATACAATTATTGGAAATAATAGATACTGTAGCTGCTCGTGGGAGTGTCGAAAAATGGTTACTTCAAGTTGAAGGTGAAATGGTAGCCTGCATTCATCAACAAACTGCTGATACGTACCGTATCAAGTAACCTATAGAACCGACTGGGTAACGGAATGGCCAGGACAGGTTGTTCTCGCCGTTTCGCAAATATACTGGGCAGGTGATATTCACAGAGTTTTAAATGCTCCAACACGAACTGCTTTCACTGATTTTGTGGTTCAACTTAAAGAAGAACTTAATGAAATAGTAACCTTAGTGCGTAGTATCACAATTACCAATTTAGCGAGAATTACTATTAAATCGTTAATTGTAATTGACATCCACGCAAAATACGTTACCCAGGATTTATATGATAAAAAAATTAAAAGCGATTCCGAATTTAAATGGTTGGCTCAGTTGCGTTACTATTGGGAAGATCGTTGTATGGTTAGAATTATAAATGCAACCGTTAAATACGCGTACGAATATTTACGAAATAGTGATAACACCGTTAACGGATAGATGTTATCGGACTCTTGTTGGTGCCATTATTTACACTTAAACGGTGCTCCTGAAGGTCCGGCGGGAACTGGAAAAACCGAAACCACAAAGGATTTGGCTAAAGCACTTGCAATTCAGTGTGTTGTATTCAACTGTTCAGATGGTTTGGATTACAAGGCCATGGGGAAATTTTTTAAAGGTCTTGCAGCAGCAGGCGCATGGATCTGCTTTGACGAATTCAATCGAATTGATGTTTAAGTACTATCTGTTGTAGCGCAACAAATCCTTTATATTGTTATTGCAGTTCGCACACACGCCGAAAAGTTTATGTTTGTAGGAACCGAACTAAAACTAAATCCTGCTTGTTACACTTGCATTACTATGAATCCAGGTTACGCGGGCCGTTCAGAGTTACCGGCAATCTAAAAGTATTATTTCGTACCCTACCTATGATGGTACCCGGTTACGGTATGATTGGAGAAATCTCATTATATTCATTCGGGTTTGTCGACGCCCGAAAATTATCAATAAAAATTGTGACAGTCTACCATTTATGCTCGGAACAGTTATCGTCACAAAATCATTACGATTACGGAATACGTGCTGTTAAATCCGTCCTACCAGCATGCGGAAACAATAAACTGAAATATCCTGAAGAGAACGAAGATATTTTACTGCTAAAATCAATTTTAGACGTAAATCTCGCAAAGTTTTTGGTACACGATGTTCCTTTATTCAAAGGTATTATCTCTGATCTATTCGCTGGTATTGTTTTACCAGAAATTGATTATTCATCTTTCATTAAATGTATAGAAGTATGCTGCGAAGAACGCAATCTGCAGATGAAGGATTGTGTTGTCTTGAAAATTATTCAAACGCACAAAATGGTGATAGTACGACATGGTTTTATGTTAGTGGGCGAACCGTTTGCTGGTAAAACAATGACGCTTAAAGTTTTAGCTCTACAATGACTGAACTAATTATAGTACTGTGACGTTGTTATAAATGAAACACTTCACAACTTTTTGTCAGCACTGGGAAGACAACACGCTTTGTTTTTATCGAAATTGTACTAAAATATCCCAAACTCAGTTGGTCAGCAATACATACCGTTCCAAAATTATCGTATTATTTTGATGTACTACTAACTTCACAACTGTTTAACGGCACAAACGCGGGACTAGGAGAATGATTTAAAAACAGAATTGTGTCGAAATGTTATGTGTGTGAAGTTAGGCACAACTTTCAAAATTTCGAAAATGTAAAAAAAATTGCTTTTAGCCAATTTTTTGGCCAATTGTGCAATTTTCCGAACATGTCTCAATAGTTTCTGATTATACTCGATTAGCACAACTCAGCACATCTCGCAGAATTTGTTTATCTATCACTGTTTAAAAATTGCGGCAACATGAATTGAGTAATTTATATCAAAGAAAAAATCGACAACGTTTTTGGCTGTACTATGGACTATGACGATCTGACATAATTTTGCCAAAAGGAAAAGTTGTTGAACTTGACTAGCACAACCCAGCACAACTTTCAAAATTTCGAAAATGTAAAAAAAATTTTGACCGATCACTTTTAACCAAATTTTTGGCCAATTGTGCAATTTTCCGAACAGGTCTCAATCGTTTCTGATTATACTCGATTAGCACAAGTCAGCACATCTCGCAGAATCTGTCATGGTTTCAAAATTATAAGTGAATAAACATTTCTTAAAATTCGAAATACTTGATATTTTTTTTCTCTTGAACGGAAAGAAATAGTTTTTATCTTTGCGGTACAACTTTTAGTAGCCAAAACTGCAACAAGCACAATTTTTGTTTTTTCGAAAAAATAAAATGGCAGTGCTGACCAAAAAATTTATTTTTTTAATTTAATTATTCGTTTTTTATACAGGTGATTGGTTTTTGTGGCACAAACCTAGCACAATTCAGCACAATTTTGTTTTTTGCGCAATTACAAAATGGAGATCCTAACTTCACACACATCGAAATGTTTCGTAATTAGTTTGTCAGCAACATATACCGTTTCAAAATTATTGCATTTTTTAGATGTATTGCTAACTGGACAAGCCGGCGATGGCACAAAACGCACGCTATGCGCGTTGTTTTGTGTGGGAATTGTGCCAAAACATATCCCATTTTTTAGATGTATTGCCAATTTCGCAATTTTTTGGATATATTATCAGTTTCACAACTATTTGGACTCGATAACATCGGGGTATTCGTAACAACCAGTTTTCTCCATGTAATAAATTTCTTGCATTTCTTCAGTATTCCAGATCTATACTTTGAATTGTATTTTCCACCAAAACTTGTACGTTATGATTTTGGATAATTCAAAATCAAGAATTTTTGCTGCTTGTATTAGATATTATTGCCCACTTAAACAATTTTTTTCCGGAATAAATCGTGAAATTGGTTGTATATTATTTTGTGCTGTTTTTATATTTTTTTTATAGTGGATATAGTATTGTCTACTTAATAGTATCTTAAACCTGAACTCCGGTTTAGGACGTTTTGGCGCCGCCGTTCCGACAACGCGCTTACGACGCCGGGATCTTTCGGCGTTAGAGAGAAGTTGGTGAATGATTAGGGTATGCAAACCAAAGTTATATTTCCTCAATGAATTGGTCCGTATGCCGTGACTAATTTTTTTTTACTCAAGCACGCATCAAAATTTGATAAGGGTATGGGTATGGGTATGAGATGATGATGTTCTTTGAATGCATGATCATGTTTTAAGCGTTCGCCACGCGCCATAGCGAAAGCTTATTTTCGTCATACGATTTCTTATTCGCTCTTTTGCTCGTCCGACCATGATATATGTTCGCGCTCTAACTTTGATGGAATTGAAATACGAGCGAGGCTGAAGTTTTGCCATAAACATCGGAGATATGGGCAATAAGTTTTCTAAGCAAGCTAGTCAGTGTATTAGTAACAACACGAAAAAACTTTATTAGAAAAGGTTGTAGAGAAGAACGAAATAAGAAACTTTTACTACACAGTATTTCTTTTAAAGCCGGTTTTCTCCGAAATCCAAAAAAAAAACCAAATTCCACAATAGTTTACTTTTCTATAGAAACATTTAAACACCGACTTCGTTAGTGCCGCGGCAAAATGTGTGCATTGAGTGTTTGTCAGCATTTTGGCGGATATTCGCTTCAAAATATATGTGCATACACCATTTTAGTTATAGATGCGGTAAAATGGCTTATAGAAATGGAGGAGAGAAACCATTTTTCTAAATCTAAGTTTTGGTTAAGGCAAATTGAAGTTATTTATTTTTTTGAAAAAGAAGTGTACACTGTACTCACTATATTATTTCAAGAGCTAGGTTGATGGGTTTTAGACAAAACATTACCCAAAATTTACTAGCAATTTAATACAGATGTTTGTTGCCCTTTGACTTGACACCTTTTATTTAACGACTTGTTTTTATAATTTAGTGTACCTACTATGGCCACTATGGCCATCCTAAAGCGTTATTTCTGGTTTTTTTCATGTGCAGTTTTATTATCATTTTTCCTCAAAGTTTTGCGTTGGCCGATCTTAGGAGACGCACGGTAGTACATTAATTTTGGGTCCCAAATTCGAGGGCAAACATGGGGATCTCGCTTATTATAAGAGATAGGATATAGGTTTAAATTTGGCACTTTTGCTAAATTCGATGCCGAGTAATAATCTGAAAAGAAATTTGAGCTAACTCGAATGGATTTGGTTTTATGCTCAAAAAACTAAAAATTTCGATTTTCGTTTTTCGCGTTTGGCTACCTTATTATTAGGAATTTTCAAAATTCGATTAAACATTATTAAGGCAACTTTTTACGCACAATACTAATACGGTATTAAAAATATTATGCGACCTTTTGCTTATTCTGAACCATCATCAGGTTTATTTTTTCTTATCGGGGTTAAGACATATTTTTATGGCGTTGGATGGAGAATGTTATGCTGATTTTAGCAATATATAACACTTCATGGTTTGATCGACTGCGGACTAAAATACTCTTAAATTAAAAACTAAATATTACATTATCACGATACCCATGAATCAAACAAAACTCAGGAGTTGGCTTTTGTCATGTCATTTTCTAATTGTAAAAAGGGTAATAACTGCAAGATCCTTCGTGTTAGTGCTTTAAAATTTGCAAGTTTCTTTAGAATGTTTTCAAATTCGGAAAAACGAGACATGATAAGGATATTTGATAGCTGCAATAGAAATAGTGTCAGAGCAGAACAAAGATATTTAGAGGAATATCCGGAGAGGCAGCAACCAAACCAAAGATATTTTTTAAAATTAGACCAAAATTTGCGAGAATTTGGATGTTTTCAGAAACCTCGAAATGCATATGGTAGCAGACTAGACAGAGATGCCGAAGAAGAAATATTACATCAGGTACTATTTGTTAGTATTATACTAATTATAAGAATTTCCACTCACTTCACTGCTAATTTCAGCAGACATTTTTTTTGGAGAGTTATGACTTTATGTTATCCATCTTAGGTTCAAGAAAATCCTTCAACATTTACCAGAGAAACTATTGAAGTGCCAAAAACGACAGTTTGGCGAGTGTTAAAGCAACACCGTTATAAACCATTTAAGTTACACGTCAGTCAAACTCTTCGGCCTGGGGACGATATGAGACGGTTGGATGTTTGTAACCAACTTAATAACAAAATGCTGGAAAATCGCAAGTTTCTCAATCAAATAATTTGGACGGATGAGTGCAATTTTTCCACTAATGGAATGTTTAATCGTAATAACGAGCACTACTGGTCCGTTGAAAATCCACGAATTAACAGGAAAATGCGAGGACAAGACCATCGGTCCTTTAATGTGTGGGTTGGAATCTGGAAGGATAGGCTCCTTGGGCCAATTATTTACGAAGGTATCCTAACGTCTCAACGCTACCTCGCATTTCTAACACACGAAATATCAGACCTCATAATGCTGCGATAATAAGTGAATATCTTAACGGCGAATTTCCTGATAAATGGATGAGAAATAGGGGATCACTTAGGTGGCCAGCAAGAATATAGAAGAACTCCAGAATAGGGTTGTTAATGAACTTCGTCAAATTCCCAGGCAAACCATTCAAAGAAGTGTAAACAATTGTAGAACAAGAATTCGTTACTGTATTCAAGAAGGAGGAAACTTGTTCGAACATTTATTATAATAATTTTTGTTTGTTTGTCTGTGTAATTATTTTGTTGTTACCTATCGATAAATTTGCGTTGTCGCTATTATGACCGTGTTACGTAGACATACTTGTTTGAGTTGTTTGTTAATGTTTTTTTTTAATTGTTTAAATGTTTTTATATTTTTTTGGATGTTCTAACGAGTTTAACAAATTAAATAAGTAGAACTACTGTAATTATTCCTTGCTGGATCCAAGAAGGCGGAATCTTGTTCTTCGTATTTTTCTCATTATCTTAGTTCGCAGTCGATCAAACCATAAAGTGTTATATATTGCTAAAATCAGCATAACATTCTCCATCCAACGACATAAAAATATATCTTAACCCCCCATAAGAAAAAATAAACCTGATGATGGTTCAGAATAAACGAAACGTCACATAATATTTTTAATACCGTATTAGTATTGTGCGTAAAAAGGTGCCTTAATAATGTTTAATCGAATTTTGAAAATTCCTAATAATAAGGTGGCCAAATGCGAAAAACGAAAATCGAAATTTTTAGTTTTTTGGGCATAAAACCAAATCCATTCGAGTTAGCTCAAACTTCTTTTCAAATTATTACTCGGCATCGAATTTAGCAAAAGTCCGAATTTAAACCTATATCCTATCTCTTATAATAAGCGAGATCCCCATGCTTGCCCTCGAATTTGGGACAGCCTGTATGCTTCATATTTTTAATCTGAGACGACAAAAAAAGGGTGTTACGAATTTTACGTGAGTATCTGTGCATCTGTCTGTGGTATCGTAGCTCCCAAATGGATGAACTGTATTTTTATTTTGTTTGAAAGATGACTTAAACGAGAGAGTTTTTAGCTATGATTCAAAAAAATGTTTTAAAACCCAATAAAAAAAGAGGAATGTTATAAGTTTAACGTGTATCTGTACTTATGTGCATCTGTATATGTGTGTTTCTGTGTATCTGGGTATGTATATCTGTGTATCTGTGTATCTGTGTACCTGTGTATCTGTGGCTCTGTCTGTCTGTGTGTCCGTGTAAGCGTATATCCGTGTTTCCGAGTATCGGTGTACCGGTGTATCGGTGTATCTGTGTATCTGTGCATCTGTCTATCTGTCTATCTGTCTATCTGTCTATCTGTCTATCTGTCTATCTGTCTATCTGTCTATCTGTCTATCTGTCTATCTGTCTATCTGTCTATCTGTCTATCTGTCTATCTGTCTATCTGTCTATCTGTCTATCTGTCTATCTGTCTATCTGTCTATCTGTCTATCTGTCTATCTGTCTATCTGTCTATCTGTCTATCTGTCTATCTGTCTATCTGTCTATCTGTCTATCTGTCTATCTGTCTCTCTGTCTCTCTGTCTCTCTCTGTCCCTCTGTCCCTCTGCCTCTCTGTCTCTCTGTCTCTCTGTCTCTCTGTCTGTCTGTCTGTCTATCTGTCTATCTGTCTGTCTGTCTGTCTGTCTGTCTGTCTGTCTGTCTGTCTGTCTGTCTGTCTGTCTGTCTGTCTGTCTGTCGATCCGTCTATCCGTATATCCGTCTATCCGTCTATCCGTCTATCCGTCTATCTGTCTATCTGTCTATCTGTCTATCGGTCTATCTGTCTATCTGAGTATCTGAGTATCTGTGTATCTGGGTATCTGAGTATCTGGATATCTGTGTATCTGTGTATCGGTGTATCTGTTTATCAGAGTATCCGAGTATCCTTGCGACCGTGTATCCGTGTATCGGTATGTCTGTGTATCTCTGTATCGGTGCATCGGTGTGTCGGTGTATCTGTGTTTTATTCGAGCTATAATTCAAATAAATTTCTTAACCCCCACATATATAGGGGGGCGTTATAAGTGTAATGTCAACCTTTATATCTGTCTGTGGCATCGTAGATCTCATACCGATGAACCGATCTTGATTTAGTTTTATTTTGTTCTGAACGTGATTTTATCGAGCGTTCTTAGCTATAATTCAAGAATTTTTTTTACTTTTTAAAGGTTTTTGTTGTCGAGGGCTATTGAACTAAAATTTGCTTGTATTATATTTAATTATATCGTTTGTTCCAGATATTTCATAATTATATTGCATTATTTGCTTTCGTTCGAAAATTGTCCTGTAGTTGGATCCTATCTGTTGCACAAAAAATACTGTTATCATTATTATCAGGATAGAATTTGATTCTTTCCAGAGCTAAGAAAAGCAGGAAAACAAGCAATTTATGAAACATACTGTTACAACAGTTATAAATCAAATAAAAACTAAAGGTCGACTACGTAGGTGTAGGCGCACAAAAATTAACACATTTTTTAATGCCCTACCTATAAGATTTCCCCAAAATGAAATTATAATTAAGAAATGATCGCATGCTTTTAGCATCGAAATAAAAAGTTTCGATTATAAAAATTTAAATTGAAAAGTTTTTAACAATCGATTACATAATAAAAATTCATAAACAATGTTGGTGGGATGGTTTGGTTTTGTACACCACATAAGCCGTAATGTGGCATCAATTTTTACAAGTCACAGTCCTTTGTAAGTAATTCTTAGAATAATTTACACTCCAATCAGCCGTGATAATTAAACCCTTAGTTAATTACTAGCAGTAAATAATAATTTAAGTGCCGTTTTAACGTACCTCTAAACGTCACGCCTCGAATTTTTAACTCGTACTCTAAATCGCTAAAAATACAATAAACCAAATTAAATAAAAAAAAGAAAACTAAACCGTAAACGTCAATCTACGGTTAAATTTTCAGTCATACATCAGACATACGTTGCAAAATTTTTTCATATACAATTCATTACGTAAACGAGGAAATATTAATAAAACATAAGTCTGCTCTAAATCGGATTACTTGGCAATAATAATTTAAATTTAAGCACGTAACATTATGATTGTTGTATTATTGAGTACAACAGACTTATTTGTGTGGTAGACTGTGAACGCTGCGAAGACACGTTTAATATGTATGTAGTAAAAGTCACAGTCTAACGATATATTAGTAAATGTGGGTGTTAAATAAATCATTTTGCACACCTTTACATTTAATAGCTTATTTCAGGCATCTTTGCTAACTAGACAACCAAGCTAGAGGTACATACATAATGTTGCAGTGACCCTTTGTAAATGTAAGTAAATAACTATATTAATAACCGCAAAATGTAACAAGATGAGTAACGATGTTACATATTTTATATCTAAGACATTATTCTCGACGTAACAGAGTAAGGCTAATACAATTTTAACAAATTCTCACAAATATACTTGAAATAGCGGTGTGTCGCAAGGCAATTTCCAGGGACATATATCATTTGCTATCTGAAAACCAAATTTTCTAAAAATAGCAAAAGATAAAGAAAATCGAAATTAAAAACTAATAAATACTGAAAATCACACTCTTAGTATCTTCTCAATGTAATGAAAGAACGTGTTTTAAACTTTAATTGCTTATGCATAATAAATTTATATATAAATCAATACTTATTTAGTTAATAAATTATTCATGTAGCAAAACTGCCATAAACAATAAAATATACAATAGTTCACTTTACTGGAATTAAATGGCATAAAAATCATGAGAAAGACAAAATTTTTAATTCTAATGTGAGTAATAATGAACAAGAGGTAGGTCATAATGAAAAAGTAACTATTTTAATGCTGATTGAGTTTAATGATCACTATATAATTGTGCAAAAAATATCACGATATAAAATGACAAGTCAATGCTGGAATCTTAATATCTCGTTTAATAGTGTTTGCTTGTGGATAATTTAGTTATTTTCTTATAAAGCAACCAAAAAAATACCTTTTAAGAATTTATCCGTATTGCTACAAGACCATAGAACTACCTTGATTTCCACCTATTTCATATTTGTACAATACTTGTACAATAATTAAACATTCTAATAGTAATCCCATATTTTACGATTACTTTGAGCTGAGGATTACTTCACGCACAACAGCAAGTTTATGAAAAGAAAATAAAGAAAAAAGTCAATTTATACTTGAATACACAATCATATGAATTATTTGAAATAATATTTAACTCAGATAGTTATTAAATATTTTACAGTAAAATGGAACTATCTATTGGTAAACCATCTTCTAAGTTCCATTCGAGGTAATAAAAAAGGAATATTATCTCTCTCACAATTCGTTTAAGGTACCACCACCCTTACCATGGGCTCCTTAATATTGGGTCTCCGATTTTCTGAGCTCGGTAAGGGCTGCCGGTTACCTTTTCCATCATCCTTAATCTATTCTCATCCTTATTCTTCCTTCTCGCCCTCACTGTCTTTCTATCGGATTAAAAGTCTCAAATTAAAAAATAAGATGGCTGTGGTTATTAGGGTAATATTGATTTCTGAACCCACAAGAATCCCTGATAACCCTAACCATACTCCACATCTTCTAGATCTCTTCTTACATCAAACCCTCTTGTTTATAAAACTTCCGTTCGTTCGCCTTTAGGTCTTTCCGACCATTATCTAATAGAAATCATTTCTACTGTACCTAATTCCACTGTTGTTCGCAAAACCGACAGAACCTTGTGGTGTTTCCAGTCAGCTCGATGGAGTAATTTACGGGATTTCTTTGCATGGCGTGAATATTGTATTAAGTCGTCCTCTTCTTCGGACATCGCTCTTTCAGTATCTGAAGTCATCCTCATGGGAATGGAGTTATACATTCCCAAAAAACAGTACCTACCGTATAGGTCATTCACGTTCCCAACCTTGGTTCAATAAGGCTTGTGCTGATGCAATATCTTTAAAAAATAAATATTACATTAAATGGAAATCTAATAAATCGGTTGACAGTCATGTAGAATACGTTGGTGCTAGAAATATCTGCAAAAGTGAAATCACTAAAACTAAAAAGTTGTTCGAACAACGAAAATGCAATGAACTAGCTACATCTCCTTTAGGCAGTCGTAAATTTTGGTCTTTAGCTAAAACCATTAGTAAAAACTTTGGAACATCTTCATTTCCCCCCCTGATATCTATTGACGGATCGGTAGTTGTTAATTCTGTAGACAAAGCCAATGTTTTTGTGGATTTGTTTGCATCAAACTAGTGTCTCAATGATTCTGGAAAAGATGTGCCCCTAGTCAAATCTTCTTTATACGCTATGAAACCAATTCATTTTCGTTACAAGCTCTTGGAATCGATCATTAGTAGGATTGATCTCAATAAGGCGACTGGCCCAGACGGTATCCTAGTTTTTGTCTTAAAGAAATGTTCCCCCGAACTAGTACCAGCCCTATCTAAGCTCTATACGATCTCTATGTCTTCTGGGGAATTCCCTTCATCATGGAAGTTAGCAAATGTTCAACATATTCCCAAAGAAGGCGATAAGACCGATCTCTCAAACTACCGACCAATTGCCATCACTTCCATTTTGTCTAAAATCATGGAAAAAGCCATCAATCAGCAACTGCTCACGTTCATTGAAACTAACAAACTCCTTAGTGACCACCAATATGGGTTTAGGCAAAGCCGTTCAACAGGCGATCTTCTTTCATATGTGACCCAAGTTTGGAACAATACAGTAGAGCAGTCCGGTGAAACAGTTGTAGTCGCTTTAGATATATCAAAGGCATTTGACCAAGTTTGGCATAAGTGTTTACTTGTCAAACTCACCTCGTTTTGGTTAAATGATACGCTCATCAACTGGGTTTCTAGTTTCCTTGATAAAAGACGAATACGTGTCGTAGTTGACGGCATTTTTTCAAAAGAAGTTAGGATTAACGCGGGCGTACCATAGGGATCCGTTATAGCGCCTACACTTTTTCTGCTGTACATAAATGACCTTATTTCTTCAACAAATAACCCCATCCATTGCTTTGCTGGCGATAGCACTCTTCACTGTAGTTCATCTCAGTCTACTCAGTGATAATCCACATTCCATGTCAAATCAAGAAATTAAAGCTGAAATGGCAAATTCAATCAACAAAGACATTCAACGTATTCTCGAATGGGGAAGCAATAATCTAGTTAAATTTAATGCTAACAAAACTCAGTGTTGCCTTGTGTTCGCCAAAAAAGATCGATCATTTCCTGTTGTAAGTATGAATGGCTCAGTTCTTAAGTTTTCAGACTCTATTACTCTGTTGGGTATGACTGTACCTTCAAATCTCTCATGGGTTGACCATCTTCTGTCAACTACCAAAACAGCTGCTCGTAAAATAGGGTTTTTGTACAGATCTAAGCAGTACTTTACCTCTCGACAACTCCTTCTGCTGTATAAGGCCCAAATTCGGGCTCATCTGGAATATAATTCTCACCTCTTGGTTTGTGCTCCCCAATACGCTCTCGATATCGTTGATCGTATTCAAAAGAGAGCGATTAGGCTTATAAATGACCCGTCCTTAACTTCTCACATACAGTCCCTTGAGCATAGAAGGATGGTTTCAGTTCTTTCTTTGTATTATCGTTATTACAACGGCTATTGTGCTGGTGAATTATATTCTTCGATACCATCTCGGGCTATCTTTGCGAGAAACACTCGGTTCGCACATTCACATCATCAGTATGCAGTACAAATCTCCACTTGTCATACCAAACGGGCGCAATCCAGATTTTTCTACACGGCTTCTAAACTCTGGAATGATCTCCCTAGTTCGTGTTTTCCTCTCACTTATGATATGAGAAAATTTAAGGTAGCTGTTCATAGGCATCCATTGGCAATTCATTATCCCTCTATCCATCCTCCTAAGTGTTCCTGAGTGCTTTAGCACGTTAGACCTAATTTAGCCTGTTCAGGTCCACAATCATAAAAAAAAAAACTAAAGAAAATTATTTGATTAACTTCAGGGTTAAGTTAGTACGTAAATATTTTAAAATGGATCGTTCTGCCTTCCTTAATTCACCCATTAATAATTAAATATGAAACTAAAAGTGCAACTTTAAGAGGTTTGCTTGAAAAATTATATATTATGGATCCTATTAAATTAACACTAATTTAATTAAATTTAGTACAGTTTAATTGGCTTTATAGATAAAAATGTTATAGATTTTAAGCAGTTTTAAAAAAAACAAACAGTGTAAGTGATAATCTTAGTATACCAGACATGATGCAAGAAGAAAAACATTAATCATAATTTGTCTGATGCCCCAAAGCACTTAGGAACACTTAAGAGAATGCATAGGAATTTTAAAAGATGCCTATGAACGACTACTTTAAATTTTTGATATCATAAGCGAGAGAAAAATAATAACTGGGAAGATCATTCTAGAGTATGAAGTCTTTTAGACAAATGTAGACCGGTACGATAAATTGAAATTTGTACTGCACATTGATGATGTGAATGAACGAACAGAGTAAACTTAAACTCGATTATTACTTCCTCATTCAAATAGACGTTGAACATCTTTGTTGATTCAAATGGGTATTTCAGATTTATTATCTTAATTTGAGATGGAATGTGAATTAGTATTATGAGTAAACCAATATGCTCTACAATAAAGAAAAAGTGTAGGAGCTATTACTGATCCCTGCGGCACGCCCGCATTAGTGTCAACGTCTTTTATCAAGAAGAAACTCAAAACCCAAGATGGGTTTAGCAAGTAAAAATGTATGCTACACTTGGTCAAATGCTTTTGAGATATCTAAAGCCATTACCACAGTTTCACCGGACCTTTCTAATGTCTCGTTGCAAACATAGCATCACATATGACTGGTTAAAACTATAATGGTGGTAACTAAGGCGTTTGTTAGGTTCAAAGAAAGATAGTAGTTGTTGATTAATGTCTTTTTCCACCACTTTAGACAAAATGTAAGATATGGAAACAGGTTAGAAGTTAGAGGGATTCGTGTTTTTGGGAATACGTGAACATTTGCCAACTTATATTATGAAGAAAATTCTTCAGAAGACATAGAAATCAACTAGAGCTTAAATAAGAATGGTATTAGTCTGGGCGTACATTTCTTAAAGATAATAGGTCTGATACGGTCTGCGTCAGTCGCCTTAATGGAATAGTGTATGGAGAAGATCTGAATAACAACACATCTTTTCCAGAATCATTAGCCACAGATCCGTCAAAGGAAGTCAAGGGGGGAAATAAAGTTGTAGTTTTTACTAATGCTACAACTACCCAAAGAACGTGTATTATCGTTGTTCGCTCAACTTTTTGGCTTTAGTGATAACACTTTTGCAGTTTCTAGCACCAACCTAGTCTGAATTACGCTCAGTCGTTTTATTGGATTTCCGTTTGGAATAAGATTTATTTTTTTCATTTTCATTTTATTTCATTAATACAAGCCCTATTGAACCAGGGTTGGGAACTAGAATGACCTATACGATTTTGTTTCTTTGAGAATGTATAACCCCATGTTCATGAGAATAACTTTAGATAGTGAAAGAGCAATGTTCGAAGACGAGGACATTGAAAACAATATTCACGCTAAGGGAAGATTGCATGCCGATCACTCGATTTAGCTGACAAAAAAATCACAAAGTTCTATCAGTGCTGCGAACAACAGAAATATTTGGGACAATTGACGTTACTTTTATTACACAACAGTTAGATAAACTTGGTGGGGAGAGAACTGATGTTTTATAAACAAAATATGACGTAAGAAAGAGACCCAGAACGAGTGGAAGATGGTTAGGGTTATCAGGGATTCTAGTGGATTCGGAAATCATTTGTGTGAGATCACATGCATGAAATAGATAATGCTTCTGTACTATGACGAGGAGGATTAGTGGTAAACAAAAATTGAAACCAGTTAGAGTTATGAACACTAAAATATTCAAGAATTGAGATATCGCAAGATTAAAACTGAGACAGAAGACGTTCAACTTTTAAACGAAGGTCATCAAGGAGGTGTAGAAAGTTAATGTCATTCAGGAGCCCACGTAAGGGTAGTGATACCTCTAAGCTGTGTAAACGAAATAAAACGAACCAAAAGAATTTAACATGAGATAGGGGCGCTATCAAAAAATTGGAAGCTAACCTTACGCTAATCGAGCACAAAAAAACGTTGGTATAAAGTGGGGGATGTTAGGCGTTCCTTCACTTCTTGTGTATAATCGTCCACGAATGAGTAGCTATGAGGGAGTACCACTAATGGGAAAGTAGTTGTCAATGATTAAGTACACATCTACAACAAGACAGCGGTTTCCATTCCTTTTTCGGGCATAGAAGATCATCAGTCCAGGAAAAGCACTATGAGAGAATAAACAATATATGAGAATACCGAAAACAATCAGACGCCACCACAGGACCGCATTTAGGGAACAACATCATTTTCCCACCTGTTCTATCGTACTTCCAACTTCCAAGGAATAATCCAACGTGGTGTCAGGTTACTCCTCGGTAGGAGTCCACTCTTCTAAACACAACTATTTATTCGGACCCTAAGTTACATTTCTAACTAACCAACCATGGTAACACATGGTAAAATCCATTGTACTATTTTTCTATGTTCAAAGGACTGCATGTGTGAAGTAAACAACAGGTCATTTATAACCCTAATCGCGTATATTCGCTATTTTCTACCAGCAATGTCATAAACAAGATGAATTGCAAGCCATAACGCTTCATAGAGCCACGAAAATTCCAGTTGAACAAGTACACCAAATATTCTTTAACTTTACTACGTGGAATTCCATATTTAATAGTGATGAAATATCTACAGGGTCCACAGAGCAACATTCAACTGTATTTATAAATTTCCTTCCGGCCAAGACCACTTTTAAATCAGGATACCATACGTGCTAAATATTGATAAATATTTTGAGCGATAACAGCTTCCAATAACCCCCCAGAGGAAATAATGTTTTCCGTAGCAATTGTTGATAGAATGGCAAAACTTCAGTCGGACAAAGGTAAAGGGATTTGACAGAAATCGAAAGTAAATAACGGAAGTACGATGAAGTTCGACACCTACTGTTTGTAAAAAATCGACGAGGCAAAAGAAAAGAACTGCACCCACCCGTTATCAGATCACCGATACAACTATACTCAACGCTACAATGCACTACTGCATGTTCCAAGGATGAACTAGGTGCATACCTGGTCGACAAAACTAAAAAAAACAGAAAAACTTCGTAGTCGCATAGCGTACAGAAGTAGCCTTCACACATTGTTCTTTAGATCATTTACAAAGTAAGCAAGAAGAAGTGAATACAAAGATTATTCTTTATTTCATTAATGCTGCTGAAATACAGCAGTAGAGGTAGAAAGAACCAGGCCCACATAGGAAATGTGTAAGGGAGAAATAGCATTATAAAAAAATTTATCCACGAACAATAGAGAAACAGACCCTCATCTTATACAAGCGATGAATCAGCCCTTTAGCGCATTGTACTTACCTGAGATAAGAACCCTTTAATTGAGAAACAGAGCCTTGGCCAAAATCAGCCCTTTTGAGCAGGGTTGGGCTTGCCCGAGATAAGAACTCCTCAACGTAGCACAGACGTGAGTATTCTCCTTACTCAAGATGCGAGCCCATCCTTTTTAGAAGGGGTACACAGAGATAAGAACCTTTCTACTTCAGCACTAAAGTAAACCCTCATCTTACCCAAGATATGAACCACTCCTGTTTAAACGAATTGCACTTATCTGAGATAAGAACCCTCTTTACTATAGTTGAGAACCAAACCCTTAGCCAAAACCAGTCTCTTAGCTAACCGAGATAATAACTCCTGATTTAGTATAGAACCAAATTCTCACTTTAGTTGACATATAAACTTGAGTACGCCCTTGTCAGAAAACAAACTATTTAACTACGACACAAATCTTGGACGAGATCAAACCAACATTGCTTTCTCTCACTCTAGGGTAAATTTTCTATAACTCCATCCCTTTCTTACAGATTTACTTTCGCTTTGTGGCCAGGTTCTGTCTGGCTGTACTACTAAGGAGTCTTTACATACTCGCTTAAAGATATCCAAATATTCCCAATGTATGTTTCTATACACCCACTTCTAGGAAATCAATTCAATTGCAGGTTTCCGTTATTGTTTTACCCGTATTTGAAGGTACACGGATATTGTCATAATTTTTTATACTGGAAAGTGTTTAGTTCAGTAACAGAAGAAACTTTACTGGCTTTTAGTTCATTCGGAACCAAAGACATTATTCCCAGAGCAGTTTTGGTAATTCTAGAGATATTTATTTGCTACACCAGAAAAGAAATGCAAACTTCAGGAGACGCGTTGATCCTTGTTTTGTAAAAAACTGACACGCTGGAAATATTTTACGTCCGACAAGAAGTGCATTCATACCAGCAATTCTCGGTCCACGACTCCTTCCTCTATTGGATTCTGGAATACGAGCAAGTAGTTCTATTTCTATGTAAAATACCAAACGCTCTAAACTCAATTCTGTAATTGATCTGATGTTCCTGTGCAAAAAAGAGGCGCGAATGCTCTGCAAGAGGTTTATCATGCACAGAAGTATGCGATTGTCGGAGAGACGGTCAACTATGTAACAAATAGTACAATCAGGAGAAATGGATTTTGACTGGCGATAACATGAACGATAGAAGCAGCAGTGGCTTTATCTAGAGACTTGCTTAATGAAGATACTGTCATTTTGTAGTTCTTCAATTCAATTTGATATTTTGCTTTATCAAATTTTAAATTAAAAGTATTTCTGCACAACATTTAATTTTATTGGATAGAGCTCCATGTAACGTGTTCAAAATGATATTTGAACATAACCCGATATACGCTACAGATAGAATAAAAGATATAGTCTAGCTCAGCTGATCTTTAATCACTAATGAAGGAGTGCACTGAATACCTGGGTACTGTGACCGTACAGTATATAGATAACCAAGGCACCACATAATTTGAGATAAACTACGAACTGGGGGAATGAAGCGTAAACACAGTAAACAAGTAAAACACACAATAATCAAGTTAAACACAATGCTAGATCGTTGTCTTCGTGCCACTTCATGGTCGCATAGTGGCACGAAGCTAAGTCAAGCCAGAAGAAAATAGATACCTTGTATCGTATTAAAAAGAGCAATCATCCCTTTTGAAGACATAAGGTGATGTAAATATCGGTGTTCATCGACTCAGAAGTCACAAATAGATTGACATACAAGATTTTTTTTGGGAATTTTGACTTCTTGTTAATTGTGAATTCTTTGCTGAAGTTTACTCGCGCACGAGCAATATAAAATTTCTGGCCATTCAACTGACCAAAATTACAGAAAATATCCATCATCCATATTGCAACGTTTTTTTGCGGAAAAATCCAGATTTCAGGTTTAGTGCTCTTTTTCTTTTGCCTCAAAGTTTTTCTCAGCATTGCTATCTAGAATTCTCTGGACTTTAAAGATCTTGGCGCCCATTTTCTTCTTGATTTGGCGTACTGACATCTCCGAAAAGCCCACCTTCTTGGTTAATTTCCGATTAGATGTTCGGGTGCTTCGCCGTGCAGGTCAATATATACCCCCACAATGGTCAAAAAGAAATTATTGAAATAACCCAATTAACACCAGCTGTCCATCAAAACTTACTCTGAACTAATCATGTTATACAAAAAGAAAATAGTATGGATTGCTTATTGATCTGCTAATACTTCATGTTACAAAATACTCAAAACAAAATTTACACACAATTTATCAATTATCGTAATGAATGTAATAAATCTGAAGATTCCACTTTCAGTTTTTTTTTTATGATTGTGGACCTGAATACGCTAAATTTGGCCTATCGTGCTAAAGCACACAGGAACACTTAGGAGGATGGATAGAGGGATAATGAATTGCCAATGGATGCCTATGAACAGCTACCTTAAATTTTCTCATATCATAAGTGAGAGGAAAGCAGGAACTAGGGAGACCATTCCAGAGTTTAGAAGCCGTGTAGAAAAATGTGGATTGCGCCCGTTTGGTACGACAAGTGGAGATTTGTACTGCATACTGATGATGTGAATGAGCGAACCAAGTGTTTCTCGCAAAGACAGCCCGAGATGGTATCAAATAATATAATTCAGTAGCACAATAGCCGTTGTAATAATGATAATACAAAGAAAGAACTGAAACCATCCTTCTATGATCAAGGGACTGTATGTGATATGTTAAGGACGGGTCATTTATAATCCTAATCGCTCTCTTTTGAATACGATCAACGATATCGAGAGCGTATTGGAGAGCACTAACCAAGAGGTGAGAATTATATTCCAGATGAGCCTGAATTTGGGCCTTATACAGCAGAAGGAGTTGTCGAGAGGTAAAGTACTGCTTAGATCTGTACAAAAACCCTATTTTACGAGCAGCTGTTTTGGTAGCTGACAGAAGATGGTCAACCCATGAGAGATTTGAAGGTGCAGTCATACCCAACAGAGTAATAGAGTCTGAAAACTTAAGAACTGAGCCATTCATACTTACAACAGGAAATGATCGATCTTTTTTGGTGGACACAAGGCAACACTGAGTTTTGTTAGCATTAAATTTAACTAGATTATTGCTTCCCCATTCGAGAATACGTTGAATGTCTTTGTTGATTGAATTTGCCATTTCAGCTTTAATTTCTTGATTTGACATGGAATGTGGACTATCACTATGAGTAGACTGAGATGAACTACAGTGAAGAGTGCTATCGCCAGCAAAGCAATGGATGGGGTTAGTTGTTGAAGAAATAAGGTCATTTATGTACAGCAGAAAAAGTGTAGGCGCTATAACGGATCCCTATGGTACGCCCGCGTTAATCCTAACTTCTTTTGAAAAAAAGTCATCAACTACGACACGTATTCGTCTTTTATCAAGGAAACTAGAAACCTAGTTGATGAGCGTATCATTTAACCCAAACGAGGTGAGTTTGGCAAGTAAACACTTATGCCAAACTTGGCCAAATCCCTTTGAGATATCTAAAGCGACTACAACTGTTTCACCGGACTGCTCTACTGTATTGTCCCAAACTTGGGTCACATATGAAAGAAGATCACCTGTTGAACGATTTTGCCTAAACCCATATTGGTGGTCACTAAGGAGTTTGTTAGTTTCAAGGAACGTGAGCAGTTGCTGATTGATGGCTTTTTCCATGAACAAAATTAGGGATGTTTTAGATCAAAAAGCATGGCATACATAGTCAAACGTATTAATAGAAGAGTATTAATCGCTAATGTGAATTGTACAGCCGATTTATGTTTTATGGCCATCCATATATATATATATATATATATATATATATATATATATATATATATATATATATAGAGAGAGAGAGAGAGAGAGAGAATATGTAATTTTGTTATAGAGTTTTACATCGATAAGTCATACCCAACTTTAATTGAATTAAACTTTAGAGCAATTTATTAACGCACCCAACAGTATGTGTGACCAATGAGCTCAAGTATCCATTTCAGGCTTCCTCGTTAAATATATACTGACTTCCATAAAGATTGTAATACCTAGAATTTGTTGAACGACTTTACTGAAATTTTCGTCAACAATGTCTTTCATTAGAACAAACAAACGATTAAAATTTGAATAAAATTTAGCTAGTAGTTCTTTTTTTTTTGTATTTTCCTTTGCACTTAGTAACAATAAATTTGAAGAAATAAACCAATCAGTGTGTAATTAACTGGCAATTTTGCAAATTGTTTGTTTACAATTTCGTTCTGAACTTGGGGACAATGCCAAGAGTACGGCAACATCAACATTTTTCCCAATTGACTGATTTTGAACGTGGCCGTATTATTGGCATGAGAAAGGCCGGACTTTCTCTAAGAGAAATTGCTCGTCGTGTAAACCGAAATTTTACAACGGTATTGAGATGTTGGTCCAAATGGTACGGGGAAGGGGTGCAACAACGTTGCCCTGGATCTGGACGTCCCCGCAGGACTACAGATCGCGAAGAACGCAACTCATTATTGAAAAGAACATTTTTAGTTTTTGTTCTTTTGTTTTCAAATTTTATTCGTTTATTTGTTCTAATGAAAAACATCGTTGACGAAAATTTCAATACATTCTAGATGTTGCAATTTTTGTGGAAATTAGTATAGCCAGGAATAAATTTGTTTTTGTGATGATTTAATGTTAATTGCAAAATTACACTTTTGTAAGAACTTAAATTATTCATCATCAAAAAATCTAATCTAAATCTGCTATCAAAGCGCCATTTACACTAAACGGTAAGTATTCTTACAACCAATTTTGAAAGAATTGTTAGAACTTTTTTTTATGAGGTTTATACTCAGAATGCTCTGTTTATAAATTATAATTAGTCAAATGAACTTATTAAAGCGCCACGGTGTTTGTCCTATAAAAGGGTGACGGTGATAAAATCTAAATGTAATTAAAATAAAATATTTATGTAAATGCATCTTTTTTGATTGCCTTCTTATAGCAATTTTCTTAATAGTAAACACAGCTATAAAGGCAAATAAAATTATGTCAGACGTATCGTTTAGACTTGATTCGGTTAATTTGTTTGCGAATATTAATAGCAAGCCGGCAACCTAAAAAAAATGAATCATTAAAACTTGTTATCCCAAACTGAATTTTTTTATGACTACAGTCACATACTGTTGTCTTTTTTTTAACTAATTTTTAATTTGTTCTTTGTCACACCAAAACCTACGGCGTTATTTAATTACATCGTGCATAACTATTAGCTTAAAAAATGGTAGTAATTCGAAACTTGCATAATGTCACAGCTTAATTGTTATTAGGTAAGGTACTATGCCAAACAGGTTACGGTAACGTACACTTAACGAAAATTAATATTCATTTTTATTATATTTAGTCTATGAGTTTTTGGTATGTACGAACTGCAGGTCAAAACACCCTACCTTTTTTGAGCCACGTCCATAACATTAATTTTTAATTTCACTTGTCTGATCATTTTATAATTTTTTTATGTCTACTTAAAATCATAAAAATTCCGTATTAAAGTTTTACTGATAAGCTGGATGTTAACGATGCATCAATAAATACTAATTGCAAATGAACAGATAAGCTCTTTTATTCTTTATCATTAATTTTGGTTAGCCATTATAGAGAATATATATTGTTTCGGCATTTCATTAATACGTTCGAGTGTTTTTCCTTGTAGAAGCGGAGCATATTAAAAAAAAATGCTCTGTGACAGTTTTAATGAAGGAAAAATGGAAGGGTTATATTTTCATCAAAAACTAGCTACTGGTTACTAATTTTGATAGTTTCACTCTGTGATGTGTTTTATAGTAATTATGACGTCACTGGGTTTTCAAAAACCTCCTGTATCTCAGGTATTCATGCACAAACTGTATTTTTTTCGTAGCTCATATGAACATAATTAAAATTACATTAAAATATAATTATTAATTCTAAAATCCCATGGGCATTAATAATTATATGAAACAATTTTATCGCAGTTTTTGAAAGCACGTAGCTGGGTAACAGGCCAACTAACAACAAAACTTGAAAGCCGTATACCCTTTTTACAATAAAAAAATGTTAAATTGTCATTATTTTAAAAACTACAATTTTTTGGAATATACACTCTTACACAAAGTCACCCTTATTTTTAATGCTAAATAAGATAGAATTAAAAAAATAGGGGTTTCCATTAAAAAAATGACTTTATAGGTTTTTTTGAATCTACTTTTTATTGTCCATTTTTGATCACCCTGTATGAATGCATTACAAACATATCAATACAGCCCATTAGAGTAGGTCCCCATTTCCAAGGAAACCACCCATAACTGATTGATAAAGGCTTCGTTTAGAAAAGATTTCCACCTATGCTTTGGTCTGCAAACGTCATTTTTGACAAAAATTTGAAATTTGTCAAAAACGGTTAGACTTAGGTATAGGACATTACACATGAAATGTGTCTAAAATTGTATGTAGAATCTAAATATGTAATAATATATAGGGTTTTTTATTTAAAAAAAAATTTAAAATTACTTCTAAACTTTTATGATCTACCCTGTAAAATTAAAAATATTTTTGGAATATGCACCATAACATATCTTACAACTTTTGTATTTAATTATTTTTTGTATCTCTTTAAATAAAGGAGATATGGGACTTTGTCACACTAATGCGCCACCCTGTATATTAACGGACAGACAACAAAGCTATATTGCCTAGTAACCGAAGTGACATAAGTGATAATTACCCGTAGGTTGTTTTAACTGTTTGCTGTGCTAGGTTAATTTTATACGTCACTAAAAATGGATAAATTTAATTGGATGTTTGTTTTCGACTTTATTTTCAGTGTAACAGTCCCTGATACATTTTTAAAGACATGGCTAACAAACCACATTTGTGTTATTCTAAGGAGGTTACACTTCGTTTTAATAATTTAATTTAATCGTACACATTTTTAGTAGATTCTTGTGTATTTTCATATTTCGAATATTTTTTAATTCTCTAACGGGATTTCAGAAATGGGAATTTTGATTTGGACAGTCGAGTTTCGCACTATCAAATAAAATGTTTGTATGACATTAGAAATGATTCCTCGTAAATGAAAGAAGAGAGCTTTAAATTTTCTAGTTTTATAAACTGCATCACTCACTCTGAGCTTTCTTAAAGCTTAATTTATTGATGAATTTTACTTTATCCCGTGCCAGCAAAATTGCCCTTTGTGGCAGTGACCACCCGGCCAACTATAAGGGTTGCAAGATTCATCAAGATCTCCTGAACCTAAGACGTAAATCAAGTAATAGATTCCAACGTAATACTAATAACATGAGTCCACAAATTATCACTCCCTTTCCTAAACCCACTGATTTTCGGCACACCAACAATACTCCACACTATGCAAAACAGACCAACAAACAACCAGAACATATCATATGCGCAAGCTACAGCCGGTACACCAAGATAAGTCAACAGTTAACCACCTTCTTATTAGAATTCAAAGCTATGTTTGCCCAGATGATGCTATAGACCAACATGATACTAAATCTGCTAACAAGCATCGTCAATAAACATTAACAATGGCTAAGTACACAAGAATTGCTACATGGAACGCAAATGGTCTAGTTAACTATAAACTAGAACTAATAACATTCCTTCAGCTCCAAACAGGTTTATTGCTGGCGGCGACTGAAACGCCAAGCATACTCACTGGGGGTCTCGATTAACCACTGTCAAAGGCCGTAACCTTCTCCGAACAATGAATGACAACAACTATATATAACTTTCAACTGGCAAACCTACCTATTGGCCCACTGCTACCCAAAAAATCCCCGACCTGATAGATTTCGATCAGACAAAGCAAAAGCTGACGAATTCTTGCACTACTTGGCAGATGTCTTTACGCCTTATGAAGCCGATCCTATGATAAACACTGACCAAATTGTTAACTTCCTAGACACTCCGTGTCAACTGTCACCACCTGTTACTCCCACCGTAGTAAGTAATGGTATCAAAGCACTAAAAAGCCACAAAGCACCAGGGCATGATTTAATAACTGCACAAATACTAAAGTATCTCCCGCGAAAAGCAATTGTTTTCTTAGCCACACTCTTTAACCGAACACTCAGTCTGTCATACTTTCCTATACAATGGAAACACGCTCAGGTCCATAAGGTACTTAAGCCAGGCAAATCAGTGCATTTACCCAGCTCATATAGACCTATTAACCTGTTGTCCCTACTAGCAAAATTGTTTGAAAAACACAAGAAGATCTGGATATGTCTGCCCCAGTTCCAAATCACCAGTTCGGGTTTAGAGAGCGCCATTCAACAGTACAACAAACTCATCGAAATGTCAATTCAATAGCGAATAGCCTTGAAGAAAAAAAACTTCTGTACTGTGGCCTTCTTAGATGTCAAACAGGCCTTTGACAAGGTGTGGCACATCGGCTTTTCGTATAAATTAAAACTACTAATACCGAACACGTATTACTTATTAAAAATGTCATACCTCAGCGACCGCTATTTCACTGTAAAATACAATAATCAACTTTCTGAATATCTTCAAACAAAATCAGATGTGCCGCAGGGCAGTGTCTTGGGGCCTTTCCTGTACCTCCTTTACACATTCTTGAAACGAGAAATTCTATAATCGCTGCATTCGCTGACGACGCTGCTATACTTTCCATACACAACGACGAAATAGAAGCTTCGCGACAGTTGCAAACACACTTTAACATCATTAGCAAATGGGCTAATCAATGGCGAATCAGAATTACCGATGCCAAATCCGTTCAAGTTACAGTCACGACACGAAGAACCACATGCCCTCCCGTCACACTCAAAGGTAGTCAAGTGGCGGTCAGAACGGAAACCAAGTCTTTAGCATTCCACCTCGACAAGCAGCTAACCTAGTATCGTCGCCTCAAATCAAAAAGAATACAGCTAGACCTCAAATACAAGCAAATGTGTTGGCTTCTTTTGCCCAAATTTAAACTGTCAACTGAAAATAAAGTTCTATTATATAAGACAACCTTGATACCCATCTAGACGTATGAAATCCAGCTTTGGGGATGTGCCAAAAAAAGTAGAATAAACATCATTCAACGCGCCCAGTCAAAAATTCTGAAAGGCCTCGTAAACTCACCTTGGTAGGTCAGCAATCGCCTTAACATCCCTTTCGTGGTGGATGTAATAAAGAAGACAGCCTCATCTTACGTTGAAAAGCTACCATAGAAACAACCTAATTCAACAACTCTTGGACCCATTACCAACTCGAAGGCTGAATAAACACTGGCTAATTGATGTTAAACAATGAAGAATGCTGTCCCAATCATCCCATTAAAACCCAGGTGTATCATCGCTGGTTGAGGACTCCCACATGTCACCACAGCCGACACATTTAGTTAATACTCTTACACTATATTAGAGTAGATTGTAAATTAACAGAAAATAACAAAATAAAATAATGATATATTAATGAGCCACGTTCTCTAATGTGCTTATTTAGAAAGTAGTTGATTATAAGGTAATTTTGTTTATAAGGATAAATTATATTATTATATTTTCAATTACGTTTCAATTTTTTTTTTATAAATTGAAGGAATATAACATACTTAATTGTTAGTTACAAACACGCGAAATAAACTTTTGAATACCACTGTCAAAGGCTTACGACAGACAATTTAGTCTTTAAAGAGACGCCTAAAACAAATATATTACTATCTCCTTCTACCACACCTGACACAAATACAGATGTTTTAAACGTATAGTGTCCGTCTTAGTTCACCACCTGCAGCAAAGATAATGTAGTACTACAGCAAATATTTTAAAAATTTTGTACCTGATTATGAATCTACAAGTCATGCAGAAAATTTTATCAAGAATATATTTTTGTGAAATGTAAGATAAACTTTTTCTCCATTTGAATAAAACTTCTTGGGACACAGGATGTTCCAACGAAAATTTGCCCCCTCCCCCACCCAGAAACTCAGAAACCAATAGTTTCCTCAAAATTAAAAAAAAAACGTCACATTTTATTGGGAAGAGGACGGATTTTCATACAGAATTCATACCCAAAAATGCAGCCTCCTGCAGCCCCGCATCGACACCCAATTTTTTTTAAATAACAAGTGTGGTCGAGCTTTTCTTACATTTGCAAATACCTCCGGTGTCAGTAATAATCGGAATTCTGTCACAATTCTCTGTCGCAACTCTGCAAGATCTGAAGGCGAAGTGGCGTATATTTTTGATTTTAGGTGTCCCCACAAAAAGAAATCCAAAAGCGAGAGATCTGATGATCTGGCCGGCCACTCTATTCTCTGCCAATCCAACGCCTTGGAAAACTTTGGTTCAAAAACTTTCTTACGCGTCTATCATAATGTGAGGGTGCCCCGTCCTGTTGTAAAGTTAGTTGGTCCTCTAAAATATTATTATCATGTTCCAATATGTCAGTAATCATTGGGTCAATAACGTCCTCTAACAAATTCAAATAAGTTGTTCCATTGAGATTTCCGCCAAGAAATAATGATCCAATAATGTGATTCCCTAAAATGCCAACCCATACATTTAATTTCTGAGGTGTTTGTGTATGTGTCTCTATGAATAAATGAGGATTACTCTCCCTCCAATAACGACAGTTATGTCTATTAACATCACTATTTCGGAAAAACACGTATTGTACAATCGCTGTGGGTTGTTATTTAATAAGTCACTAAATTCTTCAAAAAATTGAAGCCGACGATCAGGATCATCTCCGTTTAATTCATGCAGCAATCTTATTTTATAAGGGTGGTATTTATGGGATTTTACAATTCGATAAACACTAGATGTTGATATACCAGATGTTGAGATCGTTGTCTGATAGTCAACTGCTTCATCTCGCAGACGTTCTACTTCGTGCTTTTTATTTTTAAGGTCACCGATGACTTCAAACTTATCTATTAATTGCTTAATGTATTGGTGACTTACGGTTTTTTCTGGCTGATTGGTATTAAACCTTCTCGCCGTAGCCTTAGCACACTGATCATTTCCATAGTATAGATTAACGATTTCTATTCTTTCCTCGGTAGAATATACCATTTTTGTAAGCGTTGACAATAATCTATCTGATTAATCAGTGGTTGACAATTCTCAAATCAAATGTAATTTGATATTGGCACTTGAGAAGCTAATTATGATTCATTATCTTTTTGTATTTAAAGGATTACCATAGCAAAAAGCGATATTTTTACAAAAACATTGTATTTTCAATCAATTGATAACGATTTGCAGGTAGATTGTATCATTGTAGGGAGGTCAGCGAAGGTCATTTCGAACATTTAATTCGTTAGTTTGGTAAATTTTAAGTTTTTGTGTTATTACTGATAGTCAACAAATAAATTAGTTAAATCCAAAATATCTTCAAACTTATTTGATAAATTGCAAAATATATTACAACGTTGTGTAGAGAAATAAATTACCTTTCAAATGATGTGTAACTCGACCACACTTGCTATTTAAAAAAATTGGAGGTTGATGCGGGCTGCATTGAATTTTTGGGTATGAAGTTTGGATGAAAATTCGTTGGAACATCCTGTATATATATAATAATAATAATAATGATATATATATATATATATATATATATATATATATATATATATAGAGAAGAGAGAGAAGAGAGAAAGAAAAAGAAAGAAAGAAAAAGAGAAAGAGAGAGAAAAGAAAGAAAAAAAAAGAAGAAGAAAAAAAAAAGAAAAAAGAAAAAGAAGAAAAAAAAAGAAAAAAAAAGAAAATAAAGAGATAAGAAAGAAATAAAGAAGAAGAAAAAGAGAGAGAATAGAGAGAAAGAAGATATGTAAGAATAGAAAAAATGATGAAATAAAAAAGAAATAAAAAAAAGAAGATAAAAAATTAAAAAAGAAGAGGAGAGAGAGAGAGAGAGAGAGGAGAAGAGAGAGAGAGAGAGAGAGAGAGAAACTAAATATGTTTCAAGGATACTATTTTAAGAGTTACTAGTAGCCATCATACTGAATTTTATTAAATTATGTCAAGTACTTTAAAAGTTATTCAAGAAATACTTATTTCCAGCGGCGTGCTTTAGGGGCTCACATTTCCGTAGGGAGGGTCCGTATAGATTATTTTTCAAATCTGTACAAACATTTGCATTGAACATTTTTATTCTGCATTCAAATATCTAGCTAGATTTTTTTTTATTTGAATCAAAATCATTAGCTTTTAACCAATTTATAGCGAATCCAAAAATGTATCACACTTTATGTGTTTGCATTATTCTTAATTTAACAATTTAATTAGTTGTGATTGGTTTATCTAGTTATATCTAGTTATGTATAACTTCAAAATTAATAAAAACAAAAATACTGACTCAACCAATGGTTAAGACTTGAGCTATTTTGTTAGGACACTTATTAAGAAATATCAATAATAAAGAAATGCTGAATGGTCAATTTTTATTTGAACACGAAACTAAGAAGCTAAGTAAATAAATTGACCCAATCAAGAACAAATAACAACAAATAAAATTATTTAGAACTATATAATTAAATTTACAGTAAGTGTTCGACTATCGAACCATTTCATCCTGTACATAGTTGAATTCGTTTTCGCATGTTACTTATAGCCCGTTGAATTGTACGAGCTGGAATGCGTTCGAATTGAACTAAAACACTATTTCGCAGATCATGCACATTTTCATATTGCTGCTTATAAACGGCATTTTTAATCCCCCCCCAAGATAATAATCTAAGGGCGATAAATCGGGCGATCTCGCCAGCCATTCAACGACACCACGATTGCCGATCCATTTATAAGGGAATAGTGTTTTAAACATTGCCTAACATTAGCTGCATTGTGTGGTGGAGCACCATCCTGTTGTCACCTCACGCGTTCATTAAGTGGAATATCATCAAAAAAATCTAACAGTTGGGTTCTCAAAAATTTTAAATATCTTTCTGCATTAAGAGTTCCTTGGTAGATATATCGACCTATAGCTCGGTTATTACATAAGCCAACCCAAACATTGACACCAAATCGTTGCCGATTTCTAATTTGTCTATTCTGTCGAGGATTTTCTATAGACCAGAAATGTACGTCATTTCGAATGAACATCCCTGAATTAGAGAAGTAATCTTCATCAGTTCGATATGTAATCGTTGTCTAACGTGTATTTTGTAGGGTTTAAAATTTGCCTTTTTCTATGTTCTCCAAACATTACTTTGTGGTAGTCGATGATTAGTACTTATTTCGCGAGTGGACGTTAACGGACTTTCATTTACCTAATTACAAAATGCTTTTATTTTAATGATGAATGATGAAAAGTTCTACATCTTGAAGTAACTTGAGAAATTCTTGTGCCATAACTATTTCTAGGTTTTTGAACACTAACTTGTGATGTAATTTTAAAAAGTAAAGTATGATTTGGTTGTCGCCTGTCTGGAAATATTTGCAAACAACTTGCACTTGCATTCTACACAAATAGTAAATTCTTATCATGTCACAACATTCTTCGTTTGTAAAATTCATATTTACTTGACATAAGAGAAGAAAATAAATAAAATGACATTGTTTCTCGCCAGTCAATTGTTTTAGTTTTAGCGTGGATGCCAATGACAGTGTCTGCATAATTAACAAAATTCACAACAAATTAAATTCTGAAATTAAAAATAATGGAAAACATAAACTGTGACACATTTTTGGATTCGCAATAAAATATGGATTTTTTTTGTAAAGATCAAATATGGCGAGCATAAGAAAAAAATTAAGTTGGTTAAAAATAATGATTCTGATTTGAATAAAAAAATCTACCTAGATAGTTGAATGCAGAATAAAAAGTGGCAATGAATTTTTTTCTAAGATTTGAAAAATAATTATAAATAAAATAGTTATAACGAAAAAACGAAAACGACAATTTTTGGTTTTTTTCAGATAAAACAAAAACTCATCGAGCTGTTTCAAATTTCTTTTCAAATTATTAAACAGCAGTAAATTTAGCAGTTTTTGCAAATTTAAACATATATCCTAGCTCTTATAATAAGCGAGATCCCCATGGTGGCCTTAGTTAACTAACAATTTAAAAAAAAAAATGTAATTATAATATTTATTAAACAAATTAAAGTGTGCCGTAAACTTTTAAATAACAAAATAAGCTCATATTCTCATATTTATTCGCATTTTCCCATTTTGCGTAAAAAAAAGAAAGATATAGCCGATTGAAAATTTGGACGATTTTTAGTTATTTTCAGATCTTAGAAAGTTGGCAACAATGTTGAATTTTCTTATCGGTATTTGAATTATCATGTAATTCTGCCCAACTTTGCTAATTTAACCGACTCTGTATCTCTTATAATAACAAAGATAGCCATAGAAAGTGGGTAGATTCTAGACACCCGGTAGATACAGTCTGATTGATTTTACGTGTCCAAGCATATACATATTTTATCATAAAAGATAGAAAAAAAGTTTAAGAAGCAAAAATACTCTACATTCAATCATTAATAATGCTACATATTCAGAAAAACAAATTACACAAAAACAAAAGAGCATCGCAAGACAAATGATTTTTTTTAAATGGAACGGGCACTTTTTTTTTAATATTCTGAAAGAGGTTTAGATTCCCTTTACAATGGCACCAAATAAGTTATTATTATTTTGGCAATTATAGTCACAATATTTTTTTAAAGTTTGTTTTCTGTATTCCTATAAATACGAACAAAAACAACAAAAATGGAACAGTTGTCTTGGGAAACAAATAAAAAGCTGTTACAGATACAAACCACATCACTACATTATAACTTAGAATCACGTGAAAAAAGACAAAAACATAAATTAGATGAGATGTTCGAAGTGTCCCTCAATATTTTGAACACATAGTCGGGCTCCTCCTTAGTAAATTTTTGCGTGCCTTTTGTAACATGTAAGGAGTTATTTGACGGCAGACTTCAGTAATTCGATTTCTGAGATTCCCAAGGTTTTCGCGAGCTGTGACAAACTTTTTGTTTAACGTATCCCCAAACGAAAAAATCCAAAATCGAAAGATCGGGAGACCTGCCCGGTCAAGGTGCTGGACCACCATTCGCTATCCAATTATTTCTAACCATTTGACGTAAAACATCTTTAACTCTTGAATTATGTGGAGGTGTCCCATCTTGCTGAAACCACATATGACGCCGAATAGCTACTGGTACGTCATCCAGCAAAGTCATGAAATTCATTCGTAAGAAAGTTCCTGTACCTATCACCTGTAAGAATTCCTTCATAAAAATAAGGACCCATTATAAAATCATTCACAACGCCGAGGCATACGTTAACAGAAATTTTGTTTTGATATCTGAATGGTCGTAATTGTCTAGGATTTATCTCATCCCAGTAGTGGTAGTTTTTCCTATTGGATATACCATTTCTTGTAAAGCATGACTCATCGCTCCAAACTATCACATTAATTAAATGACTGTGATTAATCAGCCATTCGCAAAATATAATTCGCCGTTGCTGGTCTCCGTCATTTAGTCTTTGTACTAATTTAAGTTTGTAAGGCTTCATTTTGTACCTTTTAAGTATTGAAAATATCTTGTAGTAGGTAAATCCTAAAACAAACCACTGGTTCGCGTATGGATTTCCGAGGATGCGCTCGGAAGTACGCCAAAACAACAATTTCATCATTTTCCATAACACCTCGCCGATGTCTTTGCTGCACTGGTTTTGCATTAAAACCGACAGTTCTGCGTAAATTAGCATCCAGTCTAGTAAAAATTCGAGGATGCGGTTGTCGTCGCTCGGGATACAAATTTAAATACATTGCACTTGCCTCCAGCGTATTATCATTGTAACGAATAAAAACTCTTAACAGGTGACAGGTAATATTACGAGCACTGAACAATAATTTAACTGTCACAAACAATGCTCTAATATTGACAATTGTTTTTCATTTGTTTCCCAAGACTACTGTTCCAATTTTGTTGTTTTTGTTCGTATTTATAGGAATACAGAAAACAAACTTTAAAAAAATATTGTGACTATAATTGCCAAAATAATAATAACTTATTTGGTACCATTGTAAAGAGAATTTAAAGCTCTTTCAGAATATTAACAAAAAAGTGCCCATTCCATTAAAAAAAAATCATTTGTGTTGCGATGCTCTTTTGTTTTTATGTAATTTGTTTTTCTGAATATGTAGCATTATTAATAATTGAATGTAGAGTATTTTTGCTTCTTAAACTTTTTTCTATCTTTTATTTTTTTTATTTTTTTTTTATGATTGTGGACCTGAACAGGCTAAATAAGGCCTATCGTGCTAAACCACTCAGGAACACTTAGGAGGATGGATAGAGGGATAATGAATTGCCAATAGATGCCTATGAACAGCTACCTTAAATTTTCTCATATCATAAGTGAGAGGAAAACAGGAACTAGGGAGATCATTCCAGAGTTTAGAAGCCGTGTAGAAAAATGTGGATTGCGCCCGTTTGGTACGACAAGTGGAGATTTGTACTGCATACTGATGATGTGATTGAGCGAACCGAGTGTTTCTCGCAAAGATAGCCGGAGATGGTATCAAAGAATGTAATTCACCAGCACAATAGCCGTTGTAATAACGATAATACAAAGAAAGAACTGAAACCATCCTTCTATGCTCAAGGGACTGTATGTGAGAAGTTAAAGACGGGTCATTTATAAGCCTAATCGCTCTCTTTTGAATACGATCAACGATATCGAGAGCGTATTGGGGAGCACTAACCCAAAGGTGAGAATTATATTCCAGATGAGGCCGAATTTGGGCCTTATACAGCAAAAGGAGTTGTCGAGAGGTAAAGTACTGCTTAGATCTGTACAAAAGCCTATTTTACGAGCAGCTGTTTTGGTAGCTGACAGAAGATGGTCAACCCATGAGAGATTTGAAGATACAGTCATACCCAACAGAGTAATAGAGTCTGAAAACTTAAGAACTGAGCCATTCATACTTACAACAGGAAATGATCGATCTTTTTGGCGGACATAAGGCAACACTGAGTTTTGTTAGCATTAAATTTAACTAGATTATTGCTTCCCCATTCGAGAATACGTTGAATGTCTTTGTTGATTGAATTTGCCATTTCAGCTTTAATTTCTTGATTTGACATAGAAGGTGGATTATCACTATGAGTAGACTGAGATGAACTACAGTGAAGAGTGCTATCGTCAGCAAAGCAATGGATGGGGTTAGTTGTTGAAGAAATAAGGTCGTTTATGTACAGCAGAAAAGTGTAGGCGCTATAACGGATCCTGTGGTACGCCCGCGTTAATGCTAACTTCTTTTGAAAAAAGCCATCAACTACGACACGTATTCGTCTTTCATCAAGGAAACTAGAAACCCAGTTGATGAGCGCATCATTTAACCCAAACGAGGAGAGTTTGGCAAGTAAACACTTATCCCAAACTTGATCAAATGCCTTTGAGATATCTAAAGCGACTACAACTGTTTCACCGGACTGCTCTACTGTATTGTTCCAAACTTGGGTCACATATGAAAGTAGATCGCCTGTTGAACGACTTTGCCTAAACCCATATTGATGGTCACTAAGGAGTTTGTTAGTTTCAAGAAACGTAAGCAGTTGCTGATTGATGGCTTTTTCCATGATTTTAGACAAAATGGAAGTGATGGCAATTGATCTGTAATTTGAGGGATCGGTCTTATCACCTTTTTGGGAATAGGTTGAACATTTGCTAACTTCCATGATGAAGGAATTCCCAGAAGATATAGAGATCGTATAGAGCTTAGATAGGACTGGTACTAGTTCGGGGAACATTTCTTTAAGACAATAGCTGGGATACCGTCTGGGCCAGTCGCCTTATTGAGATCAAGCCTACTGATGATCGATTCCAAGAGCTTGTACCGAAAATGAATTGGTTTCATAACGTATGAAGAAGAGTTGACTAGTGGCACATCTTTTCCAGAATCATTGAGACACGAGTTTGATGCAAACAAATCCACAAAAACGTTGGCTTTGTCTGCAGAATCAGCAACTACCGATCCGTCAATAGATGTCAGGGGGGGAAATGAAGATGTTCGAAAGTTTTTACTAATGGCTTTTGCTAAAGACCAAAATTTACAACTGCCTAAAGGAGATGTAACTAGTTCATTGCATTTTCGTTGTTCGAACAACTTTTTAGTTTTAGTGATGACACTTTTGCAGATATTTCTAGCACCAACGTATTCTACATGACTGTCAACCGATTTATTAGATTTCCATTTAATGTAACATTTATTTTTAAAGATATTGCATCAGAACAAGCCTTATTGAACCAGGGTTGGGAACGTGAATGACCTACACGGTACTGTTTTTTCGGAATGTATAACTCCATTCCCTGAGGATGACTTCAGATACTGAAAGAGCGATGTCGAAGAAGAGGACGACTTAAAACAATATTCACGCCATGGAAAGGTTGCAAAGAAATCCCGTAAATCACTCCATCGAGCTGACTTAAAACACCACAAGGTTCTATCGGTTTTACGAACAACAGTGGAATTAGGTACAGTAGAAATGATTTTTATTAGACAATGGTCGGAAAGACCTAAAGGCGAAAGAACGCAAGTTTTATAAACAAGAGGGTTTGATGTAAGAAAGAGATCTAGAAGATATGGAGTATGGTTAGGGTTATCAGGGATTCTTGTGGGTTCAGAAATCATTTGTGTGAGATCACATGAAATAGCAAATGTTTCTGCACTATGACCAGCGGGATTTGTAGTAGATGAAAATTGAAGCCAATTAGAGTTATGAACATTGAAATCGCCTACAAATGAGACATCGCAAGATGGAAACTGAGACAGGAGATAGTCAACTTTCGTACTAAGGTAATCGAAGAAGTCTTGAAAGTTACTGTCATTAGGAGACCTATAAATGTAACAGTAGAATTTCACAAAATTAGGACCAGAATGTTTAATCAAAATCACGTCAAAATTTTTATTTTCTAAGGAAGAAACCCTCTTGCAAGCAATTCTGTCCTTGATGTAGGCACATACGCCTCCTTTATATCGAAAGTTAGAGTGAAGATGGTATTGAGGAAATTGCAAGTCGGGTGACTCGGAGCTTTCCGAGGAGACTTGTGTTTCAGATAGAAACAATATATCAGGTTGTAATTGTTCAAGATGTTGGTGAATAGCATTAAGATTAGACCTGATAACGCGGATGTTGCAGTAGTGAATCAGAAAGTTGATACTTTCGATGACCGAGGTCGCTTGGGCCCTGCCCTCCCTGACATCCGAATGGGGCAGGATTTTACGTCCGGAATTTATAACCCTAGAAACCACAGCCATCTTATTTTTTAATTTGGGACTTTTAATCCGATAGGAAGACAGTGAGGGCGAGAAGGAAGAATAAGGATGAGAATAGATTGAGGATGATGGAAAGAAGGTAACCGGCAGCCCTTACCGAGCTCAGAAAATATCTATATATATATTTATATATATATATATATATATATATATATATATATATATATATATATATATATATATATATATATATATATATATATATATATATATATATATATATATTATTATTTATTTAAATTAACTTTTAGTACATACAGTAAAAGATTAACTCGAGTTAATCTTTTACTGTATGTACTAAAAGTTAATTTTAAATAAAATATAATTAATGATTATTAAATTGAACTTCTGTTCGTTCACTAAACCAATTTCTATAGTTATCTATTACAGTTGCAAACAGAAAATAAAAATTAACAATCAGTCACGTGTTGTCACGTGACTGCGGGCTCACATGACATTCACAATAAGTTGACTGTGATCCTTCATTCTGTGTATAATAATTATAATACATCGTAACTAGGGAAGTACATACAGTTCAAGTTTGAATCGATTGTGACTTGCCTCCTCGATAGCTCAGATGGAAGAGCCCCACTCTAGCAAAGTGGAGGTCGTGGGTTCAAGTCCCACTCGAGTTAATCTTTTACTGTATGTACTTTAAAAATTAATTTTAAATAAAATACAATTAATGATTATTAAATTGAACTTCTGTTCGTTCACTAAACCAATTATATATATATATATATATATATATATATATATATATATATATATATATATATAGTGTCTCTATTTGGTGGATAATGGATCGGATATTGAAAATAAATAAAATTGTTTATATAAAAGTTGTTCATAGTCAAGTTCTCTATCACGTAAAAATATTTTTGAGCATACAGGGTGTTTCGTTCAGTCCAGGAGCAACCAAACTTTTTTTATTTTAAATGAACACCCTGTATATTATTGCATATTCTGATTCTTCGTTTCATTTTAGATCAACTTTATGTATCACATGTAAGGTCTAAAATGGACTGTTTCCGAGTAATTCGATTTTTTTTTGGAAAAATTGATACTTGAATATCTCAGGAACAGTGTAACTTAAAGATGTGCGGTTTGAACTATTAGATTAAGCATGAATTGGCTAAACTGTTCCATCTGTAGAAAATGGTACCCAAGACAGGGGGTACCAAATAGAGGGCGCCGAATTTTAAAATTTTCAAACGTACATAACTCCGTTTTTTTTTTAAATAGAACCCTAACATTTTTTATACATTTTTTAATTCGTTTTTAAATTGTCTATCAAACATCCATTACATTCCCTATACCTAGCTTTAACCGTTTTATTGTTATTTTAAGTTTTAAAATTATTTTAGCAATTTTTGCTGTGTACGACGCGTTTAAACAAGTAAAAAACAAATGGAAAATATTTATTCTCTGAAACATTTTCAAAACAAGGATTAAGGTTTCAAAAAAAATATACAATGAAAGGTTGAAAGTGTCTGTCTGATGTGGGCGCTTTCGTTACGTAAACGTAAGCGAATTCGCTCACGAAAAGAAATTTGTACACGCGCTGACATTTCTGGTGTAAAAAATCTAAGGGATTTAAATCTGGTGATCTTGGTGGCCAAGCAATCGATCCTCCTCTTCATGACTATCGTTCAAGGAATCGTTCGTCTAATAATTCTCTCGCAATAATACTGAAGTGTGCAGGTGCGCCATCCAGTTGCAGCTACATGTTTTGTCTTACTATTAAAGGTACATCTTCTAACAATTCATTTAACGTGGTATTCAAGAAATTGTGAAAAGTCCCAATTATTCCACCCAAAGCATCAGTAGAACACTTATTTTGTATATATTCCATAACAATGTGCGGATTTGCATCGGAAAAATAATGATAATTATGTCCATGAACTAACCCATTATTATGTAATGTAGATTCATCTGTCCATAAAACGAAATTGTAAAATTGGGGTTCCGTTCGAAGTTTATTCATCAGCAACTGACAGAAAATTGCACGTATCTCATCGGTTGGTGGTAGTTCCTGATGTAGTTGCACTTCATATGGATGGAAATGGTTTTTCTTTAACATTCGACCAACTGATCTAGAAGAAATTCCTAAATAAAAACTTAATGTCCGTTGACTAACTATTCATATTCATTTTCTTCAACAAATCTTTCTAATGTCCGCTGAAAACTTTTTTCTTGTAGGAGACTTCTATCCTGGGAATCTTTCTTTATAAATTCTTGATGCCAATAAACAATTTTTTTGCCATTCCCAAGGAAAAACCATTTCTTGTCCAGATAAATTCACTTGGAAGAAAATATTGGTCACAAGGAGGTATGCCAATTGAAAACCTTAATAACGTATTGAAAACTGACAGTTACTTCCATGTGTTTTTCATTTGTTTAAACGTCCTACCACGTCGTACACAGGAAAAATTGTTAAAATAATATTAAAACTTAAAATAACAATAAAACGGTTAAAGTTGGGTATAGGGAATGTAATGGATGTTTGATAGACAATTTAAAAATCTATAAAAATTGTTAGAGTTCTATTTAAAAAAACGGAATTACGTATGTCTTCGCTACCATTTTTCACAGATGGAAAAGTTTGGCCAATTCATGCTTAATCCGATAGTTCAAACCGCACCTCTCACAGTTACACAGTTCCTGAGATATTCGATTTTTTAAAAACTGCAACAGACGTCAATTTTTACAAATCAAGTCGAATTACTCGGAAACAGTCCATTTTAAACCTTACATGTGATACATAAAGTTGGTCTAAAATGAAACGAAGAATCAGAATATGCAATAATATACAGGGTGTTCCATTTAAAATAAGAAAGTTTGGTTGCGCCTGGGCTGAACGAAACATCCTGTAAACTCAAAAATATTTTTACGTGATAGAAAACTTGACTATGAACAACTTTTATATAAACAATAGTTATTACACCCTATATATATATATATATATATATATATATATATATATATATATATATATATATATATATCTTAACTCTTTCATACACTGCACCCACAATTTACTTAAAATCTGGTCACCTTGCACTATCGCGCTCAAAAAATTCTGGTACAACTTGTCACTGTAGATACTTCCAAAATTCAAATTTTGATGTAGACCCATTTGTTGTATGTAAATCGGACATCTTACGATTTTCAAGTAGGGGTTAAGCATTTGTCACACTGGCAAATTTGATAGATTAAAGACTCTTAGAAACTGTCACTTTGATATTTCATGGTCATAGCCTGCTAACACAATTGATTATGTGCCGTCAAACCAAATGCACACAGCCAAAATGTTGCTGTATCAGTATTTTTTGAGCGCGATAGTACATCGCATTATTTACCTCTTTAGATTTGTTGTGGTAACTTACAGTTATTTACACTTTCTGCACGCTTCAAAACGATTTTCAAGGAAAATAAATTAAGTACTAAACTCTAAATTGCATGACTTTTGATTCTCACTTGTTATTTAACATATGAAAAAGAGGGAAGTCGTGTAAATGTACTAAATTAACTTATATATTTCTAAATTATGCAATAATAGCCATAATATACGCGAAATCTTTTTGATGGCTAATTTCACCGTAGTTTACATTTTAATTCTTAAAATAAATAAATACTCTACAACTAATGCACATTTTTATTCTGTGAATATTTCCCAACATCTCTATAACGATAATGTAATATGTATTCTTTCTCTCATGTTAACTCTTGTTGAGGATGAACTCTGTAAACTTCCTGTTCAACATATCCCCCAAACAGAAGTTAATAGGCGTTAAATCAGGAAATTGTGCTGTCCATAAGTCTGACCACCCACAACTTATCTATCGACGTGATCTTCAGACATCAAAGTTTGTTTAACAATTCTATTATGTGTAGCAGCGCCATTACGTTTGTACCATGTAATAAAGGGCTAACAAATTTAGGCTAACTTCTCTGAAGATGATAAAGTAATGTATTAGTAGCGTTTGTGAAATATGTAGGTGATTTCCGGAATATCGAGGGTTAAGATGGTGTAATAATTAAAACAAATTCTAGATCGATTGTCTGCGCGTGTATTAGTATAAGTAGAGCAAACAACGTCCCTGGCAGCGCTAAAAAAATAATAAATGAATACACAGATCCATTTTTTATCCTTTGTAAATCGAGCACCATCAATAACGGTCATTAATTTCAAGAAGAGAAATGACATCATACATTTATCATATCTTAATTTGGCCTACACCTATTCATTATTCATTACCGAATTCCTAATCGTGAAATTTACATATTCCATCGCACTTTAATTAAAGTGACTAATGTTTATTTAACATAACAAAACATATAATCATAAAAATCAATGTGAGGATACGAGGCGTGTGGCCCACACCTGCGCTTCTATCCTGGTGCGGACAGGAGGCGGGAATCCAACACTTTCCTCTCATCGTCCTGCCCAGAAATCTGGATCTACTTTTACTTTTGCTTTTGATATGGGTCCTAATAATCCGTCACTTTCAATTTTAATCAAATTCATCCCTTTTACCTATACACTATTGAAATAAAATTTTCAAAACCATCCTTCTGTTAACAAAATTCACATTAGATAGAATCTAAATAATACCGTTTTGTACACCTAGGAATGTGCTACTGTAACACGTTCATTATTAATAAACGTAACTTTTTATTTCTTTTTAGATTATAATCGCCTGTAATTTTAGATATTAAAATTTCCTATTGAATTGAATGTGGTCAATGACGGATCAAAACTTTTCTCACGTGTTTTTCTTTGATGTCGTTCACCTTAACATTAGGTTGTTCGAAATTTTTATTAGTTCAAATTAATCGTATTTTCCACTACATTTACGTTTAAACCACATCGAAAAAAAAATAACTATAGTCGGGCCGGCGAGAGGTGTCTTATGACTCATCTTTTAGTAAAGCATGGTTTAAGATTTTAAAAACGTATGTCGTTATTGGTTCATATAGTTAGTAATTTTGTATACCAACAAAACATCGTCAATGTTTCTAGGTTATTTTCAAATTTAAGCCGCGCTGTCAAATTTAAATAAAATTATTGTTCGAATATCTCGGGATTTAGCATCCTAAAGGTCTTCAAAATCCTCATCCACTCGTATAAATAAAGTCGAATTTCGTTTAAGGTCTGTTCGCACTTATTCTGGCAAGTCCACCGAGTGTGGGTAGTCATATGATAAAAATATATTGTACAACTGTAAACGAATGCCCGAATGAAGTTCGAAAAGTTTGGTTAATTGCGGAGGATCGTTTTAGCAGACAGATCTCACTGCGTCAAAAGAGTCAAGACTGTAATTTGGTTATCGAAGCCACTTATAAATAACTGATTTTGTCATAAATAAATACACTGTATTGAATGTTAAAATGAGATTTATTATTAGTTAATAATATAACCGATTTTAAAAATCTCAGTTTACAGTTTGCCAATATATATATATATATATATATATATATATATATATATATATATATATATATATATATATATATATATATGCTCAAAATAATTAGGGGAACACATATTTACTGTCTTAATAATTTTATTAATTTTAACAACATAGAAATCTAATAACGCTAACGGTAGAAGAATCATGTTTTGTGCGAATATAAATAATGCAAAAACCTTTTACTAATCACTTTTATGATAACAAAACGATTACCAATTCAGAAAACTACAAGAACTACAATAGCAATAGCAATGAAAATTTTAACTTAGACATGTAGTGAGTGTACTGTGGAATAGTAAACAATTTTGACAATTTATTACAGATTGTCAAGTTTGACACTAGTTTTGCAAAATGAGACATTTAAATGAGGAAGAAGTCATTCGTGTCGTTGTTTCTTTCGAAAATGGTACCAGTATGCGATAGATAGCAAAAATGTTAACGTCAGCCTTCCGTCATCCATCGTGCTTGTAACCGATATATAGAAACCGGAGGTTATAAAAGACGCATGGGACAGGGCCGTAGAAGGAAAACAAACCGAGTTCAGGGCAGGTTTTCTTCGACAGTGGAGACCTATACTTTTTACGGATGAATCATGATTTTGTTTAACTCGTTGTGGTGGTCGAGTACGTGTATACCGACGTCCACATGAACGCTATTCTGAAGCAACCACACAAAAGTTGAAAAATTTGGTGGTGCATCTGTGATGGTTTGGGCTGGAATTAGTCATGATGAGAGAACAGATCTTGTAGTGGTTCCAGGAAGATTAAACGCTCAACGGTACAACGATCTCAATCTGGAGGATCATGTTATACCGACAGCTTATGGTATAGGCCCGAATTTTGTTTTATCCAAGACAACGAAAGGGCACATACTGCGGCAATCTCCATGAACTTCCTTCAGCACCACAGGATTCGAACCATGGATTGACCACCACTGAATCCTCATCTATATCCCATTGAACATCATTGGAATGTGTTAGAAAGACCTGGTCGGAGGCGCCCAGATGCACCTCAGACCCTACATCCACTAAAAGAAGCTCTAATTGAAGAATGGGACAATACACGTCAACAAGATATCCGTAAGCTTATACGCAGCATGCCACGGAGATGTCAAGCACTAATTCGTGCTGACATACACGTAATTAGAAACCAAATTTTCTTTATAACTTTACGTTAGAGAGGTGGGATGCCTGCTTATTCTTCCTTATTTCTTGTAGTTTTTCCGAGTTGGTATGGTTATCTTAAAAGTGACATGTAGAATTTGTTTCGTTTTTGCAAATTTATTTTGTTAATTTTAAAACAAACGTTATTAGATCTCTATATTGTTACAAATTAGTAAAGTTATTAAAACATAAATGTGTTCCTCTAATTATTTTGAGCAGTGTATATATATATATATATATATATATATATATATATATACAGGGTGTTTCATTAAGGCTGGCCACCGGCCATATTTCAGAAACTAGTGGACATAAAAAGTGGAGAAAAAATTCATTATAAAAGTCGCCACGAGAAAATCCTGGAAATTATTTTTAAGTTCCGTAATTCATCGCAAGGGGCGTAATTGAAAATTAAAAATAAAATTATAAATTTCTCCGAAAATTCCCACATTAAGGCATACCTTTGGTAACATCGTTAGAAAGCTTAGACAATTCTGCATCATTTTGGTCTAAGGCTCATTGGCGTACCGACCTTAATAAGAGTGGGGAAGCTATTGAATGTGTAATCATTTAAATCGCTGTTATTTTTAAACGACTTACCCGATTGTAGTAAACCTAGGCTTGTTTAGAAGAAAAAGGTAAGTACTTTTGACTGTCGTATCCATTGGTACGCGATAGCTCATAATAAAATTGTTAAAGGGCGCAATTTGTAATAATACCAGTATTTTGATTTTATTCAGAAAAATTAAATCATACGGTATAATTATGACATCATAAGCGGAAAGTAGCTTAAATTTGTAACAAAAACGTAAATAACGCAATTTGATATCTTTATTTGTTCCAGAGTTATGGCGAAAAGAAGACTTTTAACCGTTTAATTTAATAATTGATTGTTGCTATGGTTTCTTAAGGTGTATAGGTTGGATTAGTAATGAGGAATCTGCATTTATCATAGTCTGTGCCTCCCTTCACACTCTATCTAGGCTTAGGACTAGTCCAAACTAAGCAAATTGCAAAATTTGGAGCGTGTTTAGAGGCCAACGGCCATAACAACGATATCAAAGTAATGATTGATTTTTGTTTAAGAAACTTTTTAACAGAATGGTAAAAATCATGATCAACTGTTAAAAACAAGTGAAAAGCTATAAATGTTCAAATTGACGGCCGTTGTGTAAAATACAACTATTAATTCTTCTTCTCGTACTGGAAACAGCTGTTTCGATTTCGTCTCGTGGAATCGAATTTATTGCAATTTCAATTCGGTGAATCATGTCCTCTCGGGTGGTTGGTCTCGTTTCGTAAACAATATCTTTTATTCTTCCCCACAAGTAGAAATCTAATACAGTTAAATCCGGGGATCTAGGTGGCCACGGAAACAAACTACCCTTCCCATCCAGCGATTTGGGTATCTAACATTTAAGAAATCACGGACTCTTCGGGAATAGTGTGAAGGACATCCATCATGTTGATACCACAGGGATGCTCTCACATCAAGGGAATGTCTTCTAAAAGATTGGGCAAGTCATTTTGTAAAAGTTTAAATAAGATTCACCATTTAGGTGTCCATGAAAAAAATGGTCCGATAATTCTGTCACCTAAAACACCACACCACAAATTTACACTCCATCTGTTTTGGTGATCCACTTCGCGCATCCAGTGAGGATTTGTTTGCGACCAATAATGCATATTGTGCAAATTAACTCTGCCGCAGCTAGTAAAAGTAGCCTCATCGGTCCATAAAACTTTGGAAAGGAATCGAAGATTTTCACTACACATGTCTCTCGGCCAATAGCAATAGTCGAGCCGCCTGTCAAAATCAGTGTCTGATAAAGCCTGGTGTAAAACTAGATGATAAGGATGCAGCTTAAAATCCCTTAAAATTCTGAACACAGAAGCAACACTTACACCTAGTTCTGTGGAAATCTCCCTGATGCTTACGTGAGGCTCCGATTCTACGTACGCAAGAACATTAATACTATTGTCTTCATTTCTTATGCGACGTCTTCTGACAGGAAGTGGAATACGTCGTACATTTCCTGTTTGTCTTAAACGTGTTGCCATTCGCCGAAACACTTTTCTAGTGTAGTGCCTTCGATCAGGATATCTGATAGCGTATTGTCGTTCCGCAATAGCTGCATTTTGAAAACATTCATAATACACGGCAAGCATGTCGTAAGCCTCGGCATTGGTATACGACATTTTTGAAGGATAGCACTAATTTCTGATAAGGTACAATGAAACCCAAAACTAATGAAGGAAAAAATTTTTACAACACAACATCAATCAAAATTAAGTAAGTTGACAACTTTTTCAATTTATTTACCTCCATGGAAACGAGTCGACTTTGTTCCGCAGCAAATTAGATTATTATTTTAAACACACCACATTAGAATTATGCCTTAGAAGTTTTATATGATGTTATAAACGTACAGAAGAAGAATTAATAGTTGTTTTTTACAAAACGGTCGTCAATTTGAACATTTATAGATTTTCACTAGTTTTTAACAGTTGTTCATGATTTTGTACCATTCTATTGAAAAGTTTCTTAAACAAAATCAATCATTACTTTGATATCGTTGTTATGGCCCGTTGGCCTCTAAACACGCTCCAAATTTTGCAATTTGCTTAGTTTGGACTAGTCCTAAGCCTAGATAGAGTGTGAAGGAGGCACAGACTATGATAAATGCAGATTCCTCATTACTAATCCAACCTATACACCTTAAGAAACCATAGCAACAATCAATTATTAAATTAAACGGTTAAAAGTCTTCTTTTCGCCATAACTCTGGAACAAATAAAGATATCAAATTGCGTTATTTACGTTTTTGTTACAAATTTAAGCTACTTTCCGCTTATGATGTCATAATTATACCGTATGATTTAATTTTTCTGAATAAAATCAAAAATACTGGTATTATTACATTGCGCCCTCTAACAATTTTATTATGAGCTATCGCGTACCAATGGATGCGACAGTTAAAAGTACTTACCTTTTTCTTCTAAACAAGCCTAGGTTTACTGCAATCGGATAAGTCGTTTAAAAATAACAGCGATTTAAATGATTACACATTCAATAGCTTCCCCCACTCTTATTAAGGTCGGTACGCCAATGAGCCTTAGACCAAAATGATGCAGAATTGTCTAAACTTTCTAACGATGTTACCAAAGGTATGCCTTAATGTGGGAATTTTCGGAGAAATTTATAATTTTATTTTTTAATTTTCAATTGCGCTCCCTTGCGATGAATTACGGAACTTAAAAATAATTTCCAGGATTTTCTCGTGGCGACTTTTATAATGAATTTTTTTTCTCCACTTTTTTTGTCCACTAGTTTCTGAAATATGGCCGGTGGCCAGCCTTAATGAAACACCCTGTATATATAGGGTGGCGCATTAGTATGACAAAGTTCCATATCAACTTTATTTAAAGAGATACAAAAAAAAAAAATTAAATACAAAAGTTGTAAGATATGTTCTGGTGTATATTCCAAAAATATTTTTAATTATACAGGGTAGATCATAAAAGCTTAGAAGTAATTTAAATTTTTTTTTTTAAATAGAAAACCGTATATATTATTACATATTTAGATTTTACATACAATTTTACACACATTTTATGTATAATGTCCTATACCTAAGTCTAACCGTTTTTGATAAATTTCAAATTTTTTGTCAAAAAAGACGTTTGCAGGACAAAACATAGGTGGAAATCTTTTCTAACCGAAGCCTTTATCAATTAGTTATGGTTGGTTTCCTTGGAAATGGGGACCTACTCTAATGGGCTGCATTGATATTTTTGTAATACATTCATACAGGGTAATTAAAAATTATTATTAATTTTATTAAATACATAAATAAAAAGTTCACCTCGAGTAGGATTTGAACCTACGACCTGTACTTTGCTAGAGTATTTATTTATTTATTTACCTTTGAACTTATTCGTTCATAATAAAACTTATAATAATTCATACAGGGTGATCAAAATGGACAATAACCCCATATTTTTTAATTCTATCTTATTTAGCATAAAAATAAGGGTGACTTTGTATAAGAGTGTATATTCCAAAAAATTGTAGTTTTTGAAATAATGACAATTTAAAATTTTTTTAATGTAAACAGGCTATACGGCTTTCAAGTTTTGTTGTTAGTTGGCCGTGACGGTGGGGCGCGGCGAAACAAAAAAAAATCGAGCACTTCAGATCAAAATATTACAATTTATTGAACCCCATATAAATAATTATTTTATTAAACGAACTTAAAGTACAGACAATATTTTTTTGATTCAACAAAGTATGTCCTAATCCTAATCATAAACTTAACACCTCTAATGTAACTAAACCTGTAACTAATTATACAGATAAAAGTACTAGAAACACGTCAAATACGTACTACCTAATAAGTTGTTCGAAATGTCCGCCTCTTTCTTGAATACACAATGCGACACTTCTCTCAAATTCGCTGCTTAAATTTCTACACATTTCAACACTAATGTTTTGAAAACAGTTTCTAATCCAAATCCTCATGTCTTCCTTTGTTGTAGGCGGTATTTTATAAACCTGCTCTTTGACGTACCCCCATATGCTAAAGTCCATTTTAGTAAGATCTGGGGATTTAGCAGGCCAAGCAACAGGCCCTCCCCTCCCAATCCAACATTCTGGATATCTAGCATTTAAAAAAGTTATTATCGGACCTGTATGATCTACTGGGGCCCCATCATGAAGAAACCACATTTCTTGTTGCGTATCCTGTGGCACTTGACGCAACAAATTAGGTAGATGGTTTTGCAGAAAGTCTAAGTATACTTCCCCTGTTACTCGTTGATCAAAAAAATATAGTCCAATTATATGATTACCGACAACACCTCCCCACACATTTAAAGACTATCTAGTTTGAGAGGTATATCTTATAAAATGTGGATTTTCGATGGAATAGTAATGAAAATTGTGTCTGTTTACACTTCCGTTTCTGTGAAATGTGGCCTCACCTGTAAATAAAATCAAATGAACAAAATTTCTTTGTTGGTTTATTTTGTTTTGAGCCCATTGACAAAATTCCAGTCGTCTTTGATAATCTTCAGGAACCAACTCTTGAAGTAGTTGAATGTGACAGGGGTGCATTTTTTGAGACTTCAGTATCCGCTGTACCGTACGTCGATCAACACCAACCTGCTGAGAAATGGGTCGTTGCCCAATATATGGTTTTTCGGTAACTGTTAATAGTACATTTAATTGATTTTCCTCAGTCTGTGCACGTTTTCCCTAGTATTTTTTTCATATAACACATTGCCAGTTCATTCAAAACGCTCCAAAAGCTTTTCAAATGCCCTTCCTTCAGGTTGCCGTCTCTCTGGAAACCGTTGTTGATACAGTCTTCTTGCTAACAGCGTATTCTTATCACTAGCTCCCAAAACAAAAATCATATCAACCACCTCGGCTTGCGAAAAATTCATTATTTACAATTTTAATTCAAGTTTTAAATCAATTTGCTATAAAATACGCTAATGCATTACACAAATTATCAACTGACAATAAATAATGACGTTTCTGATGATCTCTATTATTTTTATATGTCACGCCTCGCCGTCACGGCCAACTAACAACAAAACTTGAAAGTTGTATAGCCTTTTTACAATAAAAAATGTTAAATTGTCATTATTTCAAAAACTACAATTTTTTGGAATGTACACTCTTATACAAAGTCACCCTTATTTTTAATGCTAAATAAAATAGAATTAAAAAAATAGGGGGTTTCCATTTAAAAAAAAATTGCTTTATAGGTTTTTTGAATCTACTTTTTATTGTCCATTTTTGATCACCCTGTATGAATGTATTACAAAAATATCAATACAGCCCATTAAAGTAGGTCCCCATTTCCAAGGAAACCAACCATAACTAATTCGTTTAGAAAAGATTTCCAACTATGTTTTGGCCTGCAAACGTCATTTTTTGACAAAAAATTTGAAATTTGTCAAAAACGGTTAGACTTAGGTATAGGACATGATACATAAAATGTGTCTAAAATTGTATGTAGAATCTAAATATGTAATAATATATAGGGCTTTCTATTTAAAAAAAAAATTAAAATTACTTCTAAGCTTTTATGATCTACCCTGTATAATTAAAAATATTTTTGGAATGTGCACCAGAACATATCTTACAACTTTTGCATCTAATTTTTTTGTTGTATCTCTTTAAATAAAGGAGATATGGGACTTTTTCACACTAATGCGCCACCCTGTATATATACAGGGTGTTTCGCATAAGAACCGACACAGAGCAGGAGCATGTAGAGGAGCCTAAAATATGATGATTTAACGCAACTTATCTATATAACGAGTTGTACCCCTGAGAAGTTATAAGCGTTCAAAGTTGGATCTTAAATTTCTAAAAAACTCAATATCTCAGTAATACATTAAGTTATAAAAACCAAATTTGGTGTACGTTGTGGGTGTACCAAGAGTATTAATCGGTAGTAAGTAGAGATCAATTGTAGCATTTGAAAGGGTTGATGCTCCCCTAAAATTTAACAGATCGTTTTAACCCGTTGGCGGATTTAAGACATTATTACTTCATTTTATAAGTAATTCAATTCTAAAAGTATTTTTACTCTTGTTATTTTTTAAAAAACTTTGTCGTTTTCATACAAAAAGCGAATAACTAAGGACATCTTGTACTTTATTAATTTTACTCAAAAAATTCAGTAGTTGGTAATGAAATGGTACGTTAAAACTTGACAATCAGATGTCAAGTTATTTAATTTTAGTAATAGCTTACAGGTTCATTTGAAAATGACTAGAAAGTTTTCATTTAGCGGACAAGTTGACATGTTGTTAGTGCTAGGTTTCTGTGAAGGAAACTGCAGAAGGAGTGTTGGAGAATATCGGAGAAGATATCCTAATCGTGTGATCCCCCACAGAGAAACATTTTCCAATGTTGAAAGACGGGCACGAGAAACAGGCAGGTTTACCAGTTGCATTTGAGAGCGTGGTATTGCAATTAGGGTACAAGACGAAGAACTTATTTTGAATACAGTTGAAGATGAACCAGGTATTAGTACAAGAAATTTATTTCGACAAACTGGAATATCTCAGACGTACCCTACTACACCCATATCATGCTCAGAAAGTACAAGAATTGTTCCCGGAGGATTTGATTAAGCGAGTGACTTTCTGTCAGTTTATTATACGTCAAGAGATTGCTTTTAAAAAAAAGTCTCTTTACTGATGAGGCTTGTTTCACTCGCAGAGGTATTACAAACCAGCATAATTATCATGAGTATTCCGACGTAAACCCTTATTCAGTAATTTCTCGAACATTTCCAACGCGAGTTTAAAATAAATGTTTGGATCGGCATTATTGACCGGTATCTAATTGGTCCGGTCATTTTACCACATACACTATATGGCCAAAATTATTTGGAATTTCTCCAAAATACTCTTCCGGATTTGCTTGACGAGGTACCACTGCAACTGAGACTAGAACACTGGTTTATGCATGATGGAGGATCGCCTCATTTTATTAATTTGGTTAGAGACTTTTTAAATCACCAGTATCCAAACAGATGGATACGACGTGGAAATAATTGCCCACAAGTGTGGCCTCCACGGTCGCCAGACCTAAACAAATGTGACTACTTTCTTTGGGGAATGATAAAACAACTTGTGTATTCTTCTCCAATTGCGTCCCGGGAAGAATTGGGGAATCGTATTACGAACAAATGTAACATAATAAAAAATAATCATGAGCTATTAGAAAAAGTAGACTTCAATTTTCGACGAAGAATAAATTCATGCCTGAGAGAAAACGGTGGCCATTTTCAACAATTTTTTTAAATTATCATTATCAAGTACATGTCTTTAGTTATTCGCTTATTGTATGAAAACGACAAAGTTTTTAAAAAAAAAAACAAGAGTAAAAAAAGTTTTAGAATTCAATTACTTATAAAATGAAATAATAATGTATTAAATCCGCCAACGGGTTAAAACGGTCTGTTAAATTTTAGGGGAGCATGAACCCTAATCAACCCTTTCAAATGCTACAATTGATCTCTACTTACTACCGATTAATACTCTTGGTACACCCACAACGTATATCAAATTTGGTTTTTATAACTTAATGTATTACTGAGATATTGAGTTTTTTTTAGAAATTTAAGATCCAACTTTGAATGCTCTCAGCGGTACAACTTGTTAAATCATCATATTTTAGGCTCCTCTACATGCTCCTGCTCTGTGTCGGTTCTTATGAAACACCCTGTATATTATATATATATATATATATATATATATATATATATATATATATATATATACATACAGGGTTATTACAAATGATGTTCCCGATTTCAATTATAAATATTACTGGATTAACCTGTTTTAAGACCATTTCAGTTGGTACCACTGGAAAGAAAAACTCATAAAGTTATGTTTACATTGATTTAAGTACGTATCAGCTATTTGTTAAAGTCAATTGTTGTCAATTGTGTAATGGCTGAATTTGAAGACAGGAAAGCATTTTATGTGTTGGATTATCACATCAACCAATCAGTTATTAGCGTGCAACGAACCAAATTTAATGAAGATCCTCCTAGCAGTCACAAGTGGTACTTGAATTTTAAGAGAAATTGGTGTATTTGTAAAAAGAAATCAGTCAGTAAGCAATGACGCTGTAGAGCAGGTAAGGGAAAGTTTTACGCGTAGTCCACAGAAATCTACTGTTAAATGCAGCAAATAGCTTGGTATACCATAGCCAACAGTTTGGAAAAATTTACGTAAACGTATAAATTTTAAGCCTTACAAACTTCAGCTTGTTCAAGCATTAAAACCAAACGACAAAGTTCTAAGACTTCCTTTTTGTGAGAACATGTAGGCATTGATGGAAAATTAAAACTGTATTAAAATGTTTAGTCTTTAGTGATGAAGCCACATCCCACATGTGTGGTATCGTGAATAGACATAATGTCATAATATGGGGTTCGGAGAACCCACACACCTACATCGAGCACTTACACTCCGAAAGTTAATTTGTCTTGTAATATCATTTACAACAAAGTGTACGGATCTTTCTTCTTTGTTGGACAAACAATAAATGGAATAAATCTTGGACATGATGACGGAATGGCTTCTACCGAAATTAGAACAAGAATCCCTAAACTTCATTCTGGACTTCAAAATCGGCTGCCTGGCAGATGAACAGGCCGTGCAGATCCAAATGATTGTGCACTCTTGAACTGGCCTCCAAGTTCTCCGGACATCACCCCCTGTGATTTTTTCTTGTGAAGATACATCAAACATAAAGTGTATACACCACCAGAAAGCATACCTGAGATCCAACAACGGATTACCAAAGCTATCGAAACAATCGACCTGAACACTCTTAACAAAGTATGGCAAGAGCTTGATTACACGCTTAACATCTGTCGTATCACAAGGGGTTCCCATATGGAACTTTTGCCACAGTTCTCCAGTTACTTGGTTTAATGAATCCTTCCATAGCGATAAAACATTCTCATCCTTGAAGCTCTGTCTTCCAACGTTTTTTGGTAACACTATTTACAATTTGCCCATATTAACTCGATAGGATTGAATTGGCAGTGATACAGAGGTAAACGTAAAATTTGATGTCCCCATTGATGAGCAATTTCATCAATTGTATATATTTTTGGAACTTGTAAATCCTTGGCAATTTGTAATAATTCCACTTTCAGCATATCATTCGAATAGGGAATGTTGTGTTTTCTTAAGAATTGAAGAAAATCTTATTTTTCCCAACTACTTGAAGGTAATTTTTCTGCTAATGTAGAATGATAACTGGCATTGTCAAGAATTACCAAACCATTTTTGAAATAAATCAGCGTTCATGTTATAGTGGTAGTCTGCTGTCTTACTTTTACTGGAAAATACCAATGATGAATTAGGTATAAAACCATCCTTGTTTTATTCGGTTCAAAATATTTTTAACAAATCGGACTATTTTAATTACCGTATCCCTTCTCCTAGCGGTTTTTTTTGTGCTTTTCAAATCATTATCATCTCATGACTTTCGAACGCTTCCTCGACTAAAAACCCACGTCTCATCCATAAAGACAGGATCGTAACTAATTTCACAACTTTTATTAGCAAAATATTTTCGCAAAAATGTTGCTCGAGCACCACCAATATGAACCTGCTCCATTAAACGCCTTCTTCCACTGTCAACTTTGAATTCAAAACCAAATTTGTGAAACAATTGTTTCAAACTCGTTTTACTGAAGATAAATATTTTATCTTCTTTAAGTTCAGTTTAGAGTTTTTCGATAGTAATATGTGAGCCAAAAATTAAACAGTGATTAACTCCATTTCAACAATAATTTCTGAATTATTTACCAGTTGCATGCATGGTGTAAATTTTTTGTTTCAAAACGTCTTTCACGTATTCGTCGACATCCTCTGACTTCGACTTCAAACGCAGCCTATGTTTTTGCGGTGATTCCGGCGCCGATTTCCCAGATTCTAAAGCGGGAGCCATTCTTGCCTTTGTCCGAGTTACGGTTCTCTCGGAAATGCCGCATGTTCGAGAGTAGTGCGCTGCAACATAATATTACATAAATATAAATTTAAATAGTGAAAATTATTAGCGTACCTGGATAATGGAAGTTAAAGGTAAACTTGGCCCCCCGTTATCGCGTTCCATCTCGAAATAATGCAGTATATTCATTAACATTACTTGAGTTTGGCTTTTCAAAGATTTACCTTTTAATGACATCATTATTCGCTGCAAAATAAATAAATGCATTCAATCAATTGGAAATATATTTTGCATTATTAACTTACCTCGTAATAGTGAATATTAGTAATAATAGTTTTGAAAAAAAACTGTTGTTAAAAAGTGCAATGGAAACTAATAAATTACGAAGCGAAAGATAACACGATACGATTATACGAAATGAAATACGAAGAATAATTTGAGGTTAAATAGCCAAGAAGACATCTGACATCGTCATGCGCTTTGACTTTAGAATCGACATACGTTTTTAAGTCCTGCATTTAAAATATATAGCAGACGTATAAATTATAACCCGTCTTTCTTTAAGTGGGAACTTCGCACTAAGATAAAGGGAAACATATGCATTTCACAGTAATAATTATATCCCCATTCTCGAGTCCGCTATGAGACACCTCTCCCCGGTGCTACTACACCCTGGAAACAATGAGTGTCGAAATGGAATTAATTAGTAACACATTTTTCCTTCACAGATATGTTGTTAGTGATGCTAACGTCCTGACAGCATAGCCATTTAAAGGAATGATTTTAGCACAAATTAGTAACGACACCGTAATGATAAAGTGTTACACGATAAAATGGTAGCAGCATTTGGTTATCAGATCCGAGAGTTTGCCGCAAGCTCAGTAGGGATGGGCGTAGGCTTACGTTCAGAGTGAACCAATAGACCTAGTCGATAAATAAATATACACAAAAACCATTAAAATTAATAAGCAATTGACAAATAGGGAAACGAATTGCTTACCTCTAATATGATTTCCCTAAGTCAAATTGGGCAAGTACGGCCACGGAGTTGGACTGAACTAAACTAAACTAAAAAATCCAAACACAATGCTCGTATCTTAAAATATCGACTCTTCGTTTGAGGTTCGATTGTGCGGAAGGCTTTAATATTAAAAGTCAAAAATCTCAAACCGTATCGATGTTTGAATTATTTCTAACCAAATCACTAAACACTATATATACGTTAAATATCCACAAAAAACTTACTGGCAACTGTGCGGCGGTTCGAATAAGTCAAATCTATTGCCAAGATTAAAACTAATAGTGCCGTATCTGTTTCAAATATAATACAAACAGAAATAATCGCGATACTATCCTAACATAAACCGCTAATAATCACGGCTAAACTGTACAGTGTGCCCCGATTTCGACGGTTTTGCGGAGTGTCTCAAGAACGGCTTGAAATAGGAAGTTGCTGTTTTAGCGTTCCTGTGCTACCTTTTTATTAAACAAAAGACGGGTTAAACAAAATTTCCATGTCATGCTTCGTTTCTGATATACATACCGATCTTGAAAATTTGTCACTTTGGGGCCCCCTCGTATTTATGTTAGTAGGTAACATAGAAATAAAGTGAGAACTGATACTGATGGATATTTTTACGTAGAATTAAGTGGCGTACGCAACTCTCCAAAAACATACAACTGAATAGTTCTTTTCAACGTTTAGATCAAATTTATATTATTAAAATAACAGTTGACCGGGGCGAAATCTGAAGTAAGAAAATAATTCGGCTGTCAGATTTTAGAAGTTTGTCAGTTTATGTCTCTTATTCAGATCATTTGCTTTAGCTTGTCTAATGTTTTAACTTAATTGTTGGAAATTCATTCGTTGTTAATTGTGGAATTTGGAAACGCAGAAAAATGTGCCACGCAGACGAAGCATTAGAAAGGTATTTTTAATCTATCTTGCTACTTTGACTGACAATTTACAAAAAAATATATCTCATAGATATCCAGAGAGGCTATAGCCAGAAAAAAAATATTTCCAAGAATGAAATCAAATCCAATTGAACAAGGTTCTTTGTATAAACCTCGTTCAATAGTCCACAATAAATAAAATCGCGAAATTGACGAAATGAATGTATTATCGTCAACCGTAACAAATCCAAATACCTCTTGCAAAGAGATAGCCTGTAGTATTAAAGTGCCTAAGACACAAATATCACCCATATAAATTTTTTATAGTCCAAAACTTACGTCCAGGCGAAGCAGAACGCCGTAGACAATTTTGTAATTGGTATTTACAAAATTTGAATAGCGATGTTCATTTTGAAAGATTTTCTGTTTGGTGTAACGAGGTGCACTTTAGCAGCGCTGGTATTTTTAATCGCCAAAACAATAGATTTTAGTCTGAGAATAGCCCACATGCATTGTTTCCACGAGAACAAGTAAGGTTTGGCTTTAATGTATCGTGTTTCATACTGGGTAGTAAAATTGTATATCAAGCTTTTGACGGAGGACTTACTGCCAATAGATATTTACAAATTTTGGAAAATAGTGTACTGTGATAGGTGATGTGCATATTTAAACCAATTATATTTACAACAAAACGGTGCTCTTGAGCATAACGCTGAAATTGTTAAAAACTATCTATATAACAACTTTCACGGCCGTTGGATCAGTACAAATGGACCTCTAAGATGGCCACCCAGATCACCAGATTTGTCAGTTCTAAATTTCTTTCTGTGGGGTATCTTAAGAATAAAATTTATAGAGCCCAATATCAAACTCTGGCGGGATTTACGCAACGCCGTTGACAGGGATTTTATGAAGCGACAGTTGATGGTGTCCCATTTAAAAAAGGTAAGCTTGGTTTATTTTGAAGAAACGGCTGTAATTATAAAAGAGTTACGTACGCCACTTGATTCTAACGTAAAACATCTATCAGTATCAGAGGCGGGTCTCAAAATGATAAATTTTCAAAATCGTCCTGTAGATCAGCAATTAAGGGTGTCATGGAAATTTTGTTTAGCCCATTTTCGTTCCATAAACAAGTAGCACAGGAACGCGAATACCGCGCCTTCATATCTCAAGCCGATACCCCGCAAAACCATCGAAACCGGAATACACGGTACGGTTTCGTGTACAAAAAAAGGCGAATATTTTAAATAACAAAACCAATTTAATAACTATACTAGTTGAAATTGATAATTAATAAGTAATGATGACGCATAAAAAAACTTAATTAGTACGAATGCTTAGATTAAAAAAACTAGAGGTGAAGGATTAAATGCAGCAATTTCCTATTTCCAAATCCACGTAAGGTAAACACAAAAAAAAAGATTTTAGTTAAAAAAAAAAAGCCTCATTAGGTTGATCATTTTGAATTCTGACATTTTAATGAACATACAAAAACCAAATTGAAATTCTCAAATATCTCTAATTATCGATGCTTGCAAGTGTCTCAATTCTCGTTTTTTTCGTATCTTAACTAAATTTATATTAACGCGCGGTTTGAATAATCTCAATTACATTTTCTATGCCACCCAAATCGGTGAGCATAAATCAAATAAAATAATTGCGCGAACGCATTACCAACTGAAATATAAGGTTTACTAAAAGAATCAATATAAGAAGAAAAATTGAATTTTTAGCTAAGGCACTATAAACCAAAAAACAGACAAACTACAAATTTGTTAAAATCATACCTTAAATGTTGTTTCTGACAGATGTGAAACATGGTTCTTAATACCTTCGACACGGTATTGAGTACGTGTGTTTCATGCAGTGGGAACAGCGCAACACACTATATATATATATATATATATATATATATATATATATATATATAGAGAGAGAGAGAGAGAGAGAGATGATTATTAATTAATTAATTTAGATTTTCCTCACGTTTGTGCGCCATTTAATTTTTGAGAGGGCAAATTTAATTAATAAAGATTTTATAATTTGATTTAAGATTATAATAAATTTTTCACCACAATGTAAATAGTAAATTATAATGTGTTTTACAACATCTGCACGTTGTGCCATCATCAAATTAATATGCTAATTCCAGTTGATATTAAAAAAATAAATTGCCTCGACTAGCATCTCAAAGGATAGGGTACAATATAGTTTAGTATTAAAAAAAAACATTAAACATTTATGTAAGGTTCTTTTATAAAATAAATTCAATTGTGATTTTAATTAAATCTGGAATTGTGTACATTTTAAACAACTTGCAGCATCTGCAAATATATAACAGGTTGTGCGCATGCGAATCTCATTGACTTTATTATATGTCACCTCATGACTAAACAATAACGTTAATAATTTGTGTATCTTTTTTCATTTTTCATTTCATTTTTAAAATAATATTGAATCACTATAAAATCAATAAGTAGTCGAACTATTTTCAAACTAGTATATAATTCACTTGCATCCTTTACATAAAGGCACATAAATAACTTCCAATTTCGAATTCAGAAGTAATTCGATTTCCATTGGTATTATTGATCCATCGGTGGAAGATCTACAGCATCAGCATGTTGTGGATATTCTGTATAAATATTTACTCCATCGGTGGAAGGTCTACAGCACCAAAATACATAGGTATGCTGCATCAATACTCGCTTTGTCACTTTTCCAAAAAGCACTTTAGTTTTTATGCTCATAAATATAATAATTTATTTTCAGATGATTGTATCCGAAAATACAACAATTTTATCTGCATTCAAATTTATTATGCACTGGTAACTTTTAATTTTTATTTCAATTAAAATAATAACTCAATGGTAACTTGGTTAAATAATTTTAATTTAAACGAAATAATTGCAATAGATCGATTTACATTCACTGTATACCGACAACATATCACTCGAAATAACATTTACGTTAACCTTATTTTTATTTACAATTTTAAACTTCAATTGTTCAGTATTATAAAATTTTTAGGTTATACGAACCACATGAACGATCTTAACTTTTTATTCATGTACACATCAAGTGACATGTTGTAATAAAAAATTAATAGGGTGTATTCGGTTGTTATTAATTTCACCCCTAATATTACTTCTACTCCTAATAATAAATAGAAGATTTTGTGCCTTCAGCTCAGTCGACGATTAATCGGGTCCATGTTCTTAAACTTTGATTTGCAGTAATTAGAAAATGTGTGTGTGGTTAGATATGTTCTTACCGTAAAATTTACGTCCTTTTTAATAAAAATAATCAAGACCAAAAATGGACGCTTCTTGCTTTTATCAGCGTAACAACAACGACTTCAAAATAGATGTCGCGTGAACTCAATGTGCCAAACGAAATGCGCGTACTACCCCACTTTAAAATATCTAAACGTATACTTTTTCAGCCACTAAGGTATGCAATCTACAACACCTAAATTATGGTATATTTTAATACAACTCAAAAAGGTTTGTTACAATGTTCACTATATATATATATATATATATATATATATATATATATATATATATATAGGTGACCCCGAACTCGATGGTCAAAACGAAAACAGCCGATTCCTCTGACTAAATGTAACAAAAAACTGTTAATAAATGTAGGGTCTATTGTTACCGGTTTTCAAGATACAGTACTTTCTAATTTTTTCGATTTCGCAGTTACCATAAAAATGACCCCCAACTTTTGCACATGATTTCGCCATGTACGTTTATTCTACCTCATAGGCGTGTGTCGTTGTGTGTAAATGAACCTATTTAGAAAACAAGGGCAAGCATCCCGTACTCCTAGCTACTTCGTGTGAGTTTGTGTAGGTGCAGTGAGGTCACTTAGAGAACAAGGGTAGATATCCCGCCCTCCTAGCTACTTCATGTGCTCATAAGATATACTGCTAGATGGAACAACGATCAGCCCCTATTACAGGAAACTTCCACTAACGTTTAAAAATTCACCACTAGACTATGTCGCAAAGGAAACACATGGGCCTTTTCAATGAGATTAAGTTCCAGAACCCCAGTGGAGTCCTACAAGATGGTGTGCGATCCAAATTTCTATTGAGAGGTTCATGATAACGTTAAGTTGTAATGCAGCCATATGGCTTGGGGGACGATTGATCAAATGCAAGGTGCGACGTAGTGGAGGGACACCCAATGTGATGCAAATTGTGATGTGGAGGACCATTAATTAGGTGCAAGCTGGGTGGGGCTTAGCAGTTGGGGACGAGAAATCAGAAACAAGTTGGCATAAGAATAGGGGACGACCAAAAGCGACTGCCTATCTACCTACCTGTCTGTTATTAATATAAAAGTTTTATAGACGTATAAATCCACAATGGAATCTAATTTTAGTAACGTATAACTTGAACATTAGTAAATTAAATATAATTACACTGCCATGAAGATGACAAATCAAAAGACCCCCTAACGGTTAAAGGATAACAGTGAAGAAGGTCATAAACAAAGAGCAACTTTAACAATATTTAATCCAATTATAATGTAAGTGTAAAGAAAAAAATTTAATTTCGAATTGATAAAAGCATTCCCAAATAAAAACTTGACATATCAATTATAGATCTAATTAAATCTAACAAAGAAATATTTTTTTGTTAATAATTGTAATTGTCATTTTATAGTAAAAACACAATTTAGTACGTTAATATGATTTTTAATTTTAATTTCACCAATATACGTTAAATTCTTATAGTGCTGTAGCAACTTAATGTATAACTGATAAAGCATTTACTTTAAAGTCTAGGAAAAAACAGCAAAAACCTAGGCATACCAAAAGCTATAATTAAAATTAAGACTATCATGGTGCTTTTTTTCAATTATAAGATGCCAAAACCTATTTAAACGGAGACCTTCTTCTTGCCTATTAAAGTTATTAGGATGTTTATATATCTCAATAGCTTCACGTTGTAAACGGGCATAATAATGAGTTTGTCTTGACAATACTTCCATATTGTCAAATTAAATGACATCATTTAGATTATTCAGGGCATGGTCAGCCACAGCAGACATCTCTGGTTTACCTAATTTTGTGGTTCCGATGTATACTTTTTCGCATAAACAAGATAACTTATACACTCCCGAAGGTGATAAAGGGTTTGACAGGCATATCTTTAGGTGACCATAAATGTTCAATTTTTTTGTAGGTTCAAAAACAGCCCTTATGGAGTGATTCATTTTTTTTTCAATTCTATTTGTGATATTAGTTGTAAAAGTAAAGAAAGTAGTACCAACACTAAGAACTAGAGTTCCTTTATGGTAATGTCAAGAAGGTGTAATAAAATTATTACCTTATTATAATCTTTATTAGCTTGTAATGAGATTGTTAAATATTTAAATTCGTCTTTCAAAAATTCAGGATCACAAATTTGTTCTGTTCGATCCACTAAAGATTTAATTACACGAATTTTTTGACATGGATGGTGGTTTGATCATTTATGAAGGTGTGTGTCGGCTTTCTGTAAAACTTAAAAAAGAATGAATTATTAGTTTTAGATATAAATATGTCAAAAAATGGCAAACTTTTATTAGTTTCTTTTTCCATAGTAAGCTGGGTGTTTCCTTGTCTCCAAATAACAAACGTGTCATTTAGATATCCACACCACGAAAAGTTATTTAGGTGCATTTTGTAACGCGAATGTTTCAAATTTTTCCAAGACAAATTAGCTATAACAGGGCTAAGGGTACCTATATCATAAAGCTGCTTATAGAATTTATTATGCTACTGAAAATAAGTCGTTATAGGACAGGGTTGAAAAAGAATTGTCTTTTTAGTTTCAAAAAAGAATCTTTTTTTAAGGATCTTTTGGTAGTTCACGATAAGTTTGTGGCTTGAACACTGTTCAACTTTAATATTATAGTCGTACATATTTAATATAACAGTTCCATTACCTTTATCTGATAGCAGTATTACTATATTTTCATTACGTTTAAGGTCAAATACCTTTTAGGAGGTTTTGCTCTGCGTAATATGTAAACTATTTGTATTTAACTTAGTTCTCAGCATCAAAAGATAACGATTTAATAGAATTCTCAACATTGGAAATTATATGTTCGAAATGTGTTATCGCAAAATTTTCGCCCTTAGAAAGCGCTTCAATACCACCATCTGAAAAAATATAATCAGAAAGGTTTATAACTGTTTCATATTGTCACAAGATTATCATAAGTTTATTATATTTCTGCTTGAATAGTTTATCAAATTTTGCTTTTTGACGTTTCTTTTACATTAAATAACCATAATGAAGTACTCTCTAACATAGCAGCATTAGTTCAGTAAGTAAACCCTTTGTTAATTGTTTTTCGAGATGGCTGACATACTTTTTTGTATTTTTTCAATTACCGTGCGGTTATTTTTTCAGTACTAATTATTTTTATTTCCACTTATTTTAACTATAAGTAGCCACTTTCCAGCTTGCCAATCCTTGCCAGCTCAACTTGATTTCGGAGTGGAATCTTCATTTGAGTTTTGCTATCTGTAGTATCAAATTCTACAAAATTGTTTTTAAATGGTCGCAAGGTACTGCAATAATACAGAATTAAATGAATTATACAGATTTTCATAAAGAATCCCAACGTTGCAAAAGGCTAGCTCTGATATCGTTCAGCGCATATCATAATGTATTAATAAAGTATCTTCAAAAAGAAGGTTTTAATTCTCTAACAGGTGCTAAATATAATATATGTATATATATATATATATATATATATATATATATATATATATATATATATAATGTATAATTTCTTTATACAAGGTGTTCCTTAATGATGTATAGATACTGAAGGAGTGAGAATGCGTTGTTCATTCTCTCAATGTGACCAAACCAACGTTTGTACATTACGTTGGTTTGGTCACATTGAGAGAATGAACAACGACAAAATTATATGTGGGTGAGGTTAGGGAAAGGCCGGGTCTGGTAGGCCGCGTAAAACTTGGCTGAATGTAGTAGAATCTATGATAAAGGAAAGAAAGATAAGTTTTAAAAACAAAAGGGCATGTCAGAGACTATGTATGAATCTTGCGGAAGCTAGGGAGGTATGCGGAGATAGGAAAGCATGGAGAAAGATTGTGAATGAAAAATAAATAAGAGGCAGGGATTGTTTTGCCTACCCCGCAAGGGAATGGCGTGAAGGTTAAGTAAGTAAGTAAGTAAGATTCTACGTAACAAAATAAGACTTTTTTTCTTATAAACATATCTCCTCAAACGCACCCTTTTTGAGATACAGGGTGTCAAAGTAAAATTTTTTTTCGTTTTTTTGTCAATATCTCGAAATAGTTTGAGATGCAGCGCCAAGCTTTTACCCACGTTTTTTACTTGAAAATACCCTTATTTTGATTACAATTTAAAAGTATTTGAAAAATTCAATGGCGTAGATTTTAGCTACATTGTGAGTTTTAATCCCCCTAACTTCTAAGCCACTGAAACAAATCAAATTTTGACATGCGTATTTGAACCGCCAATGTTTTCTACACAAAAAAGGTACTCTTGATTAACCGTTTTTGAGAAAAATGGACATTTAACAAAAGAAAACACTTTTTTTTAGAATGCTGTATTAACATAAAACGAATAGGCATTACAAAAATTGTTGGAAATGGCTTCCTCCACTTAATATACATGCTCATACTTCCGCTCTTCTTCTCATGGAACTACGCACGCACTAGCGACTTAAGATGGCCCCACGGAAAAAAATCTAAACTGTTAAGATCGGAGGACCTTGGTGGTCATTCTTGAGGCCTGTCGCGACCAATCCAAGGATTTGCATAAACAGTTTGTAGATAGTTCCGAACCATTAAACTAAAATGTGCTGGTGCACCATCGTGCATGTACCACATACGGTTCCTTGTTGCTACAGCAGCATTCTTCAACATCAAAGACAATTCTTGTTAAAGAAAGTTGAGGTAAGACTGTTCATCAAGCCGTAGCGGCAAAAAGTATGGGCCAATCAAATCGTTACCAATAATTCCTGTCCATACGTTAACCCAAAACTGGTGTTGAAAATGGGTTTCGGTTATTGCATATCGATTTTCTTCTTTCTCCCACAAATGATTATTATGAAAAGTTTGCTTCATCCGCAAACAAAATGCGGAATTCAAATTGCGGATCTTACGCAATCTTACTAAGATACCACCGACAAAAATTTACACGGCTTGGAAAGTCGCGGAACTAATGCCTGCACTCTTAGATACGGCAAGGATATAACAGAAAATCTACCAAAATTCTCCAAACAATTTGATGACACATATTTAATTGTCTAGCAATCTTTCTCGTACTGGTTTCTAGATGGTCATTGATTAGGTGAAGCACCGCTTCTTCAATTATTGGTGTTCTTACACTTTGAGGTCCACCTTCCGAAGTGCCTCTTCGAACAGTACCAGTTTTAACAAGCCGAAGATGGATATTGATAAAAGTTCTACTATATGGCAAAGCTCGATTGGGATATCTTATTTGATAACAACGTCTGGATTCGTATGCATTACCGTCGATGAGACCATACATGTAATGCATGTCTGCCATTTCTGCGTTTGTGTAATTTACCATTACTAATCAGATTGTAACAGCTAAATGGTTTAGAGCAAACACATTAAAACGAGAGAAACTTACTAAAACTGTCAGGTGGACTGTCAGATATAAAATACAAGTGAAATATGGATTCCATGCTAACTAGATGTATTGCAAAAATTTTTGTTTTGAAATACTTACGTGAAACAGTTAAGCTGAGTTTATGCTCAACTAACTAACAATTAACCATTAATAATTTAAAAGATAAATATATTACGCAGCATAAAACCCTTCATACTCCGCTTAAGGAGTAACCACTAAACACTAACAACCAACGACAATTAACCACTAAAAATCAAAGTTGGGAATTTTCAACTAACAGCACTAGTGGTTAGTTGAGTTTGGCAGTGCGCATGCGCGAAACTGAACGTTGCAGTTCTATAAAAATCTCTTATCTATGGGAACACATGGAACATAACCTAAAACCATAAAATCAAAACCATATTTTTCTTTACACGTGTGAAAGAATGGACAGTGAAACCTTCAACAGCAGTGATGAAGAACTCATTAAATTGGTGGAAAAATTCCCCCAACTTTATAGAAAATCTGACAAGTCGTTTAAAGACAAAATTTGCAAAGAAAATAGTAGGAAGAGCATTGCAGCAATTTTAGACGAGTCTGGTAGGTAGATACTTTCAGAAGCGCAAAATAAAATGTACTCATTCGGCATCTGGTGCTGCTGACACACCAGTATGGCCACTCTATAAGCTGATGGGTTTTCTCGATACTTATATAATTTCTAGAAAGTAAAGTTAAAAAACAATCTCGTGTTTACCTAGTATTTAAATGAATATTTCAGAAAGCAGGGAAATGTGTACGAGAGGCAAAATCAAGGACCACAGAATGCCGATACAAATACCGTGATTGAGGCGGAAACAGACGGCGTAGACTCCGATGGCACAAATAATACGAGACATACTATGGAGCTCCATGTTGAAATTGATAATATAGACGATTATCAGCTTGTACAATCGCCTACCTCAGTATATGATTCATTTAACCAAATTATTATCCGGCCTGGATGCAGTTCTTCAAGTTCACCACTACCTCCATCACCATTAGCATCTCCAAACACGGAGCAAATGACACACAAGCCTGTGTAAAAAAAGAAAACTTTCGACGCAGGTTGATACTGCCTTGAACAGCTTATCAAAGGCCACGACTGAGGCTATGGCAGGTTTAAATAATTTTTATTTTATGATTGTGGACCTAAAGCACTCAGGAACACTTAGGAGGATGGATAGAGGGATAATGAATTGCCAATAGATGCCTATGAACAGCTGCCTCAAATTTTCTCATATCATAAGTGAGAGGAAAACAGGAACTAGGGAGATCATTCCAGAGTTTAGAAGCCGTGTAGAAAAATGTGGATTGTGCCCATTTGGTACGACAAGTGGAGATTTGTACTGCATACTGATGATGTGAATGAGCGAACCGGGTGTTTCTCGCAAAGATAGCCCGAGATGGTATCAAAGAATATAATTCAGCAGCACAATAGCCGTTATAATAACGATAATACAAAGAAAGAACTGAAACCATCCTTCTATGCTCAATGGACTGTATGTGAGAAGTTAAGGACGGGTCATTTATAAGCCTAATCGCTCTCTTTTGAATACGATCAACGATATCGAGAGTATATCGGGAAGCACTAACCCAAAGGTGAGAATTATATTCCAGATGAGGCCGAATTTGGGCCTTATACAGCAGAAGGAGTTGTCGAGAGGTAAAGTACTGCTTAGATCTGTACAGAAAGCCTATTTTACGAGCAGCTGTTTTGGTAGCTGACAGAAGATGGTCAACACATGAGAGATTTGAAGATACAGTCATACCCAACCGAGTAATAGAGTCTGAAAACTTAAGAACTGAGCCATTCATACTTACAACAGGAAATGATCGATCTTTTTTGGCGGACATAAGGCAACACTGAGTTTTGTTAGCATTAAATTCAATTAGATTATTGCTTCCCCATTCGAGAATACGTTGAATGTCTTTGTTGATTGAATTTGCCATTTCAGTTTTAATTACTTGATTTGACATAGAAGGTGGATTATCACTATGAGTAGACTGAGATGAACTACAGTGAAGAGTGCTATCGTCAGCAAAGAAATGGATGGGGTTAGTTGTTGAAGAAATAAGGTCATTTATGTACAGTAGAAAAAGTGTAGGCGCTATAACGGATCCCTGTGGTACGCCTGCGTTAATGTTAACTTCTTTTGAAAAAAAGCCATCAACCACGACATGTATTCGTCTTTTATCAAGGAAACTAGAAACCCAGTTGATGAGCGTATCATTTAACCCAAACGAGGTGAGTTTGGCAAGTAAACACTTATTCCAAACTTGCAGAAGTAATCCTCAAAATCCGAAGAAAATGACGTGGAAAAATCATTTGCCAATACTATTTCTGTAATTCTCAAAAATATTAAAGGAAAGCGAAGGCGTAAGAGAGCTATGAAACAAATATTGGACAAAGCTATGATGTGCAGTAGTGGAAGCGATACTGAATAGACTGTTTTCTTGTAACACTTTGTTTTTTTATAATACTTATTCTTTAAAATAAACTTTACTATAAGTCATAAACTTCCATTTATTTATTGTAGGTTATGTAATAATAATATGAGGTAGGTATTGATCATTTTTTTGCAAAAAAAAAGAAAAATTGCTACTTACAACAAAAGAACCTTAACAGCATAATTTCCTCTGATTCCATGAATCCGCCGTATTCTAGATTTGCTAAACCTCCACGATGAACATAATTTTCTTGCCAGGGCAACATTCCTACAGGCGTTACAAAATAATCAGCTAAGATATCGTGCATTTTTTAACTTTCACAGAGCTATTATTTGACCCTAAACGTCTTATTGATGTTAAAACAACACCATCTTTTCTCCACGCTCCTGGGATTATTCCACCGTCATCATCTTCATAGTTGACAAATCCTGTTGGGCAATATCTTCTTTGTTCTTCAGGTATGTCTAATTCCGATTTTTGTATATAGTTGTGCAACACAACTGCGGCCTTAATTATATTTTCACACATCTCAACATTGGCAATTATTGTCTTTCGGAAAATACGCCACCTCTGAACCAGAATACCAAAAGTGTTCTCTATCATTCTGCGTATCCTTGATAAGCGATAATTAAAGATATTCTTTTTTCACCAAGATCTTATCCCGGAAACGGTCTCATTATTCTTGCATGTAAAGGAAACGCTTGGTCTGCTACAAAAAATACTGGCATAGAAACTTCTGTCCTAGGTAATTTTCGGTCATCCGGAAATTCGAGCGTTTCATTCAAAATGGATTCTCCGAAACCCGATTCTCGGAAAACATTGCTATCATGATTTGATCCAGGGCATCCTATGTCAACACAACAATTTGGCATATTCCAAAGCTTAAAAAAAGAAATCGTTATGTTTTGCAAATCTGTTCTTGACGGACAGGGTAAGTAATCAGGTGATAAAATATTCCATAGAACTTCGGTTGTCTCTTTCATGATGCAATGTATTGTTAATTTTCCTAATTGAAAGTTGAACGCAATCTCCTGCATCGAACAACCCTCCGATAAATAGCTGAAAATGAAATAAAGGGTTTTCCAATAAGAGGTGTTATTTTGAATAGCCCGCTATTTCGGTAGATGTCATTTATTGACATTTGACAAGTAAAAACTACGCGATTAATAAAAATGGAACGATACACACTTCAACAACGCACTGAAATGATTAAAATTCACTATAAAAATGGTGAAAATTTGGCAGAGACGGTTCGTAAAACTAAAACATTTTTGGTCGTCGTGAAGCACCTTTTCGGACCGCAATACAGAAATTGGTGAACAAATTCGAGCTGTTGGGACAAGTTAATGATGTGAAGAATAAAACCCGTGCACGTCGCTCAAGAACAACTGAGAATATTGCTGCTGTAGCCGAAAGTGTTGAAGAAAACCCAGGTTTGTCCATTCCTCGTCGTTCTTTGGAATTGGGCATTCCACAAACGTCATTACACCGTATTTTGCATAAAGACTTGGGTCTTAAGGCTTATAAAGTTCAGTTAACACAAGAACTCAAGCCGGCCGATCATCAACAACGTCGTGTCTTTGCTGATTGGGTCGTTGAAATGCATGAAAATGATCCGGAATTCCATCGAAAAATCATCTTGACTGATGAGGCCCATTTCCACCTCGGTGGGTACGTCAACAGGCAAAATTGTCGCATCTGGGGCTCGGAAAACCCAAGAGTTATTGTTGAAAAGCCTCTCTATCCTCAACGTGTGACTGTTTGGTGCGGTTTATGGTCTGGCGGGGTCATTGGACCTTACTTTTTCGAAAATGAGGCTGGAGCAACAGTTACGGTGAATGGATTGGGCTATCGAGAGATGTTTAATGATTTTTTATGGCCGGAATTGGATGGTATTGATCTGGACAACGTTTAATTTCAACAAGACGGCGCTACGTGCCACACAAGCAACGAAACCATTGATCTTTTACGAAAAAAGTTTCCGGACCGTGTTATCTCTCGAAGAGGTGATCATAATTGGCCACCGAGATCTTGTGATTTAACACCTTGCGACTTCTTCCTTTGGGGCCACGTGAAAGATAAGGTCTACGCCAACAGCCCAGCGTCGATTCAAGACCTCAAAGATGGAATTCGTGAGGCTATCGATGACATAGGGCAGCCACTTTGCGATTTGGTTATGGAAAATTTCATGAAAAGGATATGGTCCTGTAAGCGTGGTCGTGGTAGCCATTTGGCTGATATTCTTTTCCATTATTAACGGCATACCTTTCTCTTTATAATGAAATAAACATCCGATCAATTATCTCAAAAAATTCCATTTTTCTTTGAATATCAAAATAACACCTCTTATTGGAAAACCCTTTATATTTAGCTAGTAGGTGCCCGTGTAAAAACTTCAACTCACCGTAAAGTTATGCACAGTGGAAAATGAAAAGGCCGCGTATTTCATTCCCTCCCCAAGGGGGAGGGCGGGCTGCTCGAGCTCTCCAAGCTCCTTCAGCCACAATCATGGATTCCCAGCAGACATACATACATTACGTATATATGCATGGTGGGATTAAGGATGGGTGTGGTCAGGATAGGATCGAAAGGAACGGAGCAGCATTCGCCTAAGTAGCCGCACATGGTGTGCATATACGCAGTGACCATGCCGCTACATGTGTATGAGGAAAAACCCCTGAAAAAACCTCATACAAGGTAGGCGGTAACGGGAATCGAACCCATTACCTCCCGAATGATAAGCAGGTCGTGTCACCACTACGTTACCAGCTCGGTGCACAATCGTGTTGTCAGGCGATATTGCATACATTGTACTTCTTTTTTATAAATGCGGACCGACAAGTTCGAGAAGATGATCGAGCATATCTCGTGATATTTGTGTATAAATGAAAAATTGTTCGAGATCGATAGATTCCATTATTTTAAAAAGTGCTGCAAAATTTCCCAGTTGCTTTCAGTTTTGGTTTAAAGGCCTGATGGAATGTCTTCGCTTTCTAATCCGTTTCACATTTGATTTATTTGATTGATTTATCAATATGGAGATACTACTTCCTAAAAGCGTTACAAATCCAGATAGCTAGGTGTTTTGTCTCCATAACAGAATGATGGTCAAACAACGAAAATCACTTCACTAATCTATTTTATTTTCACAATTATCTTGACAGCCACCTCAAATGTCATTTTGCTGTCATTTTCTTCAGTAGAGTATAAACGAGTTATGTTATGATTAAGGGTTAAATGTTAATGCTAATGGTTAATTATTACGGTTCTATATTGATATACGACCCACAGAATTTCAAGGTTTTTTATTTACGGGTACATACCTGAGAGTCTTCTAAATACGATTTAATCAAAAAATTTGCGGATGATTCATATTAATTGGAAAAAAAACCGAAAATAAAACTGTGGCTATGAATCCATAAGCTATTGTGGTTACATTTTGTTTGGTTATGTGTATCGGTTTACGATTTACCACGCAACAGGATTGCACAAGAGGCGCTTTTCGAATGTCAGGGTGATTCAGATAGGTTAGAGTAGATTTTAGTTTTCCTTTTTATTCCTTTCTTATTTCCATTTTTATTTCGTTGCGAATGTGCAATCGCTAAGCGATAACTGTCGCAAAAAGGATGTCGGGTGAGTCAAATAGGTTAGAGTAGATGTTGGTTTTCTTTTTTATTCCTTTCTGATTTCCATTTTTACTTCGTTGCGAATGTACAATCGCTAAGATAACTGTCGAAAGGATGTCGAGTCAGATAGGTTAGAGTATATTTAGTTTCCTTTTATTCTTTCTTATTTCAAATTACTGTCTGTGAAAGGCAGTAATTTAATTTTTTTTTATTTTGTGTCACATTTGGCAACACTGTATACTGTAATATGCGAGGGGAAGAGATTTCGCATATTATAATTGTTTACAAAATAGCTTGATTCAAAGCAATTTTATTTTCTATTTTTATCTATCAAATATGAATCAGCCACAAATTTTTTGATTTAATCGTGTTTAGAACACTCCCAGGTACGTACCTCTAAATAAAAATTCTTGAAATTCTGTGGGTCGTATATAGACCACTAAATGTCATTTTGCTGTCATTTTCTTTAGTGGAGTATAAACAGGTTAAGTTATGATTAATGGTTAATTATTAATGCTAATGGTTAATTATTACTGGTTAGTTCTTAGTTGAGTATAAACTCAGCTTTACTGTAACGGTTGTTTTGTGTATAATACTTACATAATGTAGGTTTTGTTAAAATTTTTATATTAATTGTGGTCTTAATAAATTGTTAATACAACATTCTAAAAAAAATGTTTTCTTTTGTTAAATGTCCATTTTTCTCAAAAGCGGTTAATCAAGAGTACCTTTTTTGTGTAGAAAACATTGGCGGTTTAAATACGCATGTCAAAATCTGATTTGTTTCAGTGGCTTAGAAGTTAAGGGGAATAAAACTCGCAATGTATCTAAAATCTACGCCACTGAATTTTTCAAATACTTTTAAATTGTAATGAAAATAAGGGTATTTGCAAGTAAAAAACGTGGGTAAAAGCTTGGCGCTGTATCTCAAACTGTTTTCGAGATATTGACAAAAAACGAAAAAAAATTAAACTTGACACCATGTAGGTATCTCAAAAACGGTGAGTTTGAGGGCATATGTTTATAAGAAAAAAGTCATATCCTTCAGTATCGGCATATAATTTAGGAACATCCAGTACAATGTAAAGTAAAAAATTATTAAATGACACTGCATATCAACAACGTTAATTCTTTCTATTTAGTCATTAAATTAACAAAAAAGAAAGTCTTGCAAGGCCGTTCTACCATTTTGCTCCTGATGTGGCACGTCGGTTTTCTTAATAATAAATAATCATGTATTAATTGGTTTGATATATTGCTGACAATATTCAATTTTTTTATCGCAATTTCTGCCCTTTGTATTAACACCGACTAAGTTTTTCTTGCAAAATGCATTGGAATGCACACGACGCAAACAAGAGTGAGTGAGTAATCTCTCATCAAAAATTAATTCGCAGCGTTAAAAATGTTTATAACGTTCATTTAAAATTGACATTTTCCTGTTAGTTAAGAGAATTAATAATGAGTCTATATTATATACCAAAGAGGAGAGAAAAATAAAAGGACACTGCTTGGGTTAAAGAATAATTAAATACCTTATATATAATCCAAAGTTGTTACCTTGTCTTGCTACTGGTGCAGAATGTAAACGAGGATGGTCAGAATAAATAGATGGATAATTAAGTATGCTCATATTCCTTAAACGTATTTACTTTTACATGGTATAGGAAGGCGTAAAATCTTATGTTTCATGTTTATTAATAAAACAACGGAATTTTCTGCTTTTAAAAAAGGACCTTGACATCTTGTTTAAATATTTCAAGTAATTTTATACAAAATGGATGCAAACATTAGAATAAACTATTTTTTACAGGCCTACCTTTTGCACCATAAAAAGGTACAATGCAATAAAATTTGAGGGATGAGTAAATATTTCTTACAATCAATAAAATATAAAAATTAGGATATGTAAGAGCAAAATTAACAATCTTGAGTGTTTAAATAACAAAATATAAAATTACAATAAATAAAGAGTCATTTCATTTCAAATCGTCGAGGCAATTAGAGTAAGGTCTTTTTTTCGCGGGAAATTATTTTTTACAGCATCTCTATTATAATCGATGAGACACGTAATTTTTTATTTCACTTAAATTTCAGTTGGTTCGTCGTGAGGAATTTTTGAAAAATTGATTGAAAACTCGGTTTTGCTCTATTAGCATGTATGTAAAGTTTTCTTAAAAATGCAATAACTTTGCGAAAAATTGACCGATTCTTATGTTTGTCGGTGTGCCTGTAGGTAAAGAAAAATTTTGAACTAGAAAAATTTTCAAAAATTTTTTTGTAATCGTAATTTTAACAAAGAATAAAAAAAATTTTGAGTAAAAAATTTTTACACTGCATCATTTTTGATTTTCTTCAAACATTTTTTGTAATTACTACTGTACAGTGCATCCCATTTTGGTTGAGACAGCCAGATATCTCGGTTGTTGTTGAAGATAGAACCTTGCGGTTTCCGCGGTCCCGTGCCACTTTTTGTGAAACTCAAGATAGCCTGAACGGATTTTGCTTAACTTCTTTCGTTTATAAATTACAGGGTGTTTTTGAAAATCCACACTTTTTGGATTCCCCCCATATCTAAGAAGTTTCTCAGCGATAATGTCAAATTGAAAACTTGTCCCATAGAGAATTATACGTAGAATCCAGGAGATAAGACTCAAACTTATGATTTTTTCAATGAAACACCCTGTATTTTATTATCTCATTAAATTACTTATTTTTTTCCTTCGAAATGATATATAATATATAAACATGAAGTTTTCAAAAATTCTCCAGAATTACTAAAACAATGAATTTTAATAGAGTGCCATGGATTCAAAGTTTTACTACAGGGATTATTATTTGCGATTTTTTTATAGCAGGTCATGGATGCTATAAACACTGTTGTTGACTTTTGGAGCATTGTTTTATCAAGTGACTGTGGAGAAATCAACACATCTGCTGTCATAATGATACATTTTGATGCGTTTTATTGTGTTTGTGTTTGGCGATTTTGTGAATTTGTGTAATTTTATAATGGCTGAAAGAGTTTTTCAGAACATACAATGTTTCAATCAATGCCATGAAAATGTTGACGAAGCATTAGAATTATATTTAAACAGGTAAACTAGTAATTTACAATAAGACATTATATGACATATTGTTTTTAAAACGTTAGATATCCAGAGAGGCGTCAACCTAGTCGAGCAACGATATTTCGACTAAAGAATAATCTAATAAATTATGCTGCGTATTCTAAACCCCGACCCAAGACGTATAACAAGGAAAATAATGAAGTGGATGAAATAAATGTCTTAGCCAGCGTCCGTGCCTCTCTCAGACTTCTTGTACGAAGTTAGAAAATGACACTGGCGTTCCCCGATCACGGGTACAAAGGATTTAAAAAAAAACCATTGAAACCCTACAAAGTGAATATTGTCCAGCATTTATACCCTGGTGATGCAGCGAGGCGTGTGAATTTCTGTAATTGGTTTCTGAACCAAACTCGAAGGGACAATAATTTTGCGAGTAAAGTCATATGGTCAGACAAACCCCATATAAGCAGTGCCGATTTATTTAATAGGCAAAATACAAGGCACTGGTATGATGAAAACCAACACCTAATTTTTGAGCAACAAAAACAGGGTCGATTTGGTTTTAATGTAGCCTGTTTCTTATTGGGGACATCAATAAAATACCGCATTTTTGAAGGGGCTCTCAACGTGAATAGGTACTTGGCAATTTTAGAAGAAGTAATACCCGAATTCCTGGAGAATGTTCCCCTCGCCTATCTTAATGCCATTTACTTCCAACAAGACGGTGCCCCTGCCCACAATTCGAGGTTGATTGTGCCGTTTTTAGAAGAAACTTTCCAGGACCATTGGATTGGAACAAATGGACCCATTAGGTGGCCTGCAAGATCACCTGATTTATCAGTGTTGGACTTTTTTTGTAGGGTTTTTTTTGAAAAATAAAATATACGGTAAGAGGCACAATAATATTGAAAAACTTCGTGCAACAACAGAGGCAGTTTTCCAGAATTTACAAAATCGGCCTTTCATAATTTTAAATGCATAATGTATTAAGAAATTGTGTCAATTGTGTGTTAGGGAAAATGAACATCAATTTCAACAATTCAATGAATAAGTTACCGAATAATTTCGAAATGAAATAGTATGAGTAAATATTTAATTAGTTGCTTATTCTACATTATGAACTTTTTATTACTATTTATTTGTTGCTATTAGTTACCTATGTTCTGTGTTTTGTTAGTGAATTAGTGTTAGTATTGTTCTTGTTCCTTTCATGGAAAAATCACAAGTAGTATTTCTTCAATATGAACTTTGTATGAAAAATCCATAGCCAACTATTGAAAATCAATGTTTTAGTGATTTTGGAGCATTTTTGAAGAATTTATGTTTATATATCATATATCATTTTGAAGGGGGAAAAAAATAAGGAATTTAATGAGGTGATAAAATACAGGGTGTTCCATTGAAAAAATCATAAGTTGGAGTCGTATCTCCATATCCATACACCGAAAAAAAAATTGAGTGCGCCACTGAATTCTACATAACATTCTCTATGGGATAAGTTTTCAATTTGACATTATCACTGAGAAACTTCGTAGATATGGAGGGGGTCCAAAAAGTGTGAATTTTCAAAAACGCCCAGTAACTTATGAACGAAAGAAGTTAGGAAAAATCCGTTCAGGACATCTTGAGTTTCACAAAAAAGTGGCACACGACCGCGAAAACCGCAAGGTTCTACCTTCAACAACAACCGAGATACTTTGCTATCTCAACCAAAATGGGATGCACTGTACAGTGTGTCCAAAATTGGTCTGTGCAGTACAGCTATCTTGGAAACTATAAGAGATCGAAAGACGGTTAAATGGAGAAAGTTTTAGAGACTAAAATGCCATTCTCAAATCAAAGCTATCTCAAATATTTTTCAAAATATTCGAAAAAACTGAAAATCGACAATTTTTATTTTTAGCTATATCTCTTTTATTTGAACAGATGATAAATTACACTTTGCCATTGCCACTTTTTATCCTCTATTGATTGGTGGCAGAAAAAATTAATCCGACTTTTCGTCGATTGGAGACAATCATCAACTTTATTTTTTCATATGGGGCGGAAATTAGCTAATGGTATAAAATGATTCCTTTTTTTATTCTAAATCCAACGATGTATAACACTTAATGATAATTCAACGTTTCGACCCTCATTCTTGACATTTTCAAATATTTCTTTTTCAGGACACATTTTTGAAAAAAAAACTACCAAAGCAATTTATTCTGTAAAATAATGGGGAATATTCAAAAAACACATAGTAGTTATTAGGGTATTATGTTAAATGTTACTCATTAATACCTCATTTAACCATACAATTATGTTATCTGTCAAAAGACTACAGCAGTATCTCACATTTTAATGAGCATTGTTTGAAAATGGCGTTAAATTATTCAACGAAGAAAATTTTAATATATTAGTGTGCTATATCAAAAATGAAAGAAATGCTACCAGAGCTAGTGATGACTATTTTCAAATGTACCCCGAAAGAAGACAACCCGGCAGAAATCATTTTAATAATGTAGTTAGAAATTTAATAGAATTTGGAAGTTTTGAAAAACCACGTTCAAAAAAGTATGCGATCGATAATGAGAATCGTAACGGAAACATTTTGGAATATTTTGACGAAAATCCGAAATCTTCAGTACGAAATTGTGGCACGGAGATTTATATTTCAAAATCCACTGTACAGAATGTTTTGAAAGTTGTTAAATATCATCCTTACAAGCCAACAATTGTACAAGGCATGCAAGAAGATGACTTTGACAGGAGAATCGAATTTTGCAATTGGTACCAACGTAAATGTCAAGAAAATCCTGATTTTTTTGATAAAGTTGTATGGACAGATGAGACACGTTTTACCAACTGTGGAGTTTTCAATAAAAAAATCATCATTACTGGGCGCGTGAAAATCCACATATTCGCGATCCACGCCGACTTCAAGTACGTTATTTGGTTTTAATGTGCGGTGCGGAATGATCGGTAGATAATATCTTTGTTTGAGTTAATTGAGCAACATTTAATAAATTAACTGCGACTCATTTTTAAATATTCCCAATTAGGGGAATACGTAGCTACTGTTCATAAGAGATTACTTGATGATGCAATAATTGTTTTAAACTCATCAAAGCCTACTACCAGAAATTTACAATAATCGAATTCATTATTTAGCTGTAGCTAATTTTTAAATTTTACTCAATATTTTCACTTGCAGCACATGTGTTGTTGGTGTTTACTTAAATTTAAACTTAATAAAAGAGTTATTTCATTGTTTAAGACAAGGTTTGGAAAGGCTTTTTCGATATCGTAATAAATAGTTATACACGAATAGGTAGCTATCGTTCATAAGAGATTACTTGATGATGCTTTTGATGAGTCGAAACGTCCTATTATGAATTATGAGTTGAAATAAATGTTTTTTTCTGTCACCAATCAATAGAGGATAAAAAGTGGCAATGGCAAAGTGTAATTTATTTTTTTATATCTGCTCAAACAAAAGAGATATAGCTAAAAATAAAAATTGTCAATTTTCAGTTTTTTTTCTCGAATATTTTAAAAATATTTGAGATAGCCTTGATTTGAGAATGGCATTTTAGTGGGCTCAAAATTCTCTAAAACTTTCTCCATTTAACCGTCTTTCGATCTCTTATAGTTTCCAAGATAACAATACTGCACATACCAATTTTGGACACACTGTACAAAAACAAGATTCAGTAGCAGTCTCTATTAGCCGAAATTCGTTGTTTAGGATTTATAATTTTGTGAAGTTAAAATGCCATTTTTCCAGTAATTCTATGCTTGAACGTTACCTTATGGGTTCTTTTTTGCACAAAAATGTTTGTAAATATATGACCATACTAGTCGCCATTTATTCCTTGCACTGTGGTAGCAACATGGCCTCTCTGTTTCGACCTTGAACGCCTCTGGTAGCCGGTCGATCCAAGGCATTCATATTGTTCTTTTTAATAATTAAATTAGCAGTCAGACCGGTTATTAGCCAAATCGTGACCCGGAAAATATAACATTCTCTACCAAGGGTATCGTCCTATTATCGAGCAGTGTTGGCACTTATTCTGCCTACTGCCTCAACATGAAAAGAACTAAGAAGTAGAAAATAGAGACAAAAACACAATAAAGTTATACATAATATAAATGTGTATACTTACTGATATATATATATATATATATATATATATATATATATATACAGTATGTCCTCGGATTGACTTTACAAGAGGTGTGATTGACCAAAAATTTTCGAATTGGAATTTCATATTTTGGGATTCCGCCCTGCTTGTTCTGAAACTTTCCATTTTTTAAAGTTAAGTAGGCGTTTACAGTTGAGCAAAAACTATTTTAGGTCTAGGTAAACTACCTTTTACGTTCACAGTACGCCAGTGTTACTAACAAAAGTTGTCCAAAATGGAAAGTTATGGTATTATGCCAACTATCAGAATGATCGGCCTACTTTGATAAAATGCAGTATCGGTCAGTTTCCTTTTGTGTCAATTTTCAACTTCGTCTTGAGTCAACTTTGTGTCAGCTTAACTTTAAAGAAACAAATCTGCAATTGAAACCACACTCATAACTTGAGATGGGTTAATGATCACAAAAACAAAAAAAAATATAAAAAATGTTTAATTAAATGATTAAAACAAGGTATTAAGTTACTCTATTAAACCTCCACCTTCGTCGCTGCATAATTCAATCCTCCATCCTTAAAACTATTCCGGATTTCCATAATTGGTAACGCGGATATAGTGGCTTTTATGCGATTGTTTAATACCTCGGCACCGTTGGGGAAATTCTTTGCATACACTAGTTGTATTAAACCTCTCCACAAATAAAAATCAGCAATAGTCAAATCTGGACTCCTTGGGGCCCATAAAACTGGACCCTTCCAACCCATTTAACGGTGACCAAATTTACGGTTTAACCAATTCACAACAATATGTGAATAATGCGCCGGAGAACCATCGTGTTGGAAATACATTGACAGTCGATAATTAAGAGTCAACTCACCAAAAGCGTCATTGAAGAAATTGTTTAGCATATTTAAGTATTTATGCGAGTTAACGTTGTTATCAAAAAAATATGGCCCTATTATTCCATAATACGAAATAGCATACCATACATTGACTTTAAGCAAATATTGCCGATGATTTATAATTTTAAAAAAAGGATTAGTCACTCCAATATTGAACATCTTGCGAGGAAACAGTTCTATTTGATAAATATAACGACTACTTGCTATTTTGCTTCCTATCCATAAACAGAAATCTAGACATTTTGTTCTTAGTTCCCAATTATGATCGAAAATGGGTTTGAAGGGATAAATCTTCAGGTGTTTCAAAACTCGTTGTTTGTGTGATTTACTAATGCCTAAGCGAAGCGACTGCTTCCTCAAAGACAATTTCGGATCGTTTTGTACCAAATGTAAAACTAGCATCACGGCATCGTCTCCATTATGTATTCTCCTAGTTTTCTTTACATTTACTACTGAGCCAGTTACATAAATATCTGGAAATTTTTCAATCACGTTATGATTAACTTTTTCCACGTCCATAACACTGTACTAAATATATTTTCTGCTCTAATGTTAGCATTTTATTGTAAAAATATTGTCATTACTTTGCAATGAAAATTAGTTTTGTGATATTACTTTAACGATACGAAAGATAACGACACATGTCATACCACAATAAACACTTGACATGTATCGATGTTTTTTGTTTTTGTAATTATTAAGCCACCTCATGTTATTATTGCTGTTTCAATTGCAATACTGACCAATACTGCATTTTATCAAAGTAGGCCGATCATTCTGAAATTGCATAACGCCATAACTTTTCATTCTGAACAACTTTTTTTAGTAACACTTTGGCGTACTGTGAACGGAAAAAACCTACTTGACTTTAAAAAATGGAAAGTAAACTAAAAATAAGTTTCAGATCAAGCAGGGTGGAATCCCAAAATATGAAATTCAATTCGAAAATTTTTGGCCAATTATACCTCCTATATATATATATATATATATATATATATATATATATATATATATATATATATATATATATATATTGTGTTTGTGATATCGGAAACCATTATAATTGTTATGATATATTAAATTATGTTGCTAATTAATACTGACGTCGGCAAATTTTCATACGTACGTAGGTACCTATACACGTGTGTACGTGTGTACGTATGCACTTACGTACGTAAGTACGTACGTACTACGTACAAACGTATGCACGTATGCACGTATGCACGTATGTACGTATGTACGTATGTACGTATGTACGTATGTAGTACGTGTACGTATGTACGTATGTAGCGTATGTACGTATGTACGTATGTACGTATGTACGTATGTACGTATGTGATGTACGTGTACTATGTACGTATGTACGTATGTACGTATGTACGAGTATGCTATAGCGTATGTACGTATGTACGTATGTACGTATGCGTATCGTATGTACGTATGTACGTATGTCGTATGTACGTATGTACTACATGTATGTACGTATGTACGTATGTACGTATGTACGTATGTACGTATGTCGTGACGTATGTACGTATGTATGACGTATGTACGTATGTACGTACGTATGTACGTATGTACGTATGTACGTACGTATGTACGTATGCTACGATGCGTATCGTAGTACGTATGTCACGATGCATGTACGTATGTACGTATGTACTGTACGTATAGTACGTATGTACGATGTACGTACGTAGTACGATGTACGTATGTACGTATGTACGTGCGTATGTACGTATGACGTATGTGTACGTATGTACGTATGTACGTATCGTACGTACGTAGTACGTACGTATGTACGTATGTCGTATGTACGTATGTACGTATGTACGTATGTACGTATCGTATGTACGTATGTACGTATGTACGTATGTACGTATGTACGTATGTACGTATGTACGTATGTACGTATGTACGTGATGTACGTATGTACGTAGTACGTATGTACGTATGTACGTATGTACGTGTACGATGTACGTATGCGTATGCGTATGTACGTATGTACGTATGTTACGTATGACGTGTACGTATGTCGATACGTATGTACGTATGTACGTATGTACGTATGTACGATGTACGTATGTACGTGCTATGTACGTACGTATGTACGTGTATGATGTCGTAACGTATGTACGTATGTACGTAGCGTATGTACGTATGTCGTATGACGTATAGTACGTATGTACGTATGTACTACGTGACGAGTACGTATGTCTACGTATGTACGTATGTACGTATGACGTATGCGTATGTACGTATGTACGTATGCTGTACGTATGTACGTATGTACGTATGTACGTATGTGATGTACGTATGTACGTATGTACGTATGTACGTAGTACGTATGTACGTATGTACGTATGTACGTATGTACGTATGTACGTATGTACGTATGTACGTATGTACGTATGTACGTATGTACGTATGTACGTATGTACGTATGTACGTATGTACGTAGGTACGTACGTATGCACACAAATTGGAATACTTTATTTCTTCTAATAACCACACTAGGTTGGAAAGTAGTGTGTTGTTCCACACCAGATAATGAACTAAAATTATATTTGAAGACATAATAAATACATATCAATTTCACATTTTGAAAACAAGATCTACAGAGAAACGTTCAAAACTGATACAATGTTCTTAAATGTTTGATTAATGCCTAAAATTCAACTAACGACATTTTGAAGTCGGGTATTTACAAAATGATTTGCACTTCCCGTAATTACGATTATATTGGACAAGCACTTAGGAACTTACGTTAAATACAAAGAGCACATTAGATACTACAAATATAAACACTCAGTCAAATCAAATTATGCCAAACATTTAATAGTCAATAATCACCTTATGATTTCACAAAATAATAATAAATTTTTACATTTACGCGCTAAGAAAGAAATTTGGTGCTCTTCGGGATTTTTGTTAATTCCGATTCTACTTGTTTACTCTATTTGTTTTTGGGATTTTTTCATTTGGCGTTTTTGTATTTTCAGATTTTTGGTACGAGATATTCACCTAGAATCACCTCTGAAACTGTTGCATGTGGACTAAGTAATTTTTATAAATACAACTGCTATGTAAAAAATTACAATGCAAAGGTAACCTTTTTACTTCTTTTCGAACGTAACATTATTTTATGACAATTAAATTTGGAGTGTTTATTAATCAAACACCATAATTATATTGCCATCCTTTAGTAACAAAAAAAACGACATTTTCACTTTTGCAATGTCATAGAGACATAGAGGGTGGTTCATTTTCGCTCCCTTGACAGTATGCACTCGGTTACGTAATCGTTATGAAATTAAAATATACATCAAACAGAAATTATGAAAAACCCAAGACAAATTACTTTTCCCAATTCGTGACGGGTAATCCCGGAAGAAGTATTTAATAGACTAATTACCCACTTTAAAAAGCTACGCTTTAAAAGAAAGATTACTAATTAAGGAGCCTAACCATTACACGGGAAGGAGAATGAACAGAGTGTTCATTAAAAAAATAATAGTAATGTGACCTAAACTGTGTAAGATACGTTAAATAATCATGCAAAATCATCTCATTTTCATGCAGCTTCTTATTATTCAAATGGTGTTTGAGTTCGCGTAGTCACTACACCAGTCCGTGATATCATCAATATCATAATTCCTTGCGTAAGATAGTAGCTTCACCGCATAATAAAACGCCGAACACTCTCTGATGTTAAATCTCTTTTTCTTTAAGAAAAGTCTTAACTTTTATAGCCCCACTACAGAGATTAGGTTATTAACTTATGTACGTGATATTAAAAAATTATTGTAACCGCTGCGTTGTTGGATAAATATTTTTTCTAATGTATTGTTTAGAATGAAATTAAATATTCCGATCAACGGTAATAGAATGTAATTATTGCTATACGAGTATTTTCTTTTAATATTAAGGCAGAATAACAGGATGTCACAAAAAATTAGTACGTTTAGAGGATATGACCACACAACTTAAATTTGTTTGTAATTATAAGCTAACTTAATTAATAATCATTACACAAGCAAAATTATACTTAATAAATAATAATAAATACGTGCTCTGTTTCGTATTTCTTATTTGGGCTTACAAAACTCCTCCCCCGAACACATCATTAAAAATCAAAGACCGTCAACATGTCACAAACTTAATTCATTTCGTTGATTGGGTATTGGTTGTTCGTTTTAAAATTCTACACCATCTAATTGGTGGTCAAGTGGTTCTTTTTTCAAAAATAAAATATGACATTGTCGTATTACAAAGTTTCAGGAAATATACTAATGAATGAATGATGATTAATTCAGTTTTTGTGTTATTAATACCTCTAAACGCAGCATGGTAGACCCGGGTCCACCATGAGAAGGGTTGATTGTAAGGGTAATAACGTTATTTCCTAAAACCTACATTATTCAACGAGACCAGAACATTTTGCCGAATGACCAAAACTGTTCTGAGAAATTCAATCAAAAGAATAAATTGACAAATGTAAAACAAAATGTCTGCTCAAAGAAACCTTCGTATACAAATACAATTATTTTAACCGTAAAGATGTAAGAAGTAGCAGTTATTTTTTGGTATTCGGAAATAGTTTCTACCAGAACAATTCGATAAATAATGTCGTAGTGCGACTAAAGTAGTCATTACATTCGTAATCTAATTTTCTTATTTACATTCAAGTAATTAAATTTTTTAGTTTGGATGCAATTTCGTTTCTTGTCAGAGCAATGTTGCGTTAATTAGTAGCAGGGAAGACCCGAATATGGAGAACAGTAGGACATTAAGCGACATCTGTGTAAACTAAAATAAAATACAATATCTCCGGATAGCCAGCAGTTACCGATAGTTTTCTGTAGAAATGGTATTCTGTTGTATACAGGTGGTGGTGAATATACAGGGTTAGTCAAAAGTATGGAATAATGCAGTTTATCTCCGTAAATATGAAGTTTATGACAAAATGTCATTAGTAAAAGTTTTTTACTAATTATTCTTCATCTCTTAGCATGCCCGTGGTTTTTTTTATGTCAACGCATTTACATAGAAACGTAACTTTTTTTGTTTTTTAAATGGCAACCTAGCAATTTTTTCCTGATTTTTGTTCTTCTTTTTTTTCTTGAAATGACCTGGTATATTTTTGTGTAGTTTGATAACAACATTTTAGAGAAAATGGCCATAATACTTTATTCAATAAAATAATATTTAACTTAAATTAAATGTTCAAACTGAAAACCCACTGCAGCTTGACAGTAACCTAATATGTCAATTTTGCAGCCAGTTAGGTGGTATTTCTACTCTTTCATGCCTTATTCTGGCTTCCAGATCTTCCAAGTTTTGGGGTCTTTCTTTGTAAATTGTAGGGTTTAAATGGCCCCAGAGGAAAAAATCTCAGGGACTTAAATCGGGGGACCTAGCATGCCATTCAATAGGACCCCGACGTCCTATCCAACGACGTGGAAAAGTTTTATCCCGAAATAGGCGAACATCAACCCCATAATGGGGTGGAGCGCCGTCTTGCTGAAACCAAATATCTCGATTTGGCACTCTCTGTCGATCTGCATCTGGAAATAATTGTACAATATCGGGTACAATGTGATTATGCAATAGGAGTAAGTATCTATCCGCAGTTAAATTCCCATCAATGAAATATGGGCCTATTATGTGCTGCCCAATAATACCAGCCTATACATTAAGTTTTTGACGGTGGTGTGTATGGTGTTCCATCATCCAACGAGGATTCTCACTAGACCAGCATCGACAATTGTGTCTGTTCACAAATCCATTGAGACAAAACGTGGCTTCAATCATTTCCAACATTGTTGTACAAAAATGCATTCTTCTGTCTGGGTCTTCATCGTTTAGCTCATGGAGAAGTTGTATCTTGTAGGGTTTGTGTTTGTTATTTTTCAATATTCGAACAACCGACGACTGACTAATATCATTACACAAAGTTGCGTGGTTGACGTAATTGGATTATCCATAACACTTAGTAATACGTTAAGAACTTGATCATGATTTGTGGCTGATTTCGGACGTCCAGACTTTGGCATATCTTTTACATTTCTAGTTTCTCTAAATTTTCGAACTAATTTAGACACCGTGGATTGGCCAACTAAGAATGCGAGGTATTGTATCTGGGAAACTATACATCGTAGAGGCTTGCGGAAAAAAAGTAATTACTAAAACGGCCAATACAAAAACCTGGAAAATATTTTCATGTTTCTGAAATGGCCGATAGGGCTAGGGCTAAAAAGTGATGTTTCTGTGAATTCTGCTATATTAGTCTAATAAAAAAATAAATGATCTTTGAAGTCGAGGATAATCTGAACTTTTTTTGTTTGGCACTTTTTGACGTATCTATAAAAATAAAGTGGTGGGGGGTACTCAAAGGTTTCCTTTAATCACTTCCCGTATCTTTGAAACGGTTAATTCGATTTTAACAAACTTGGGCGCATTGAAAAGAGATATTCTTGGGCTACAAATGTTAAAATAATTGAAGTTTTGTTAGTTCCACATGTCGTCGCTAGAGGGCTTTGTTCGACATTCCGACAGAAACGGTTAATTTTCGCAAAAATTAAATGCATTGGTATGACTTTCCTTCATGAACAAGTAGCTAAATGATGCCTAAACAAACTCGCGAAAACCTCATCTCGATATCTTGTTCCTAACCTAAAATAACGGCCAAAGAAAACTTTATACGAAAATCCCTTAAACTTTTATTTTTTTTAACTATATCTTTCTGGAATTGTTTCTATTATGTAAGTTGTGGCCCTAAAAAGGACCGATTTAAAGGAGGAAGGTTTTTAATGCCCCCATAAATGCTCGAAATGCAAGCTTTAGGCATCATTTAGCTACTTATTCATAAGAAAAAGTCATACCAATGCATTTAATTTTTTTGCGGAAATTAACCGTTTCTGTCGGAATGTCGAACAAATCCCTCTAGTGACGATATGTGAAACTAACAAAACTTCAAATATTATAACACTTCAACCCGCCCAAGTTTGTTAAAATCGGCTTAGCCGTTTCGAAGATACAGGGGGTTATTTACGGAAACCTTTGAATACCCCCCACCACTTTATTTTTAGACATACGTGAAAAAGTGCTAAACAATAAAAATTCAGATTATCCTCGACTTTAAAGATCAGTTATTTTTTTATTAGGTTAATATAGCAGAATTCACAGAAACATCACTTTTTTAGATTCAAGATTGCAGTTACGCTCCCTAGCGGCCATTTCAGAAACTTGAAAATATTTTACAGGTTTTTGTATTGGCCGTTTTAGTCATCACTTTTTTTTGCGCAAGCCTCTACGATAGATAGTTTCCCAGATACAGTACCTCGCATTCTTAGTTGGCCACCCTGTACAATAGGATTTCTTCCAGGATGAACGTTGTTAAATAAATCGCAAACATCTTGGTGTGAACGTTGTCGATCTCCATAACCAACCATCATGAGGATTTCAATCCTCTCTGTTTCACAGGGTTTCACCATATTTACAAATCAAAATAAAACTATCTTTATTAAATTAATTTGTTAACTTATTGAAAAGTACGTCACAATGACATGAAAAATATCATTAAGGGAACAGAGGCCACTATTATTTTTTGTAGAATTATCATCTAAATAAAAAGCATATTAGAAATTATGATTTAACACAGAAATTTTGTAATTAAAGGATATTAAAAAAATACCAGGTTATTTCAAGAAAAAAAAGGAACAAAAATCAGCAAAAAAATTGCTAGGTTGCCATTTAAAACACTAAAAAAAGTTACGTTTCCATGTAAATGCGTTGACATAAAAAAACCACCAGCATGCTAAGAGAAAAAGAATAATTAGTAAAAAAACTTTTATCAATGACATCTTGTCATAAAGTTCATATTTACGGAGATAAACTGCCTATTCCATACTTTTGACTAACTCTGTATATTTAGAAGTAATTTGCAAAAGAATATTTTGTGTATTATTAGCTGACTAGGTTTCATATATTCGGCATTAGTGTACTTTATGAAGATTAAGGTTTGTTATATTCACGTAGATATTGAATCACAACATCAAAATATGGTATAACATATTGTTTAAATGATACACTTCGCTGGGAATAATATAAGGAGTAGGCAGATTGAGGCCTTTTGCATCGCTTAAATACATTCGACATATCTGCGCTACGTATTTATATTTTACTCAATGATTCTCACTGTTCTTTTATCATTTTAATATCAACCTCTTTCTGTAAATTTCACTTCTTACTGTTTGTATATATTGTAGGTTAATGTTTTATTATTAATTTTGTTCAGCTTAGGTTGCTTATTTTTGTATTTAGTATATTAGTAACCGTGATCGTCCACGAAGGTCGTAGGAATTAAATGGCGCCCTAGAACGTGGGACTCATCTCTTGAGCAGTGTACTCAGATACCCACTACCATCAGCTCTCCGCAGCCGAGGCATTGTTGCGGATGTAAGCCCGCCAGAACGACAGGTGTGGAAACATCGGTTTCTAGTGGTGTCCAACAAAACGCAGAAGCAGCTTTCATCGATCTCCTATTTAAACAATACTCTAACCGAATAGCTACCGATCTCAGAACCCATCTAAATCGCGTCTTTGACGAGAAAAAACGATCACAAGACTCCGGACGTTCACTGAATGACAGGAAGAGGGCCCGGAAGTCCTCCTCGAACGCTTAGAAGAGCATTTCCAAATTGACAACATTACGTAGGAACAGTTGAAGATCGTGGAAGGGCAGCCTAGGAGTGAAGTCGCGACGTGGGAAGAGTGGAAACCATATAAGCTCACGTACTTCGACTTAAAAGTGAACTCGCCTTCCTCTTCAAAGGTTAGATATTTAAACCACCGCCACCTGTCAAACCGCCGCTCCACCAGCGTCTTTACACCCGTTGCGCTGCGTACATCTAAACGGATACGACTCCACCATCCGTCCAACACATTGCAACGCCGATCACTAAGAAAGCATCACCGCCTACTACAAAACCAGTAGTACTGCAGCCGGCAACACAACCCACCGCTATAGTTACGCAACCGACGGTCAAACCCGCAGTTTCGGCAACAACACCTAACGGGGACAGCAAGCCGCCGTCGTAAGGGTCTAGAGCACAACTTCGTCAGCGAAACCTGCCCCATGAAGAGCGAAGAACGCTGTCGTACCGATATCGTTGAAACCTGCGTGTATCGAAGTCGAAACCTGCTGTACCAACGGTACAATACACACAACCGACAACACCGTTACGCACATGGCCACCTTCTACACTTGCAGCGTCGCTAGCCACACCTCCTGAGAATACAACCATGCTAAAATACGCGTATCTCTACCACTCGTCGAGCTTGTAGCCGTGTTGCCAATACCTTTGGACTGACGCAGCACATGGGAACTGTTACCGTGTCCGATATGCCTTATAAGCGGCGCTTCACGCGACGGGCATATTAAGGATTTTCCTCGTGCATGGGTATTTAAGACGTGCAAGAATAGGCCTTCTTCAGTTTAGGCTTCCGTTCACAATTGAAAAGTTTCCTTTATCTTCATAATCCCGGCGGCTTGATGTAGACATATTTAGCATAACACCAGGAGTACACAGATTCAGACCTGGTGCGTCGCTTAAAAGTCTCGATACATTTAGTATACTATTTATACTCTAGTTTTGCCTTTTTTGAATGGACATATTGTTTTTATTTAATTAGTTAGTGAGGTATTAAATTCATTTTTCTGAGTGAACAGTTACCAAGTTAGTTAACCGTGCTGCAAAAATTTAGTGTATTAGTGAACGTGTTCGTCGACGAAGGTCGTCAATATAACACTATTACCCATTGTCGTACCAGGTTCTTGTTTGAAAAATGTATCGTTAATTTTGAATAAGCTTTGCTTCATACACAACTTTTAATTAAAATTCCTCGACTTCTACATCGACCAAATGGTTTTGTTATAAAACATGTTCTAAATAAACTAAAGCTTGATGTATTGGAACTCTCGAAAACAATGAACAAACGTCGAATGAGATTAAAATTTCATCTTCTCTAAGTTTTAGCAATAAATTTATACGAATTTGAGGCATTAAAGTTGGGCTGTTGATTGGAGAGGCTATAGTCTTTCCTTTTTCCAAACTAACCGACACAGAAATTAACAAGAACATGGCCAATCTACTCATGGGTAGATTTGAATTAGACTTAAAACGTGATTTGCCTTATTTTCATAGGTTTTGGATGACGTGTTTGCCATCCTAAATACTAACTTTTGTAGTGTTGAGAACTTTGTAAAAAGTTTAAATTCTAAATTTCCGATCAAATTTATCTTTGAGACAGATGCAAATGACAGTCCCGTTTCTTGATATTTTGGTAACACGACATGGTAGTAAACTAGATGTAATAAGGTGTTTCTGAAAAAATGTAAGGGCATGTAAATAGGGTCAAATAATGAATAAAACCTCAGTAAACATTTTTGTAAACTGGCCCCTAAAGAAGACTGTGAGTTTTACAATCTGTTTGTAATTTGTTCTGTGAGCTTAATCTATATTTTATACCTATAAATTAAGAAAACCTAGTTTGTGACGTAATACGTTTTAATCAGTGATATAAATTTGACTAATGACAAACATAGTGACGTTATCCCTGTAATGTTCTGAAGAAGATTTGGAAAAAGTCGAAACATGAAGACCGACAAAATATATAGTTTGAAATTTTAAAAAACCTTTATTCTGGTATCACATACACAAACACAGGGTTGGCCACCTGTAACGCCTCGGTCGGTAATTTTTTTAAAAAACTTTATCCATATGACTGTAGAGCCTCTGAAGGCATGTTTTAAAAAATATTTTCAAATATACAGGGTTATCCAAAAAGTTGCTCAAACCTACACTTTTTAAATGGGAATATGAATTCTACAATTAATTCTCATTCATGTTTATTCAGTCTACCATTTGTGGAATATTTCACTTTTTTGAAAAATAGAGAGGTTTTGCAAAAGCTGAGTAACTATGTAACCTGTACATCAAATCTAATAAAATTTGGATTACAAACTGCCAACATCATAGCCTAAGAGCGATAACAAAAATTAATGTTATACAGGGTGTCAGATATTTAAGGATAAATTTTTTCTAACTTCAAACCTAAAAAACGTGCTTTACTTAAACGGATCGCCCTGTATTTTCTTCAGTTAAACAAATTCTTATTTAATTGTCAATCAATCTATATCAGGCTTCCCTAAACCTAAACTTAATACTTTCGAAGTTAGTTAAACATTAAGAGGGTTTTGTTAAATATTGTTTCTATTCATATTTTATATATTCTAAAATCAAGATAGCTGATGTTAGGCTTTACAAAACAATTATACATCACTTATTTATAATTGTTTGCAGTAAAGTTTTCCTTTTAATAGACTATTTTGATCGTATTTTTGTAATTAGCACGGAAATTAGTTTTTTGAAACAAAATGAGAGTTTGTCCCATTCCAGAGAGGGTTGACATGATTCTCACGCTAGGAGAGTGTAATGAAAATTATTTTCTTGCGTCATGGGTGTATGCACAAAAGTACCCTGATGAAAACACCCGGATAAAAGGGTGTTCGAAAAGTTGTTCCAGAAGTTTCGTGGTACAGAAAATGTTGCTCATCTGAAACATAAGAAAGCAAGACCTGCAACTAGTAATGAAGAAAATGAATTCAGTACCTTAGGATCAGTAATCGAAAATTCTAATACAAGCTCAAGAAGAATTGCTGATGAAACAGGTACTAGTCGTACCAGTGTAAGATGGATCCTTAAAAAATTACAGATTTCACCCTTTGCGTATCGAGCGTCATCAACACTTGTACGGTACAGATTTTCAACGACGCATTGATTTTTGCATATGGGCTTTTGAGCGAGCTGAAACAGATTCTTTCAACTTCCTTTGTTCACCGACGAATCAGCTTTTGATAATAATGGCCTAATAAATCGACGTAACTTCCATTATTATGATACAAAAAACCGTAACTTAAATAGAACAGAATCGGTGGAGTTGAAATCTCTATGGTGGAATAGTTGGTGATTACGCTATAGGGCTTTTATTTTTTTATGGACATCTGAATGGTATAACATTTTTAAGGCTTCTGGAAAGAGACTTTTGTATTCTGATTAAGAGTCCCTCTAAACAGAAGAGGAATGTGACTTCAAAGACGGTGTTCCTTGTCATTTTCTACACACAGTCAGAAATTCCATGTAACTGGCCTGCTAGATCCCCGGATCTTACCGTCATGGATTTCTTTTTATGGGGATTTGTTAAGAATGTTGTGTACAAAAGTTCTTGTACCACTGCAGATGATTTGAAGTAGAGAATTACAAATTCGTTCGCATCAATCACACCAAACATACTGACATAATTGTCACTACTGGTCGGCTGAAAATCCTAGCTGGGCACGAGAAACGCATTTCCAAACCATTTGGGGGACAAATGTTTGGTGCGGTTTGTTTAATGGCCGCTTGATTAGGCCGTATTTTATGACGGGACTTTGACAGGCGAAAGGTATTTAGATTTTCTCCAGATTAATCTTCCTGATTTGCTTGAGGACATTCCACTAAATGAGAGAGCGACTATGTGGTGGCAACAGGATGGTGCATCTCCTGATTTTGCTCGGTGAGTAAGGTCACATTTGGATGTGTATTTCCAAGACAGACGGATTGGGAGAAATGGTACAATACATTGGCCGGCTCGTTCACCAGATATAACCCCGTTAGATTTTTTTCTTTGAGGATATTTAAAAGGGTTGGTGTATGTTACACCTCCTACCGATATAGATGATTTAAAAAATAAAATCAGAGCAGCTTGCCAATCTGTTACACCAGAAATGATTCAAGCAGCATGCACAAGAAATTTACTTAGAAGATTTGAATGCTGTAATAATGAAGGTGGAAATCAATTTGAGCATCAACTGTAATAAAAGTGTTATTTTCCAATTACTTTATGTTTGTTTCTATCTTTGTTATTCAAATAAAAAACCTTCATAAAAATTTGTTTATCACTGCTAAGTACCTACAAAACTAAAAGACAAAATACAAATAGATATCGCCGAATTAGCATAAGAGAAAGGTTTACAGAAGAAAAATATGCAGGGTGCCCCAATAAAAATTTTGAAAATGATACTGCGTGTCCCAAAATGTGACGTTGCAACAAAGTGGCTACTTGCTTAAAATGGGCAATACTACCCACTGTTTATAATTACGAATTTCGATATCGTAGTTCAGATACTTTTCGAGATATATACTGGCAAAACCTCATGGGCCACCCTGTATAACATTATTTTGAGTCTAAAGTAAGGTAAACGAGAGAAGTACTTTTCTTTTTAATTTTTTCAAAAATTTCCAAAAAATATAGTCTTTTTTTGTGCAGTTGGTTGTAGTAGCAGAAGCAGAAGGACAATGACGTTTTTTTTAAATTCCTACTCCACGCAGTTTTTACATAAAAAAAGAGTTTAAGGGATCTTGGTATTGGTGTTGACACTTTGATTATTAGTTTTTAAGCTGAAGAGTCGTGATGTTTGCAGTTCAGAGTTTGTTAAAACTGTACACGGGTTTCTTCTTTTCCATGATGTCATTGTCTGTGTTTAAATGGTTTTTGGTTTGAAATTTCGTTTTCCAAAGACAAAAACGAATGGGGTGGAACTAAGAGTTCAGTTCACAACTTGCAACCCCCTTTAAACAGAAATCCTTTAACACTCACTTAAAGGTTACTTACTCGGTTTTAGAGCGGGTTATTATGGCTTTAACAAAAGTGAAATACTTAGGAAACTGTGTATTAGCGGCCAAGGTTTACGCTCAAAGTTTTCCATATATAAGGCATCTCAATAAAACACAGAATCATGTCAACCCTTTCTGGAATGGGATCAACGTTAATGTATTGTTAGACCTGACATCGACTCTCTTGATTTTAAGAAAGAAAAAATATGAATAGAAACAATATTTAACAAAAACACTTTTAAAATTTAACTTCAAAAGTATTAGGTTTAGGTATAGGAAGCCTGGCATCGATTGAAAGACAATTAAATAAGAGATTGTTTAATTGAAGAAAATACAGGGCGTTCCGTTTAAGTAAAGCACGTTTTTTAAGTCAGATAAAATTGAGCCTTAAATATATGTATAACATTAAAATTTTTTTTGTTACAGCTCTTTGGTTATGATGTTGGTAGTTTGTAGCCCAAATTTTATTATATTTGATCTACAGGCTACATAGTTATTCAGCTTTTGTAAAGCCTCTGTATTTTTTAAACAGTGAAATATTTCATAAATGATAAGAGTTAGGTATAAACATGAATTGGGATTAACTGTAGAGTTCAAATTTGTTAAAAAATTCCCATTTAAAAAACATAGGTTTGTGAAATAAAAACTTTTTGGATCAGCCTGTATATTTGTAAATATTTTTAAAACATGCTTACGTAGACCGTCTACATACATATAGAGAAAGAAAAATTTACCGTTTTCCCCAAAACGACCAAGGCGTTACAGTGGCCCACCCTGTACATTCTAAAAAGTCTATATTGGATAATGATTCAGCAGTTAAATTGTCAGACTAGTTAGTGAAAGGTACTAAGTTCGAATTGGAGAGTAGCCAAGTGTTTGAGAAAAAAATCAGTGTAGCTAGTTGCTTGCAGCAGCACACAATCTAACAAGAAACACAACTTTCTCCGTTTACGTTGATTTTAAATTTTCTGAAATAATCAGTAATGAAACATTAATAAAGGAAAAATCCACAAAAAACTTACATTGTGCTTCCCTAAGAACTCACAAACATTTCTACACTAAATACTCAACGAATTGTTAGAATAACAATAACAAACTATATTCTTATTGTCAACCAAAGGTCCCTCAAATCATAATTAACTGGAGCTTATGAGACATCCTCCCTCGGGTGACACGACCAGGGTCTTAGCTTCGTTTCAAAATCTATTGGGTTTTATGTACGTCAAGTACTGCAACTTTAGTTGCTGGCCTTGTATATATCCCCTGCGCCGTCTTAATGGTTATTTGTCGAACTTGATTTTGTCGTCCTTCAACTACTTTATCGATAACTATCTCCTTTTTCCAGGAGTTCCTTTGTCTTTCATTCATAATTATTATCACATCTCTCCAATCTCTATACTTTTCGTCCTTCAGTATACCATTTGATTGTCCTTGTGAGATCGGGTACATATTCTTTCAGTCATGGCTTCCAAAATTGATCAGCCATTTGTTGTGATAACGCAAAGTTTTTGGAAGCAGCATTTGCATCAGAATTAAAAGGCCTACATGGTTTGACACCTCCAGATGATGCTAACAGAATACTATTTGGGCTTCTTCTACATCAGGGTCTATTGGAACATGAGTGAGAGGACGAGAGATTATTACCGCCATTGATTCGCAAAAAAAAACATCGAAGGGTTTCATCATTTGGTTTGCGGATAGGCATAGATACTAACAAGCATTTTTTTACCAATCCAATCATACGCTCCCAGCAACCACCTTGGTGGGGGGGCTAAAGGCATGTTGAATACCCACCGTATACCATCGTCTTCTCTACGATATTCCTCCAAATGTTTTAAGGAACTGTCGTATTTCCGCAGACGTGAAAAATTTGTACCATTATCTGAGCGGATTTCGATTAGAGTACCTCTTAAAGTAATAAAACTACGAACAGCCATAATACATGATTGCTTGCTTAAAGAATTAACTACTTCCAAATGTATAGCGCGTATAATTAGGCAGGTAAATAAAGCACCTCATCTTTTCTGTATACGTCTCCCTACCATTACCTCTATGGGACCAAAATAATCTAAACCAACGTAGGAAAATGGTGTGCAATAAGTATCAGCTCTAGCATATGGGTGATTTCCTTCGAGCGGTGGTTGTGGACATGCCCTTTCATTCTTACAGTGCTGGCACTTAGCAATAATTTTCTTGACGGTAGGACGTAGTCTACTTATTACAAATTTTTGCCGAATTCCGTTTATTGTTGTTTCATAATTAAAGTGGTAGCATCTTTCGTGATAGTAAGCAATAATTAAATGTGTTACGTAATGATCATGAGGCATGATTATTATGTTGATCACATCTATACTCACATTTTTCATTTTAGAAGCCCTACCATGCTGTTATACAAAAAAGCTTATAAAGGAACGAATTTTTTGAAATGGGTTGATTTGGATTCTTTTCAGAGCTGTAATAGTACTATAATATTTTTCTTGCTGGACGTTTCGATATATTTCGTTTTCTACTATTCTTCTATTGTGAGAGCACCTTCCAGTAGATGTTGCTGTTTACATCGATAGAAGAACCGCAATGCCCAACCTGTACTGCGAAGCAAGCGCCGCAATTTTGAAAATCGAGTAGCATCGGGAACTAGACCTTTAACGCGACCTGCTATATCGACAGCAACTGGTTCTAAATATACAGAAGCAGGGTTCTGTTTTCGTGCGGGCCATGCATTTTCTGAATGGTTTAGAAGTTCCGGGCCATTAAACGAACGACAGTCTGAAGAGATTAGCGGAGTAGCTTTCGATTTGGTTACTTCGTCTGCAACATTATGTTTGGTTGGAACATAACGTCTATCTTCTCGCCTACTATGTTCAAGAATTTGACTAACGGGAAATGATACAAATATACTGAACTTTTTATTTTCTGATTGTATCCATCATAGTACATCCAGCGAATCCGTTCAAAAGACATTACACGCGGGTTTAATATTGTAAACAGCACTAACCGACGTTGCGAAACGAGCGCCAAATAATGCAGATTGAAGCTCTAATCGCGGTATTGTAATGGGCTTCTGTGGTGCTACCTTAGTTTTCACACCCACGAGTTGGCAGATAACACCAACTTTAGTTGCGATTCTAAAATATATTGCATCTGCGATGGCATTTTCACTAGCATGAACGAATATGTGAAGTTCTACAGCTTCATATCCCTCCAAGGAATAACATCTATTTATTCTAATGACGTCTAATAGTGGTAGTACGTTAGTCCATTTTTCCCAGCGAGCCGCTAACGTCTTATTAACCTGTGCATCCCAACCAACTCCAGTGTTCCAGACGTCAGGCAACAAGATCTTCTCATACACAACAATCACTGCTATCAAACCTAATGGGTCAAAAATCATCATTAAAGCTTTAAGAATTTCCCGTTTAGTAGGATTTCTATAACCGACTAAAATGTCGGGTTCTATGCGCTTGATATTAAAATTGTAATAAAATGTGTTATCTTTCATATTCCACCACATTCCGAGTACCTTAGCGTTGTTAGAAAGGATATCACTTCCACACACGCCTAGTTCTTTGGCTTCGCTACTACTTTTGTTGCCTAACGCCACAAGTACACGCCTGAAAGTAAAGTTGTGTATTCTAAATCCACCTAATTCATGAATTGCTATGCTATGGCTTCTTGTTCGGTTAAAAGGCCATCCAGCCAAGCATCCACGTAATGACAATTACAAATGGCGTAAGCGGCTCGAGGTTTAGAAATTTCAAAGCGCTACGTATTGATGTTCTTCACATATTGGGCACTAGAAGGAGAAAATGTAGCGTCAGATGTCATAAGTGGCATTTCATATACATCAGAAGGTTTTGCTTTGTCAGTGCGCCACAGAAATCGTTGAGAATTGTGTTAATAGATCGCACCCTTTAGTAAGACTGAATTTAGTGAGATTCCATTAACTTCTGCTGCAGCGTCCCAAACAATTCTCAACTTTTCTGGATTATTTGGATTAACCACCGTAAATATAGGTAAGTACCAAGTACGTGGAGTAACTATGTTAACTTCGCCATAGCTTAAACGACGTGCATAACCCTTTGCAACACACTGCTCAATTTGATTCGTTAACTTATCTAACAAATCTGAATTTATTGCCATTTTTATTTCAAGTGTAAGCAGCCTACGCATCGCAAATGGATATGAATTGGGGAGTACAACATATTCATAACTCCAGAGAAGACCGGTAACGTACCGATTACCAATTCTTTACGTTGTTTTCGCCATAGCATACTTTGCCCGTTTCAGGTATGGCATTGGTTTTTTTTTTACACCAAAACCTTCAGTTGAGAAGAACTCGCTGACTTGTCGATGCAGTGCATCTTGAGAAGCCTTAGATTCAGAAAGATAGTGCTACGCATTATAACTATTAGTTTCAGGCTTATCATTCTGTAAGGAACCAATAACAGTCCTGCCTAACTTTGTAATTGGTCCGCCACAATTGCTTTCCAGTGTTGCAAACCAATCAGTATTGTAGGACAAGCGCCTTCGTACTGTTGAAATGGTATCCCTCTAAGGTTACTATACTATAAAGCCTTTGTATGGAAAGATTAAGTTGGGAAACTGTTCGAACATTAGAAATATAAAACTTTGTAACACAACTTGAGCCAACACCAAGGATTTGAAGTGAAACTATTCGGCTATCTGTTTCAACATGAGAAGTATTTCCTGTCCATTTTAACATTGGTTTACTTATATTCTCATTTAGGCTTAATATATTTGCTAATTCTTCTTCGATCATAGTAAGAGATGATCCCTCGTCCAGAAAAGCAAATGTGTTGACTGTTGTTTCTTTTCCATATAACACTACTGGAACGACACGAAATAGTATTGATTCCGTCAGAGACTTTGGAAGGAGATGCTGATGTCGTGGCAACAACACTTGGAGTATTGATCGAGTCCTCTGAAGAATTTACGCAGGAATAACTTGCTGGTGGTTTAGAGTGAAAATGTGGATTATGGAGTAAATGATGTTTAAAAATACATCCATCAACCCTACATGTTTTGGAAGATTTACATTTTGATACATGATGTGAGGCTAGACACTTACGACATAATCGGCATGATTTAATCACTTTCCAACGTTCCCTTTTCCCTAAACTAATAAACTTCTTACATTCCGAAACTTTATGGTCGCCTACTTCTTGACAAACAGGACAAGTTTTATTTGTTTGTTGAGAACTACCACCTGCAGTGTCCATATTTGTATGTACCAAATTATGCTGATTCCGCAGTGTATACATTACATTCTTTCCAAAAGTGTTGTTAGTTTTAATAAGATTTTTGTGTGAAATTTCACTACCTGCAGCATCAGATAAACCATTTAACCAGTCACTAAAACTTAAGAAATCAGCCTTTATATTGCCCATGGCGTGTGCAGCCCAGTTACATTTTAAGGCACCGGGTAGCAAGTCCACCATTCCTTGAAGAAGCATAGGATTATGTAGATGGTCAAGCATACTAGAGGTTCCCTTCTTATTTCGTCAATCATCACCTGTATCACTTGCTGTGACCGTTCGAATCATAATCTTAAGGTGTTCAGTGCCTTTTTGAACCGTTTCTGGATATATTAGCTTACTTTTAACAGCAGCTAGAGCTGCCTCTTTCAAACAGCGTTGTAACCGAACAAAATTGTTAGTTGACAGCTTTTTGTGGACCGCACATAACTAGAAATGAAGATTGGCCATTCAGATGGATGTCCACTAAAATAAGGAACGTCTTTGGGAATAAGTTGGCGTACAGCAAGGTTTGCAGATGGTTCCTTATGAGGGTCGGCGTAAGCAAAGGCCTTTTCATTAACCGTCCGCATACTTCTTACAAAATCGTTTTGATTTCGCGCAACCAACCAAGGCAACACTTCACAATTGCTCGCAGGGAGAACATAGCTAAAGAAAATAAGAGAGGGGTGTGCATTATGAAGCGGAGAGGCAAACGGGATGTGTTGCTACTATCCACATACCATACAGATTCAATCGTCGAAGTTCAAAGTCGAGGTGAAGTAACATATAAACCTAGAGGAGTCTTCGATTACAACAAAGGGAACAGTTCAATCGATCTTTCCGATCAAATGGTTTTATATGATTCATCTATGCGGAAAACTATCAAATGGTACCGGAAAATTGCGGTTGAATTACTTTTCGGTACTACTATAGTAAATTCCCATTAACTCTATAAAAACCAATTCAGAGATGTCCATAACAGAGTTCCGTGAGAAAGTTTGTAAAGAAATGTTGTTTACAATGAAAAACCGGAACCAGACACCGTACCACCGAGCACCAACTAGAAAAGAAGGAAGGCCCGTCTCACCAAACAAGGCTATATTTTGTTTTTTTACATAGCAACCTACAGGTTGCTATGTAAAAAAACAAAACGGTGAAATTTCAAAGAACAAGTGAAAAAAGTAAACACGTTCTGCAAGGATTGCAGTAATTTGCCACACTACTGGATAAATTGCTTCAATACATCTCATAAATAAATACATTTTGGTATAGAATCATTTGTAGGTACCCATGATAACGTTCAGTTCTAATTTACATTTATATTATAAAATCAAATCAATAAAATTAGGATTTTCTTGCAAGTTTGAAATTTTCTGAATGGATAATATAACGAATACTACTTACATATTATCTAATAATTTTACAATACATCCGAATATATTGAATAACATTCATATTTGGTTTTTTATAAAAGGCCCAGCGGTCCGTTATATAACGAATAATCCATAGAATTACCGGTCCACTGGCCTACAATAATAAAAAGCTATAGATTGGCATGGCGGTCCCTGTGGACACTTACGTGCATAGTCACACGCACTCTCTCGCAATCTCATTCGCACTCTATCATTCGCTCTCTCTCTCGCACTCTCTCTCACACTCTCTCTCGCACTCTCTCTTAAACGATATGTTTAAAGTCTATATCTAGGTATTTCTATATCTTTGAAATATGCAGCTGTTTTAGACATATTTGATAAAAACCAAAAACTGGCCCTAATAAACCCCCTTCTCCGCCGCTGGATTTCTCCCAAAATCTAATCAGTTCTAAGCCAAATGAAAACAAGATTAAATATAAAGTTTTAAGTACGCAGGAATTTTCGTTCTGGAGTTATCGTGAACACACACATCACACACACACACACACACACACACACACACACACACACACACACACACACACACACACACACACACACACACCGACACTCAGACACTCAGACACCCAGACACACAGACGAACAGACACAGACACACAGACACAGACACAGACACACGGACACAGACACAGACACACAGACACAGACACACAGACACACAGACACAGATACACAGACACAGAGACACAGACACAGACACAGACACAGACACACAGACACAGACACATAGACACATAGACACATAGACACACAGACACAGACACAGACACACAGACAGACACACAGACACAGACACAGACACACAGACACACAAACACACAGACACAGACACAGACACACAGACACAGACACACAGACACAGACACACAGACACAGACACACAGACACAGACACACAGACACAGACACACAGACGCAGACACACAGACACAGACACAGACACAGACACACAGACACAGACACACAGACACAGACACACAGACACAGACACACAGACACAGACACAGACATACAGACACACAGACACAGACACACAGACATAGACTCACAGGCACACAAACAACACACTGACACACAGGCACGGACACACAGACAGACACACAGACACACAAACATACGGGCACACAGACACACAGACACAAAGACAACAGACACACAGAAAGTGACAGCCACACAGCCCCAAAGACGCGCACCACACACACACAAAAACACACACACACACACACATACGCACAGTCCAACACGCACACTCGCATACAACACTCGCAAACACGAAACACACGCCGCACACGCCGTACACACCACACACGCCGCCACGCCACCGACGCCACGCACACCGCACACCCACCCACACACGCACACACCACACCCACACACCCCACACACCCACCCCCACCCACACACCCACACGCACACACGCACACGCGACGCCGCCCGCCACAGCCGGCGCCGCCGCACACGCGCACACCGCACACCCGCGACACACGCCACACACCACCACACCACACACGCACAACGCACACCACGCGCGCCACACACCGAGCGCGCACGCACGACCCCCACGCACGAACGCACGCACCCACACCGCACGACGCGCCGCACCCACCGCACGCACCACCACCACACGCCCACCACCACGCACACAACACACGCACACACACACACCACACACACACACCACAAACCCCCACCCACACCCACAAATAAATTAATATAAATTTAATAATAATTTATATATTAATATAAACCCAAAACCATATATATAAATATTAAAAAAAAAATAACATTTATAATTTATTAAAAAAAAAAAAAAATTATAATTTAATAATATATTATTATCTAATTATATTAATTATAATTTATTATTATATTATATAATTTAAAAATTTATTATTAAATTTATTAATATATATATATATATATATATATATATATATATATATATATATATATATATATATATATATATATATATATATATATATATATATATATATATATATATATATATATATATATATATATATATATATATATATATAATATATATATATATATATATATATATATATATATATATATATATATATATATATATATATATATATATATAATAAATATAATATATATATATAATATATATATATATATATATATATATATATATATATATATATATATATATATATATATATATATATATATATATATATATATATATATATATATATATATATATATATATATATATATATATATATATATATATATATATATATATATATATATATATATATATATATATATATATATATATATATATTATATATATATATATATATATATATATATATATATATATATATATATATATAATATATATATATATATATATATATATATATATATATATATATATATATATATATATATATATATATATATATATATATATATATATATATAATATATATATATATATATATATAATATATATATATAAATATATATATATATATATATATATATATAATAAATATATATATATATATATATATATATATATATATATATATATATATATATATATAAAAAACACACATACAAAATAACATAAAAAACAAACACACAAAAAAACAAAAAACAACAAATATAACATATTAACACACACAACACACACACAAACAACAAACACAAAAACACAAAAAACAAAAAAAAAACACACACACACACACACACAAAAAAACACACACACACAAACCCGTTGAAAAATCAATTTTCTAACTTTGACAAAATTGACAACATCTTTAAAATTTTACAAAATTTACTGACGAAGATAACTGAAGTTTATCGAAACGTTTAGATTGTATAATTTGTACACCATTAAAAACCCAAAAAGATATTTTATTATGTGTGATAATGGCGAAAGTTTACATTTTATTTTCACAATTATCCCTTTTGGTTATTGTTTTCGCACATATATTGGATTCCATTTTTTGGAGTTTTGCAGTCTTGAGCAGTAAATAAATGCTTTGTCTTATAATAAAATTTAAAAAAATTGGCACTAGTTGCCTGCAGCAGCACATAATCTAACAGTAAACACAACTTTCTCCGTTTACGTTTATTTCTCAGGCCCAAGTCTGATGATGGAAGAAGAGCCCGCTTCCCAAACGTTGCGCTATATAAACAAAAACTGTGGCTGATCAACTCAACTGACATGAGGCGACAGTTACAAAACACTTTAATACAAACATATTTTGTATATGCACAAAATATTGAAATTATTTAGAAAACAGTTTTAAAATTCTGCAAATTAATTAAAAATGTTATCGTTCATTGAAATGTTAAACAGTATTTAATATTATTGCATCCTCGAATGTTAAAATACCTTTAATATGCGTCTACTCATTTAAAACGAAATTTGTTTAATTCTAATTATTATTATTAAAAATTAAAAATACAATTACTCAAAGAAGCTCCAAAAACTGGCAATTTATCAAAAACTGACTGTAGTGATTCTTTGATGCTACTTTTTGCTGGGCCGTCCTTAACCTTCACCATACCGATTTTTTTTTGCAATGTCGATTTTGTTTTCCCTTGAATCAGCTATAGATCCCTCCGTCACTAATGTGGAACGCCACCCTCCATGCCTCGTCATTGTGGTCATGTTAGCACCTGAACTCGCTAGAGACGTTGACGAGGAACATCTGAAAGAATGTCCTAGATTATCTGGGCATTTTTGAAAAACTATTCAAACCCACCGGTTGAGCTTTGCATTTTCCTGATTGGTAAAAATAAATAGTTTCTCGATGCTCATATGTTTAGGTCTTAGAGCAATATAACTTCGATAGAAATTCAAATAAGAATCTCATTTTTACATTACCACAGTAAAATACGTGGAATTGTTTTCGTTCCGGAATTTGACAATAAGGATGGAATTTTGTCCTCCACATCAGTAAACTTCATCTTGTAAAGTTCATCGCGATGACATCCCCAAAGAAGCCCAAAAGTAGCAAAAAATAAAATCCTCCAATACGGACCTTTATCATTAAGAACGTCGAATTTGGCGCTTCTTGATATCATCTACATTTAATATCAAAGTTTCTTTATGTAATTTTGGACTTTTTTTTTAAAAATTTGTTAACAAGTTCAAATTTTGCAATATCTATATTTTCTTTTGTTTGTAACATTCTTTCAACAACATACCTCCACGGTGATGACTTCCCAAACTAAAAAATTAATTAATATAAGAATTTATTTAGGGGAATGGCATAGAAACTTTCACCTTCTCTTTGACATATGCCAGAATAACTTTCTCATTTATTCCTTTAACGCCTTTTTCGTTTCTCCAAGCGTTGAATGCGCAGTATTCTCTTATGTATCTTGCTTTAGATGGCGACGGGACATTATCCTCCATGGCGGAGGCTACAATCTTTTTAATTTCATTCGGGATAACAAGAAACGTTTTGCGTTTCCATTTTAATTTTAAGATTTTATTTTGTTTAAAATAAAAATGAACGATAAACTAATGAACGAATTTCAAGGGGTAACGGTCTTAACAAATCTCGCATATTTTTACCACTCTCACTTCGCTGCGTTCGCTGGAGTGGTAAAAATATGCTCGAATGTTAAGACTGGGTTACCCCTCTTAATACGTTAATTACTTTTTCACCTTTGTTGTCGCAACATAAAAATTGAAAAAGCTGGTGCTAATTTGTAACTGATAAACTGACATTTACATATAACTTCATTAATATTGACTTTCCCTCTTTACTTACGCAATAACGTAATTACATACCCTTCATTCGTTAAATGTTCCTCACTGCTTTATTGTAACAACCGGTACACAATGTTAAGTGGAATTCCAGTTTGTAAGTTTGGACCAAAATAATTTAACTAATACGCAGTTTAATGAATTGTAAGGTCACACACACACACGCTCGAGAACAGAAGTCATTATAAAATTATTAAAGAATGACAATTTAAAAACAGGAAGACGTATTTTTGTACGGTTTTTAACGTGCAATCATAAGCGCATTACCTGTGGCATGAGTTGTAATTATAAGCATATGTCCGATGACCGAGAGCGGCCGTTTCTGTCATTAGGTATGGGAAATCGACAATTAGAAAAATTAACAACCACCAAGTTTATTGTACCCTAAAATTAATAAGGCAACAATAACAGCCGCAAAAAAAACCTTTTTGGTACGAGTTTTTATCGAACTTTTTTATTTCTTCGAATGCTATTAATGATTCACCTTGCCTCTCTTCAACTTTATAATTAATTAAACATGTACATAAAAAAACACGTGTTTAATTAACAAAAACAGTTTTACTAACAAAAGATTACTAAATAAATAGGTAGCTGCAACAAAAAAAGAAAATTTGTGAAGAAATACCGGTCAATGAAATGGTAAATTAATTCCTGGAGAGAAGAGATTAATCTGTATAAGAAAACACTTAATCTAAACGTGTACAAAGTCAATGTACAATCATTCTAGAGGATAATCTTGTGCAATTATTTTATGTGGTTTATGATTTATGATCTTCATCTGAGAGATTTCTGACTAAATTCAATCGAAAACCGGACACTGTTTAGATTTTTTGATGCCTTCTCATAATTTGCTGAATAATATTTCGTTTATGATTTAATGAGTGTGATTTAAAATTATTCATTGATATTACAAAGGATTAACAGTGTATAAAGTTCGTCTATCCAAGTGAGAAAGAAATCCAAAGTAAAACTATTCAATTACAATAGTAGTGGTCTAACTAGAGTTCAATTCTGTTTCTTACTTTTACAGCGCATTTAACCGAACTGGATGGCCAGTGCTTAAGTGATTTAGTAGCACTGGGAAGGTAATGGGTTCGATTACGGTTACTATCTATTCCCTATGAGTTTTTTAGAAGGGTATTCTTCATACACACATAGCCGCATGATCACTGCGCATAGTCATGTGCGACTGTTTAGACGAATTTTGAGGTAGTAACTTTTTTTTTAATAACTGAACAAGTTAAGCTTGGACTACCGTGCTAAAGCACTCAGGAACACTTAAGACGATGGATAGGGAGATATTGAATTGCCAAGAGACACAACGCAACAATGAGTTTTATTAGCATTAAATTTGACTAGATTATTACTTCCCCATTCAAGGATACGTTAAATGTCTTTGTTGATTGAAATTGCCTTTCAGTTTTACGGTTTTGACTTGAAGTAGGTGGATTACCATTATGAGTAGGCTGAGATGAACTTCAATGAAGAGTATTCTCGTCAACAAAGCAATATACTACAACTGAGGATTATTCTAATGTATTGTTCCAAACTTTGGTCGTATATGAAAGAAGATCACGTGTTTAATGACTCTGCCTAAACCCATATTGGTGACCACTAAGCAATTTATTAGTTTCAAGGAATGAGAGAAGTTGCTGATTGATAGCTTTTTCTATGATTTTAGAAAAAATCGAAGTAATGGCAATTGATCTGTAGTTAAAGGAATCGCTTTTATCGCCTTTTTTTGGAATAGGTTGAACCTAGAGATCGAATAACGTCTGGATAAGGCTGGTACTAGTTCGGGGGGGGGGGGGGCATTTCTTGAAGACTGTTACGTGTAAAAAAAACCTCTAACGAAGCTTTTCTTCGACGTTGCAATTTTCTTACTCTTTATGAAAACAGAAATTTCTCTGTAACTTAAATATTTACGAGTCACTATTTCAACAGTTTACTCGCTTTCAGTTCCGCTAGTTTGGCGTATTAAAACTTTCTGTGGTTATTTACCATTTACAAAAAATTAATTTCAATTAATACCTATAGCGCCATATCTGAGATGTACGTAGTTCTGGTGATTGATATACTTACCTCTGAAAAGGGATCTGTTATTTTGTTGTTTCAAAATATAGATGGGGCTATTTCTTAATAAATACACTGTATAAAAAACGGTACTGTTAACATTATACATAAAATTCTATTGTGGTAATGATGATTTGATAGGAATATTTTTCAAGTTGTAAAATTGTTTCTTGAGGCGTTGGGCTTCTTTTCAAAGCCGCCATTGTTGTGGAATGTTTGAAATTTCTAGAAAATTTTCCTTATTGTATTTCGTAGATGTTGAGCATCATTTTTTTGGAAAATTTTCACAATATAGTATCGATTTGTTGTATAGAAGTGATATAATCGCCTCTTAAAGACGGATGTAAAAGAAATAATTCACTCCATCCACACATTTTCGTTAAGTCGTATCAGATCTCGTTAACCTCGCTGTAATTAGAACTTCATTCAGGTTTCAAACACAAAAAAATTTAATATTGCTTCTTCAAAGAAATAGATTTAGCCAATTGGTTAATGCTCGCATTCGACCTTAGAGGTAACATATTCTCACTGAATAAACACCGTTCTAATCCTTTACATTCATTTTAACACTTAAGTTTCCATATAACTTTAACGTTACGATTACATCAAAGTTCATGTTTACATTTTGTCTTTATTGATGCAACAAGATTACCCGTTCTGTATCTCTTCGGTTTATTGTTTGGATTGTGCTGCTGATAAACTGCGGTCAGCTGTGTCTCACGTACTTTGGATTGCGTGATCGTCGAGGTTACACCTGTACTGGAGCTGGTAGAATCCTGACTACCTTGAATAACGAATAAGTCTTCGCAAACACAGGTCAGATCTTTCTTATGTATAAATTGCCTTCGGCAGATTACGATCGTCTACAACGAAATTAAGTACATTTACCTTAATTCTGTTAGCAAGTATTTGACAAACATTTTACCTCCGAATACAACTCGTACCTAAATTGCCTTCAGCAGGTTACGATCGCCTACAACGAAATTAAATACGTTTATATTAATTCTGTCAGCGAGTATTTGTTAAACATGTTACCTATAGTGTAAGTTCGGTGTCAGATTGATACTCAACTGTTGCTAACTTTAACGCAATGTCTCTCATGCAGAACTGCGATATGTTAGTTAAACCATTCTTTAATATTTTACGCACAATCAACAATCAAAATTTTGAATCATTTTTGTTAAAATTGGTTTTATGTGCTACACCCAGTATGGAGTTCATGTACAACATCCATTTTGGGGATAATTAATTTTGTACTACTGTTTATGTGGTCGTGCGCAGTAGCTTTGCTGCAACTTTAATGTTTAAACCAGATGTAACTTTTTGTGTATCGTGATATTGAATTATGTCAAATGTTGTCGCGAGATTTCGGGCTAGTTTAAATGCTACTCGGTAGCTCAAGTATATAACATACACTATCGCTTTGTAGAGAAGGTTGTTCGGACCAATTTCTTTTTCTAATTTGAATTGCTTAATTATTAATTTTTCTTCTCGAGATAAATGGAGTGGACTGAACACGCTTTTCCAATTGTATTTATGTAATTTAACCAAAAAGGGGTTTGTATTCAGTTTCGTTAAACGAAAGGCAAGCTGAATTATTTCATTTTTGTTTCTTGTAAGTAACTGAATTAATAGGTTTATTAAGTTGGCCTTTTCAGGATAAGGTACGTAAGATCTTGCGTCTTGTTGTTTTTGGTATTATAATTATAAATTACCGTGGGCGTAAGTACAAGCTCACGACTTGCCCTCGTAAATTTAATTTTAGCTTATATTTTTTGGTTGGGGATAACATACATACTGTGTATAATTTATTGCATTTATAATTCAAATATTCATATAGCTATACAATAATGCTTGGCTTATTGCCTCCTTTGTTGGGAATTTGAAGGAAAAAAATAAAGTTAAGTTTGCTGAGGGAACTGCCACTTAATTACTATTCCTATCACTCCCTGTTTCTAGCTTTACAGGCTCTCTCCCTCTTTCAAGGAATACGAACCTATTTTCTTTTCCTTCTTTCTTTAAAGCTTGTGGCGTTAAGGGCTGGTTCATATCTTGGATATTTCTCAGCTAAAGTAGAGGGGGTCTTATCTCGAAAAAGTGCAACCCGTCTAAAAGTTTATATTTTGGTTAAGGTAAGGGTACATTTTTAGCTAGATTCTTATCTCGAATAAGTGCGACTTCACAAAAAAGCGATGGTTCATTTCTCGGCTCTTAGATAAAGGTGGTTCTTATCTATAATAAGTGCAATTTCGCTAAGGAATTAGTTCATACCTTGGATAAGGTGATGGCGTGTTTCTCAGCCAAAGTAGAGGCAATCTTATTTAGAACAAATGTTACTCCGCTAAAAAGTTCATATTTTGGTTAAGGTGATGGTATATTTCTCAGTTAAAGAGGTTCTTATTTCGAATAAATGCGACTCCACAAAAAGCACTGGTTCATATCTCGGCTCTCAGATAAAGGGAGTTCTTATCGCGGGTAAGTTGAACTCCGCTAAAGTGTTGACCTTGGTTAAGGTGAGGGTATGTTCCTGAGTTACAAGTGCAACTCCGCTAAGAGTCCATCTTAGCTAAAGAAAGGTTGTTTTTTTAGCTAAAACAGGTTCTAACCTTGGATAAGTGTTACTTGCATGACTCACCAATCGGATAAAAACAGATTCACGTATAAGACATCATAGATAAGTAAACAGCAAAAAGATGCTAATTAAAAAGGAGAAATATTCTCGCAATTGTTTACTCACGACCAAAAACTGACAACGGAAGAAATGATCTAAAATGAAGGATATCTTAGATGAAACGATCGTTTCAGTCTACAAACAGACCATCTATTTGTACAACCTGTATACTCCGTCAGTTGATGTCTGTACACCTACTACAATCTGTTACCTGTTCTCAGTACACCCTGTACACCATGTTAGCTGTTTTGTGTATACTCGCAGATCATTAATTTTTTGAAGGTCTTAGTCAAGAAGCACACCCATGATCCATTGATCTATAAATGAATCCCAGAAATGAGATTACATACATTCTCAGAGATACATGATCCAGCCGTCTCTTAAGGGTTATCCAAAAGTACAGCCAGTTCTTAAAAACGGTCACTATCTAAAGATTCCCAGAAATATATGACATTCATTGACAAGAAACAAATTATATGACTCAATGATCTAAAATAGAAACAAACAGGATTAAATTATCAGAAACGTGTCAATCTCAAGTACAGATGGATGTCTATCTTGCAAATAAGGTCTGTTGGATAAAAATAGATCCATGATACGATTGATATCTGTACTAAGGTGAACCTATGACGAAAGCATTCAAACAACCTCTAAAGATGATAATCAAGACAGGTTCCGAAGATGACATTATAGTTATGGTGAGCCTCTCTGCACTAATACTGAGCCTAGATACAGAAATTACCTACACAAAAGGGACAGTAATTCAATTATAGAGAATTAGTGATCTAAATTTAGGTGTGATGCTAATCCAAAAATGATCTTGATATGAAGGTTACAAGAAGAGCTGAATGTATTAAAGCTCAAGAAACGATCTAAGTGTCTTATAATTACAAACTACTCTCAAAGAGGACTAGTTAAACACAAGACAACCTCTAAGTCAGTTGTATTAACAATGTAATTAACCTAAGCAAGGATAACGCGTACAGATAACTAGAAACAGATCAATCATGCTTCTCTGAAACAGAAACGGACTGCAATAAAAAAATTGCTCAAACAGCAAATTGATAAAGATATTGGGTATGGAAGCAAATAATAAGAATATTCTATTAAAACAAGCACCACAAGCTTTGATTTTTAACTTTCTCGCCAAACTGAAATTGGACTCCTTTAACGTTTGTGCGCGTGAGCGTTTGAGCGTGTGCGTGTTGCGTGCGTGCGCGTATGTGTTGTGTGATCGCGTTTATTCGCAGAACTCGATCGAGTGGCATCGTCGGTATCAAGAAACCGCAAACAACAGTTTTTTTAATAGCAGTTGAAGAACGATTAATGCACACCATAATGGTGAGAAGGTGCGAACTGCATCCTGCGTTCACGAACTGTGAAGGATTGCCTCTGCAATTCTATAATAGGAGCGTTCGTCGAATTTTGCATTTGTACCTTGGATTTCATCCATATAAAATTCAAATTGTTCAACAGCTAAAACCGCACGACTTACCACCATGCCTTCAGTTTTACACAGATTTTTGGGCTTTTCGAAATGGTAATCCAAATGTCGTAAACAGTTTAATAATGTCGGATGAAGTTAATTTCTGTTTATCATGCTACATTAACAAGCAAGTCCTCAATATTTACAACACTACATCATGACGTTCACAAAAAGTTATTATAGGGTGCAGTGTGTCAGCCATTTGGGATTGTCGGGCCTTATTGGTTCGGAAAAGAAGGCAGGGCAGTGACCGTTAATATTTAACTAAGGTTTATAACTATTCCACCTAAACGAACCGTTTTGTAATGGACCAAAAAAACCTTTTTGAAAATCGTTTGTGTGTGTGTGTGTATGTGATTAGATCCGTGAGTGCGTGTGAGCGAGCATGTGTGTATTTGAGTGAGAGTAAGTGAGTGAGTGAGTGAGTGAATGTGTGTGTGTGTGTGTGTGTGTGCGTGCGCGTATGTGTGTATGTGAGTACGCGAGTGATTAAGTGAGTAAGTAAGCGAGCGAGAGTGCGCGCGTGTGTATGTAGTCGTGCGTGCGTGTGCGTTCGTGATAAATCTTTCGGATGCGATATCTCACAAACAATCTGCTCAGCATTCGGGAAGTAATGATTGGATACGCCCATCATGTGTGGCTATTTAGGCGAATGCTGGCGTAGGAAGTTTGATATACGTATTAATGAATAAACGTCTAGAGCGAAGACTTTGGGGTGCCAAACTGTTAGAAGCTTCTTTGTAAATGTTGTTAAAAAGATTAAACAAAGCCACATTTTGCAAGTACTATTTGATAAAATTTCAGCTGAAAAAAGGTTAAAAGGTAGAGTATCTCTGAAGTTGCCTGGGAAGACTAAAGGGTAAGTCCATCTTTTCCGCTTGCAGAGTTTATGATCTAATAAGGTTCTACTGCAAACATTAGTGGTTAGTGGAAAAATCACTGTTGTTTCAGATACAAAACAGAAACTTTTTGTTGATGGTGCTTTCTGAACCAGAATCAAAAAGATAATTGAATTGCTGAAACCAATTGTGCACCTCATTACAGTATGAATCGAATGAAACAAACGTTATTAAGAAGCTAAATGAAATGGAAAAAAATCTGACTGAGCAATTGCCCTCAATAAGTTTTGCGTGTGGACTAGACATATTAAGTTAGCAATCTGGCGGTTAGAGAAAATCTCTCGGACTATAAAGATAAGCAAGGGATATTGTCCAGAGAATTCATATAGGAAAATCTTGATGGTAGAGGTAAAAAAGTTACATCATTGTTATGGTGGAGAAGTCTCAGGGAGACGTGCGACATACTGGATGTACTAGAAGCATATTGGGTGATACTGTCACTTCTGCGGTTAATGAACGCACTTTCACCATTTTTCCTTAATACACAGCCAAAAAAGAAACGGCTTGAGCTGTTAACCTTACTTATCTTTGATACAACTGAAAGTTAATGACTAAATCTCCCAAGCCCACAAAAAGTACAGAAAGTGAGGATGGCCTCAGATAAAACTGGAGAGGAAGATCAAGAAAAGGATGACGTCGAAGACGATAACAATGATAGTGAATTTTAAGATTCCTTCAAAAACGAAGAGATATATAGTGAACGATCAATAGACCTATCGTATGATGATAGTGATTAATGTGAGCAATGGTCATTAATTTAAATGATATCCATTCCCTTTTATGGGTAAAATAAACCTTTTGTTGATGCTTTCACTTCGTAAAATCTGAACAGAGCCGCCAGATCAATGGAGCTTCCTACCAGTTTATGAATTTTAGAAATATTCCCGGAGATTCGCTGAGAATTTTTCCACTTCCCGGGAATATTACAACACTATACCGGGTCCTGCATTCAAAACTTCCTACATTTAATATGAAGCTGAAGAATAATGTAAAAATAATCATCTCATAATTATAAATTCACCTTGTTTAAAAATAACTCATCCACTTTCTGATTGTTTAATCTCGGGTTAATTGAGATTAAGTGTGTTGTGGATTCAAGGAATACACCGTGACTTGCACAGATTTGTCTATGTCACTCTATATTTATGAAAGTTGTTATCTAACCTAATAACTAATGATGATGGCAAATGTGGCCCTGTTCAATCTAAAGTTGAACTTGAGATTGAATATCGGGTCGAGGAGTTTATGTTCGATTGTCGACTGATCACTTTGCGACGCTGAGGAGGGGGCAACAGTGGTTCCATCATAATCCCTTTCTCTGTTGATGACTGTTTTTTCCGTCGTATTCGTGCCATATTTAATAGGTTCTCCAGATTACCAGAATTGCTCCCAATACTATTGTTGTGTTTCTCAACTCGTCCAGTAGCCTTTAATATTACTTCTTTTTGGATGGTGTTTACTTGAGATTGATGTTTAACTGCTCCTGTCATGGTTTACGATAACCAGTAATCACTGACCGTATGTTGCCATGCTGGACTCAGAATGCCTTGCTTTGTTTTTACCAGCCATTCCTGCATATTTAGATGATCCTTTTTTGGCTTAATGTTATGTCTTGCCTAATTCCTTTCCACATTACTGCTGCATTGGTGCTATCCTTTGTGATACACATCCACGTGATGAGCACATACATCTGTATCCAGAATGTTTCATGCACTTGTTGCTGTACTACTTTGCATGTGTTTCCTTTGTTCGTCGGTACAGTTGGTCTATTACGCAGTTTGGACTGTGCTATATGCTGTTGACTACTGTAGGTATGCAAATGACTGTATGATATCCAACGGACACACTGTTTTTGAATTCTTCATACGACAGTGAAAAGTTTCTACTTCCATCATCCAGGACGTTCCGTTTTCCATCCGCAGTGGGATTGGTGTTATCTTCATTATTACATACTGCATGATTTCCGCCATTATGAAGTATCCTGTAATATAGATTTGGTGATGATCTTGCTTGACAGTCATCTTCACTAAACGGATGAGTCTACTAGTTCGTTTATGCGTGCTTCCGTAAAGAGGTCGTTAAAGCTGCCTCGGCCACAGCTCACGTCCAATACTTTAGAGTAGTGGAAACATGCTTCATTGATAAGGTTCACTGCTATTTGATAAGAGCTTAAGATGTGAAGGTTGAGCCGATCTTCATCCATGGTATTGTACCATTTTTCCATGGTGTCAATCGCCACCATGTCGAGATATGATTTCTTTCTGAAGCTCTCAAGGTGAATGTTAATTCTAATTTTGGATTGTTGAATGTTGACTGTGCTGACAACACGTACATGGTTTGACGATCTACGGTCTTCATTCATTGTTTCTCATTCTTGTTCAACGCGTCGAAGTCCGTATAGTAGTCATTATTCACTCCCAATATTGATGTTAGAATGTCCCATAACATTCCCATTTTCCTTTCTGGGTGAATACTTATGTGTATTACAGTTTGAACCACTTCAGTTGTTTGCGTAACTCGACTATGTGATAGGTTAGATCTTTGCTCCTTGTGTGGTGTTTATTGTTTCCATTATGGTTTCTTCTATATTAGCCTTATCGAATCGCACGTCGATCCGGAATGTGCCACTTACTATTCGCACGTTACCTATGTGTTCAATGATCTGGGTACATAATTGCAAAGTTGGCTCTTGCGCTAACAGTGCTACTTGCAGCATGTGAGGTTGTTTCCGCAGCGAACTGTTATTTTCCTGTTCGGCTTGCGTTTTGCTGGGCAAGTGTTATAGTCGCTGAATGTGACTATCGGGATTGCGGGTTGTTACAATGTGATCCTTTCCATATTCTGCTGGATGTACTTCTGCTATTTGTGCTAATGGGCATTTAGGGTGAATGTTGTCTTTTTTACTAACACTATGTCATCGATTATTGTGTTGTCCTTGCTTAGATACTCTGATGACCATGTTTTCCAAAAGTCCGATGATGATGGTAAATGTGTCCCTATTCCACCTAAGATTGAAATTGGCCAGTTCAATTCGAGATGGTTTCACAAACAAAAGTATAACCTTTTGAATCAAAGCAATAAACTGATTTCATTTACTTTGTAAATTCAGGACAGTACTACCAGATCGATGGATACTTATATTTTCCTGGGAATTAATTTAGGGAATACTCCCTGGGAATTTCTCACAGCTTCAACTTGGGGGAATTTTACAACACTAGATCCAGTCTTGTATTAAACATTTTTTATACTTTATATGAAGTGAATGTAAAAATAATCATCCCTAATTATACATTTAAATCTTAAATTACGACAGGTCTGTTATGTGGACCCTGTGGGTAAGTTTACTGTTTTTCAAAAATTATTAAATGTAGATTGTAAAATATTGCAATATTATACTTATAAAACGAAATCACCTTGTTTAAAAATGACTCATCCGCTATGGTTCTAGAATACTCTCGCAGCATAAAATTGTAATAAAAACAAGACCTTCGACTGATTACCTATACAGAGTGGATCAAAAGTCTGGAAACGACCAATTATTTCGTAAATTGTTAGTTCGAATTGTACAAAATTTGGGATAAGCCGATTTTGGAATACGGAGATTCCAGATTTGACATTTGCAATGTTGCCAGATTTGCCGTTTCTCTGATATTATTAGTTACTTAGATTTTTTAAATCCATCACTCTGTATACGCAGTTATTGTTGGACCATATGTAACACTTATGATGTTATGTAGTCTAGAAGGTTAAATGTATAAAACAGAAGTCTAGCAATGCCTAATTGTCTCAACAATTTTTTTAATACAAACTATTTTCAACTGAATTAAAACGTAACACTTGAAAGATTACAACATTTTTAACATAATGATTACTTAATCAAGTGTTCAAAATGTGTTCCATTGTGAGTTGACAGTACCCTATCGATGGTATTTCTAAATCATTGTCTAGAAATTAATCGAGATTCATCGATAATTCGTTGCCTTAGCTCTGCAAGACTTGGTGGTTTTGTTTTGTAAACTGAATTTTTCAAGTATCCCCAATAAAAATAATCTTTAGGGTTGAAATCAGGTGAACGTGGAGGTCATTCAATACTACCTCGTCCACCAATCCATCGTGCGGGAAGCATCTCATCTAAATAACGCCGAACATTTACACCAAAATGAGCTGGTGATCCATCTTGTTGAAACCATATCTGATTAAAATTGATTTTAGGTAAGTTTCACAGTGTAGGTACAATTTCATTTCTAAGTAGCATTTCGTACTTACCTGACGATAAATTTCCTTCGATAAAGAACGGCCCAATTAACTGAGTACCCACTGCACCTGCCCATACATTTAATTTTTGTGGTCTTTGAGTATGGTTTTCACGCATCCAGTATGGATTTATGTCATTCCAGTACCTTAAACTATGCCGATTTACACTTCCACCAGTGTAAAGGTTGCTTCGTTGAAAAAAAAAACATATTATGTTGTTAACGAAATTTTCGTCGTTTTCAATTTTATCCATTATTACCTCAGTAAACTCTAATCTACGGTCGAAGTCATCTTCACTTAATTCGTGCAATAAATGAATTTTGTATGGTTGAAATTTATTCTTATGTAATACACGTAAGACTGAAGAATGACCTATATCATGTAATTGTGCAACCCTGCGTGAGGATGTATGTGGATCTTCAACGGAACTCTGCATTATATCTAAAGTTTTGTTGTCATGTTTTTGGCCTACCTAATCGATACCTATCTTTTACTCCTCCAGAGTCCTCCAAGCGCTTTGCAGTTTTTTGTACTGCCGCCTTATAGATAGGAGAACGGTTTGGGAAAGTATCGTTGAACAAGTTGGCTACTTCACTGCCGTCGTACCCTCTCATCAGAATAGTCATTTGTTCTTTTTCATTAACAACCATTTTAGAGAACCAAGTTACTTTGCAGAATTTTTCAAAACACATCAAATTACTGTCATTTTTATTTAATATTGTAAATGGTGAACAAATGTCAAAATCACAGCATTCTATATTTAAACGTTTAAATTTCTTCAAATGTACATATTTTGCACTGTTTCATGCATTTAAGACCTTCTAGACTACATAAAATCATAAGTGTTACGTATGGCTGAACTCGTATTGAAGAGGAGATTCCAATAATGACTGCATATACAGGGTGATGTATTTAAAAAACCAAAGTGACTAATAATATCATAGAAACGGCATATTTGGCAACATTGCAAATGTCAAATCTGGAATCTCCATATCCCAAAAGAGGCTTATCTCAAATTTTGTATAATTCGGACTAGCAATTTACGAGATAATTGGGCGTTTCCAGTCTTTTAGTCCACTCTGTATTAATACTAACATGGTACAAGCGGTACGACCAATCGTTTAAATTTACAAATCACACATACAAGTTTTCACGTAAAAAATTTGAAATATTAGTTCACAGGTTTAAGAAAGTCTGGCTAGCGTCCTATTTATAACATAAAACCCATTAACGTAATTATAAAAAAACAAATCGAACGTGTAATTAACCGGTTTCTTAATTATTTTTTAAAATGTATCAAAGCCAATAAAATAAAAAAAAATACAATTAACCTGTTTTCCCTACAAGCTTTAACTTAACATATATCTAACAGTTGACTAACATTTAATAAAGAAGTGAGAAATGTTAAAAGTCACATCGGAACATTCTTTATTAGAGAAATTTTAAGTTAATCAATATAATTAGATTTGTAAGTGTGATACAATTTATATCAGTCAGTGGAATTTTAACTATATGTAACGATATGCTATACAAAGAACATGTTGAATAAACTTCTTACACGATCTTAATGAGTGTGGCCGGCTGATACATTCCTTTAATTATAGAATAGTTCCATCCAATTAATGCATGTATTTATTATTTCAACAGAATAGTTCGATAATCGTGTTATAAGATCACAAATTAAGAAAAAGTACATTATCGAGACTAAAAGGTTTGTACTTACAGTTAACTGTTCATCCCTCGTTATTAAGTTTTTTTTAAGTATAAGGTATTAGAAAAGGCTTTCGTGTAACAGGTAAAATTAATCAAGGATTAATTATAGTGTTGGTTATAAATTTGATTTGTCAGTAACAACCATATGTCGTAAAACTAAAATTACTTACAAAGACACAAACATGAAATTTGTAGTGAACAGTAGGAAAACATATGTTTCTATTAACACCTTCCTCTAAAAAGGGAATAAGGGGTTATTAATGAAACAAATATTTATTCCTTTGCAAAATAGTTGTAATTGGTAACTGTAAAGATTATTTAACATAATTTCAACTCATGAAGCTGTAACTGAATTACATACATCTGTAGCATTTATTTCCGGTTTAATTCGCGGTTTATTACCCGCTCAATTCTGGGGGTGAAGTACCAATTAAAATAGGTGGCAATTTATTTCTAACTTAATTTCGAAGCGCCAATTTTCAGGTGGGAGACATGTGTACCCTATACCAGCTGGGGAAGCACCACCACCTTTACCATGGGCTACTTAATATTGAGCTCGGTAAGTGCTGCGGTGACCCTTTTCTTTAATATGTTCTCATCCTATTCTTCCTCTTTCTCGCCCTCACTGTGCTCCTATTAGATGGGAAACGCAAAATCAAAAATTAAAAAAAAAAGATGGCTGTGGTTTCTAAGATAATAAATATCGTTCGGATGTCCGGGAGGACAGGGCCCAAGCGACCTCGGTAATCGAAACCACTTTCTGATCCACTATTGCAACATCCGCGGTATTAGCTGTAATCTTAATGCTGTTCACCAACAACATGAACAGTTACAACCTGACAATTTGCTTCTATCCGAAACACGTCTCCTTTGAAAGCTCCGATTCACCCGACTTGCAATTTCCCCAATACAATCTTCACTCTAACTTTCGATACAAAGAAGGCGTATCTTAAGTTGTCAAGGACTACATTACTTGCAAGTGGATTTCTGTTTTGGAGAATAAAAAATTCGACGTGCTTTGGTTTAAACATTCTGGTCCTAACTTTGTGAAATTCTACTGTTGCATTTGTAGGTCTCCCAATGACAGTAACTTTTAAGACCTTAGTTTGAAAGTTGACTACCTTCTGACTCAGTTTCCATCTTGCGATATCTCAATTCTGTGAGATTTCAATGTTCATCACTCTAATTGGCTTCATGTGACCTCACACAAATGACTTCTGAACACATAAGAATCCCTGATAACTTTAACATCCACATCTTCTAAATATATTTTTACATCAAACCCACTCGTTTATAAAACTTCAGTTTTTTCCCGTTAGGTCTATCTGAGCATTGTCTAAAAGAAATAACTTCTACCGTCCCTAACTCCTCTGTTGTTCGCAACACTGATAGAACTTTGAAGAATTTTTTGGAAACGTTCCATGGCGTGGATTCTTTTAAGTCCTCTACTTCGCACTTTCAGCATCTGAAGTCATCCTCATGGACATGGAGTTATACATTCCCAAAAAATAAAATCGTATAGGTCGTATAGTTATAATTAAAGCAAAATGCAATGAACTAGCTAAATCTCCTTTGGTCAGTCGTAAATTTTAGTCTTTAACAAGAGCCATCAGTAAAAACTTTGACACATCTTCATTTCTCCCCATGACATACTTTCACGGATCTGTGGTTGCTGATTATGCAGACACAGCCAATCTTTTTGTGGATTTATGATTTTGGAAAAGATGTGCCCTTAGTCAACTCTTCTTCATACGCCATGAAACCAATTCATTTTCGGTACAAACTCCTAAAATCCACAATCAGTGCGACTGGCATCCCAGCCATTGTCTTAAAGAAATTTTCTTCATCATGGAAGTTAGCAGATGTTCAACCTATTCCCAAAACGAGGCGATAAAACCGATCCCATTACCAACAGATCAATTGCCATCACTTCGATTTTTTCTAAAATCATGGAAACAGCAATCAATCAACAACTGCTCTGTTTCCGTAAAACTAACAAACTCCTTAGTGACCACCAATATGGATTTAGGCAGTCGTTCAACAGGTCAATTTATTTCATATGTGACCCAAGTTTGGAACTGTAGCCCCTTTAAATACCTCAACGGCATTTCACCAAGATTGACATACCTGTTTACTTGCCAAACTCACCTCGTTAGCATAAATGATATGCTTATCAACTGGGTTTCTAGTTTCCTTGATAAAAGACGAAGAGGTGTCGTAGTTGATGGCTTATTTCAAAAGATGTTAGCATTAATGCGAGCGTGCCACAGTGCCCACACTTTGTCTGCTATACATAAATGACCCTATTTATTCAACGACATTAAAGCTGTAATATCCATTTCGATCAACAAAGACATTCAACGTATCCTCGAATGGGGAAGTAACAATCTAGTTAAATTAATTCTAATAAAACTCAGCGCTACCTTGTCTCCGGAAAAAAAATCGATCATTTCCTGTTATCTCTTGGCAATTCTATATCCCCCTATCCATCCTCCTGGGTGTTCCTGAGTACTAATAGGCAACATTGTAAAAACAAAAACAATATCTATGTCAAACATTTATATATTTAATTTTTACACTTATTTCGCTTTATATTAAAAAACTTTATAAAGAAAAGTTATATAAGATTGCAACGAAACTATAATTTCCGTTACCGAACAACCATATAAATTTGGCGCCCGAGCATATTTAGAAGATTTATACCGGTGTTTACATAAACATAAATCGTTTTGTTCAAAATTTTCTTAGGAAAATGCTCACCAGAACCCCACCACCATAGAGACCTACAACAACGTCTGCCGATCGCGAAATAGACGCGACGATATTACCGGGCGAAACAAACGCGGATAGCGAACAAGTATATGAACTCCCAGTTGAGGAGGCAACGTACAACCCCTTCGCAGAGGACGAACGCGTTAGCTGGATATACCGCCTGCGTAAACCCGAGCTCCGAGGGGAGTTAGCCAAGTTCGGTTTGTCCGTAGAAGGCAGAATTACGCCGTCGCCTTAGCCAGTACATCCGAAGTGGGACTCGCCCACCGACCGTTATCGCTACCACTGCCCCGTTTATACCGGTAACCACATCAAGCATAACATCGATTTTAATGCAACCGCCGGTTACGACTACCGAGACCGCGCATTTCTGACTCAACTCGCCGTTCGTTTGCCGCTTAATATCAGATTACAGCGGCACCGATTTAAATCTTCAGAAACCCTGGTAGACCGACATCTTCACTGACGATACTTGGGCCGCTTTTACCTATTTAATTCTCTGCAAAGAGGAATCTAGGCCTCTATATCACCAGTTACCTAGATTGGCACTCGAGTAACCTGATTATACCGCGATAGTCCAACGCAGTTCACCCCCGACCCATACTCAGACAACTTTGATAATAACTAACCGTCCACCGAATAAATATTAAGCGTTATACGATTAAATTTTCTTTAACACTTAAATTCTACCTTGTCGCTAAATTACGTGGCGTATCAAAAAATTGCATAGAACATAATTAACCTACATAATTATTAGGATTTTTATATCTAGAAATATACAGCTGTTTCGGAAATATTTTATAAAAAAAAATAGCTCCAAAATATTAAGCCGCTCAATTTCTTTCAAAATATAATTCAGTTCCTGGAGAATGAAATGAGCTTAAATTCAAAATTTGAAGTAACGTACGTAGTTTGCTTCATAAGTTATCTTTGAGATTTGATCTATCCAGACAACTAACACGACAGCACACCTGCACACACGCAACACACACACACACACACACATACTATATATATATATATATATATATATTATATATATATATATATATATATATATATATATATATATATATATATATATAATTGACATCGACCTCAGGTATTTACTCCTGTGAAAGACTATTTTCACACTTGAGTCAATTCATTTATCTCCGATTTTTCTCTCGGATTCGAAATAGGAACCTTCCACTTACAAGTCTGATACCTTTGCCACTGAGCAATCTAATATATACGTTTTGGAAATTTAAACTTTTCATGGTTGAGCAGTAGTTTATTGTTCATTTGATTCTCGTCCTTTGCCGATATTTGTATGTTACCTCATTGCATATGTTATTCTTATGTTCCTGAGTTCTAACTTTAACTAGTCTACTACTCTGTCCTATGTATGATGTGCTATATTCGAACGGTAGGTTGCCCACACAATTTTTGGAATTCTGGTCTTCATTGTGAGGTTTGGTTTTGGTTAGTATTACCCTGAGCATTCTTGGGGATTTAAAGGTAGTACGTATCTTGTATTTGCCGCCTATTCTTAATATTTTGTTCTAGGTACATGCTCTATGTGGTATCGTTGTTGTGTATTTAAGTATTTGTGTTCCGATTACCCTTTTCCTGCTTAGCATAGGTGTAAGGTCGGGGTAACCATTTTCTCTAATTCCATTGTGGAGGTATCGTCCACGTATCCATACCACATCCTTGCGTGGATTCGGATATCGCTTTGCCTTCCATGTATATGTATACATTGCTCACTATGGTTGATAGCGGATAACACATCGCCATTACAAACTCTTATTGGTAGAATTTGTCTTTTACTTGGAAGTATATTGTTGTCCGAAGTTCCATTATTGGTGGCTTGTCGGTGGGAGGATTTGTGATTATACTCATAATGTCGAAACTTAGTAGTATTTCTTCGTAGTTGGGGTGGTAGTCATTAGAAACCCAACCCAACTGCGAAGAAATAATCAAATTAATTTTTTTGTTTTTCAATTAATCGTTGTGGCCGAAGGAGATTGTAAAAGTCAAACAGTACGCCCTTCCCCTTGAAGATCGAATCAAACACTCGATCTTTCCTTTTTACTTAGCAGTGTTTAAAAACTTTGACTTTGACGTGCTTAATTTGATTTACTATATTTTACTCCACATTTATAATTTTATAGTAAAGTTTGTGTAAATGTACACGATAATTCCGCCCTGGGCAGTCCTATGCAGCGCCATTGACTTTATCATTATATCAGGTGTTCTCTGATTAATTTATCATTTTCTCTTTGGTCGGGATAATAATTATTTGACTAATCATTATTTACTTATTTCTACATTGAAATTAACATAGCAACAAAATTATATAAATTTTACGCAAAATTTCTTTACTACGCCATCTAGCGGTAAAAGATAGAACGATCTGATAAGATTCTCCAAAAAATCTGATTAATTGAAAGGAACGTGCTTGAATTCCTTTTTCAACGAGCTTGTCTCGGAAACATTGTAACATCTAATTTCAATGTGGTGGGTATATAATTTATTACATGTTGTTTAAATACACATCAATCTTATATATTCAATTACTTAAGGACTTTTCTTGACTTTTTCTGTATTTCTCCTGTACCACTTTTCTGCACCATCATAACCACCTGTCTACCGTTGTGTGGTCCATTCGAAGCATAAATTCTACAATTGTTTCTGAAATAATATGGTTGCCCTCTGGATACGTTCACGACTCCATCATGTACATCCTACTGTTATATATCTAGCTGTCGCCTGTCTCTCAGAAGACTCAATATAAAAGGTTAGTGTACAATTACACTCCACCTGCCGATTGTCAAGGCATTCAAGCCATACTAGTCGATTATATTGCCACCAAATAAAATTTAATCACATTTTCGATATATTTTCATTTAGAATAATTAGTCATTTGAAGATTAATCATTGGTCATACGTTTCCTTTTCTCGTCTTAAAAAGCCACAAACAACGTATGCTAAACTACTATGATGTGGAGAAGATAGCCGTAAAACTTATTCTCTCATTAACCGATACCCACATGGGAAAGACTTCTCCTAGTTAAGGAGCGGCAGGAAGTTCATACGTCAATAATCGATTCCGATAAATATGAGTAGAAAGAAGAATATTTCATGAAAAATCTCGTTTTCCGTGGCTCGCAGATCAATTAAGGTGGTTACAAGAAAGAAAGTTCATGAAATGATCAACAAAAACGGTCTTATTCATTTTTCACGTACGACGAACCGTTTTAACCCTAGAATGGTAACCATCGTAAATTTTACGACTGTGACTCGGATTAATTCGTGCTTTGACGTAGTTGGTCGGAAATCAGAGTTGAGCTTCTAGTTAGTTACATTATTGCCATTGATGAGTACGGTTGTAACCTTAAACTCGACCTCGTGTTCTTAAAAATTGGCTTTTCTAAGTAAGTGATCGTAATTTTTACGAGGGTTACCGTTACTATAACTTTTTGTGATTATGAAATAGTAAGTAAATGTAGTATGGCGGGAAAGTGGATAGAGAAAAGGCCGCTGACATCAAAGGAACTGCAAAATGAAATAGATAAAGTATATCGGGAAGGATTGAGTGATGTAGAAGTGACAAAAGTGGCAGTGAAAATGAGGAGTTTATGGATATTGAAGATTCAGAATCAGACTATGAAGTATCAAATAAAGAGGACGACAGATTTGATGAACCAAGTAAGAAAATAACACGGACAAAATCAAATAGTACTTCAAAACAACAGAAGAAAATTGCAAAGGTGACTAATACAAATGAAAGAGGATGTCTACAATAGACAATGCAGAACAGTTTCAAACAAGTAGCATACTTCCTCATGCTTCTGACGGGATAACAGATATCATAGGTGCAGCTGATGCTATTACAGGCAACACTCCTATCCATAGGGGCGCTGCAACCAAAAAAACACAATTAATATCTCAGGTTAGCCTCAAGGGGAAAAATGCTCATCGCTGGTCAACACTGGCGAAGAAAGCAACTAGAACATCCGAAAATATAAACTACATAATGCCAGGTCCAAAGGACGCCGCTGAAATAGCATTCATGCCCCTTAGTACATTTAAATTATTTATAACAGATTCAATGATCGATACTAGTGTCACACATACTAACACAAAAATCCATATTAAATCAGTGAACTATAAAAACCCTAATAAAGCAATACGAATGATACTGAAATAAAGGTGCTTACAGGCCTATTATATTTTGCGGCAGCTATGAAAAACGATCATTTACCAACTGCGGAGTTATTTGATCATAAGCTCTGTGGTTCTAACTATAAATCAACTATGAGTGAAGCTAGATTTAATTTCTTAATAAATTGTTTGAGATTCGATGATAAGAAGACTAGAGACCAACGAAAACAGTCAGATGCTTTGCAGCCATTCGTGACATATGGATTGAATTTATACTACATTGTAGTGATATATATATATATATATATATATATATATATATATATATATATATATATATATATATATATATAGCCTGGAACATATGTCACCATTGACGAACAGTTAATAGGTTTCAGAGGACGTTACCCATTTCATATGTTTATACCCAACAAACCTGCTAAGTACGGACTTAAAATTGTTATGGTTTGTGACGTGAGTACTAAATATATGATAGATGCGGTTCCATACTTGGGAAAATCAACCCAAATTAATGGTATGCCATTAGGGGAATAACTAAAACGATACATTATTCGAATAGAAACGTAACGATGGACAATTGGTTTACGTCAATAAAACTGGCAGATGACTTACTAAAAGATCCATACAACCTAACACTGCTTGGTACCCTTCGATTAAATAAGCGGGAAATACCCCCGGGGATGTTGAGCCTTAGAAAACGTCCAGTTGGTGATGCAAAACACTGCTTTGACAATGAAAAGAATCTCTTGTCTTACAAGGCTAAGCCTGACAAAAATGTACTGATTTTATCCACTATGCATTCGAGTTCAAATAGCGAAGGTACTGCCGGAAAACCAGAAATGAACCAGTCTTACAACTCCACTAAAGGCACAGTGGACACTTTTGACCAAATGTGTAGCCATATGAGCGCCAATAGAAAAACTAAATGTTGGCCAGTCTGTATTTTTTATGGTATGTTAAATATGCTTAGTGTCAATTCCTATGTGATATATTACTAGAATGCAGATAAGAAAGGACTGAAAATAATGAACAAGAGACTTTTCATAAAGGAACTACACCAAAATTTGTCAAGCCTCTGGATGGAAGAACGTCTGAAGATAAAAACTTTGCAATCATAAGTTCGTGAAGTAACTAAAAATTATTTACCCACATCTATTCAGGGGGCACAAGGGACACGTGCACTTCCCAAACGAAGCATGTGTTCCATTTGTTCTACGAAAAAAAGACCAATGACAACTAATTTTTGCAACAGTTACCAACAACCATATTGCTTAGAACATCGTGCAACGTTTTGTGTCAATTGTCCTACAAATATAAAATAATTAGAGACATTTATGAGTAAATCTGTTTAATAAAGCTTATTCTATGAACTTGTGTATTTTTACCGATTAAAACCGAATCATATAAGTTTTATTGGTCACTAAAATGGCGATCAGTAATTTTTACGATGGTTACCTTTAACGTATATGTAAATAAGGTTATCGTTCTAGAGCATAAACAAGCGATGAAATTTCATGTTGACGCGAGAAAAGACACCTTAAGAATCCCCGGGTTGCCAATGAGAAGCAACCCTGAATAGCAGCTGTCTCGCATCCTATTGTAGTCTGTGACTGTAGAGCGCGGTTTGAAAACTTGAAGAGAGTCAAATGTTAAGAGAGGTGACGAACATATTGAACATTTAACAAATGTCAAAACTGTAAATGTTCATGTGAGGTGCCGAATAGACTATGTTAATAAAAACAGTATTGAAGCATATAAAAAGCGACGCATTGATGAGAGCCCGAGTACATCTCAGTGCTCCCCGCGAAAAAAACGTTCAACGAGCGCCTTTGATTTTGAAAATTTGTGTTTGTTTTGCGCCGAACCACCTGATCTAGAGCTCAATATAGAAAAAGAAGAAAAAAACAGATCAATTATAAGTAATGTAAGTACAGTTTAATTTAAAGACACAGTTATTAAAGCAGCGGATGGACGTGGTGATCAATTCGGCAAAATAGTTAAAAATCGCGTAAACTTTGAATTTGATTTAATAGCAGCAAATGCTAAATATCATAGAGACTGTTTTAAACAATTTGTCGAATTGATCACCACGTGCATCCGCTGCTTTAATAACTGCGTCTTTAAATTGAACTGACTTACATTACTTACAATTGATCTGGTTTTTTTCTTCTTTTTTTATATTGAGCTCTGGTTCAGCAGAAAACAAACACAAATTTTGAAAATCGAAGGCGCTCGTTGAACGTTCTTTTCGCGGAGAGCATTGAGATGTACTCGGGCTCTCGGAAAGGAAAGGTCACGTATTTCATTCTCTCCCCAGGGCCAAGCTCCTTCAGCCACTATTATGGATTCCCAGCATACATATATTACGTATATAATATGGGATTAAGGATGGGGGTAGTCAGGATAGGATCGGAAGGAACGGAGTTAGGATTCTGAGGGGGAAAATGCTACCCCACCAATCGTCGCACATGGTGTGACTAGGATGCTACATGTGTATGAGGAAAACCCTCTGAAAAAACCTTATACAAGGTAGACCGTAACGGAATCGCACCCATTACCTCCCGAATGCTAAGCAGATTATGTCACCACTACTCCACTAGCTTGGTTCGGGCTCTCGTCGATGCGTCGCTTTTTATATCCTTCAATGCTGTTTTTATTAACATAGTCTATTCGATACCTCAAATGCATATTACAGATTTGACATTTATTAAATGGTCAATATGTTGATCTCCTCTCTTAACACTTGACTCTCTTAAACCGCGCTCTACAGTCACAGTTGGAGCGTTAGAGAGCGGTTTATTATACATTAAACAATTTTCCGCCATTGCATTTATCAATATAATGATTATTTTCTGTACGTTTTACAAAATATCGACACACTTGGCCCACGAATATTTTAACGCACTGAAAACCAACGCACAGTATTGCTACGAGGGGTCGTTTTTATATTTCCGGACTAGGCAATTTACAATGTTAATGTAATTTTTCATTTTATTGATTTTAAATCACATATGCCATGGTAACGTGTTTGACAATCTACAAAACAATTGCAACATTATTAGTTCTAATCTCTGTCAGTTTGTGCTGTAACGTCTCAAAATGGACAAACTTGAATATGGAGCTGTTATACAGTTTCTTACAAAACAAGGAAAATCTCCAAAAGTTATTCGTGACGAAATATTGATTGTATACGGGGATAATTGCCCTTCCAAGTCGACTATTTGTGAATGGTCAAAATTGTTTAAACATGGCGGAGAATCACTAGATGATGATCCCCGTCCGAGTCGGCCTGTTGACATGATCACTTGGGATGTTATTGAAAAACCCAAGTGTTTGGTATTGGAAGATACAAGATTAAAGAAGCGACAATTAGCGTCTTTATTAGGAGTTTCAGAAACCACAGTTTTCAGAATTTTACACGATTACCTTGGAATGACAAAGGTCAATACGAGATGGGTTCCACGAATGTTTACGTCTTTTCAAATGCTTACTCGAATGGAGAAGTGTGAAGAATTTTAGGCGCTTTGTGGGAACGAACCAGATTTAATTATCAATCGACTTATCCCCGGAGATGAAACTTGAGTCCATCATTTTGATCCTGAGTCGAAGCAAGAGTCGATGCAGTGGCATATTAGGGGTTCCAGTCCTCCCAAAATGTTTAGTCACCCCTTCTGCAGGAAAAATAATGGCAACTGTTTTTTGGGATTGCCAAGGAATTTTAATGATTGATTATCTGAAGAAGGGTGGTATAATCACAGGAGAGTATTATTCAAGCTTAATGCGTCGCCTCAGAGATGTTATTAAAGTGAAAAGACGCGGAAAACTAACGCGAAGTGTCCTGTTGCTTCATGATAATGCACCAGTCCATAAGTCAAGACTTTCAAACGCTGCCGTTGCTAAATGTGGTTTTGTAGAAATTGATCACCCACCTTATAGTCCAGATTTAGCCACCAGTGACTATTTTTTGTTTCAGATCTCAAAAGAACACTAAGGGGAAGAAAATTTAGGGACGATGATGAACTTATAGCGGCTGTTGAAAGCCAAAAGAATATTTTATAATGGATTAAAGATGTTATTGAAACGATGTAATACTTGTATTGAAAAGCAAGGGGCCTATATTGAAAAATAAATTTCTGTTGTTCTAATCTACTCTTATCATGCCTAGTCCGAGGATATAAAAACGACCCCTCGTATATACCGACGCTCACAGGTATAAAATAACGGTCCACAGACTACAATAGGATGCGAGACAGCTGCTATTCAAGGTTGCTTCTCATTGGCAACGTGGGGACTCGTAAGGTGTCTTCACTTGTCAACATGAAATTTCACCGCTTGTTTACGTTAAAACCGTTCGTCCTACGTAAAACATGAATAAGACCATTTTTGTAGATAATTTCATGAACTTTCTTTCTTGTAATCACCTTAATTGATCTCCGAGTCATAGAAAACGAGATTTTTGCCAAAAACTGATTTTTGTGACCTTTGACCTTGAATATTTTTTTAAGCCTGGCCGCTATTTTTAATATGTTGTTTAAAACAACAAAATTTCTGCCACCATTTTTTTTTGCACCGAAAGCCTAAAAAGACTGGACTATAAGCGCATTTAGAAAAATTGGTTCCATTACAAAGAGCAGGAGTAATTGAAGTAAATCTTGTGGGTGCTAAAATTCGTTTAACCTTTTAAAGCTGAGTTAATTTTAAGTAAAAATAATTATTTGATTTTAATGTAAAAGCACTCTAGTTGAATGTGATTAATTTACATTTCTCAATTATCTGTAATTTTTTTAGAATAAACACTCTCAAACACTTTTATTTTTAAAATACTTATCTTTTTTGGGATTTTTAATGGTGTACTTTAAATTATACAATCTAAACGTTTCGATAACACTTACAGTTATCTTCATTGTTTTAATTTTTCAAATTTGACAAAATTGTTTACTACATCTTTAACAATTTTTAACAAACATTACTACTGACGAAGATAACTGTAAATGTTATTGAAACGTTTAGATTGTATAATTTAAAGTACACCATTAAAAAATCCCAAAAAAGATAAGTATTTTATTATGAGTGTTAATGGTGAAAGTTTACATTTTCATACTTTTATTTTTGTGTAGCACGTAGTGTCTGCGGAAAATTGGGAATAAATCGTGTAATTATTGTGGTTTTACATCCAAAATTTGAATATAGCCTTGTAACATTATGGGATTCATCATAATAAAGATATATTTTTCTTTATTTTATTGAGGTAGCCACAGCAATGCAAAAATTTGAGATGTCCCTTTTTGGGAATGTTGGCTGCGCCGGTGCAGTTAAAGTGATAAAACTACATTATGCTGCAGTTTACAAGTTTAGACATGAATAGACGCGTTAGTCACACAGACATTGGTTATTATTCCATTTATGGTTTGTTTCCTGTGTAGTAGTGACGTGCTTTTCTCGATTTGTTACTAGCAATAGTGGATCCTAAGAAATTCTATTTGTAAGTGTAAATAGTAAATTATGACGGAATAAATTGTAAATAAAAACTATATTTTAGGAAGAGCATCACAAGTTATAAATTCTTGAAAAATGCAGGATATTGAAGCCTCAACATCACAAGATGTAGTTGATGTTTTATTTTTACCTCCTAGCTCTGGAGATCAAAATATTCAAAGCGATGAGGAATTTGACGATGATGAAATTCTGGACAGGCAAGATCTGCCTCAGGATGTACCAGGTGAAATAGAATTGCATAGTAATGAGATGGAACTGTCTGACGACGAAGAGAACGAAGTGGTTGTAGAAAGAAAAGGAATATGGAAAAAAACGGAGGATGTTGGAATTATACAAAAGGCAAGTGATCCCGCCAATATAGGAGAAGAACATTGAGAAAAATCGCCTTATGAAATATTTTCCTTGTTCTTTATTAATGAGATTATCACTTTCATTCGCGATCAAACAGAACTTTATGCCCGGAGGGATAGAAATTGTCAAACATTTAGTTTATCCGAAGAAGAATTGCGTCAATTTCTTGGGTTACTTCTCATTAGCGGTTACCACAGTTTGTCCTCTACAAACGATTATTGGTTAACGTCAGAAGACATGCAAGCACCAATTTTTCCTAAAGTCATGAGTAGAGAAAGGTTCCGCATAATAAAACGGTATCTTCATCTTGCCGATAATAACAATTTAGTTCAATCTAAAGTTGCAAAAGTATGTGTTTTATGAAAAACTCAAAGAAAAGCTTCAACAATTTGGAGTTTTTCATAAACATCTGAGTATTGACGAAGCGATGGTAACGTACCATGGACATCACTCTGCTAAAATGTTTATAAAGAACAAGCCTATTCGTTTCGGGTTCAAAATATGGATGATTTGTGGAAGCGACGGTTATCCTTACAACTTTGAAATTTATTGTGGGAAAACAAGTGATACTTCAACTCCATTAGGGAAACGGGTGGTGAACAATATGTTATCGGTAATCGAAGACCCAGCTAATCACATTGTATACTTCGACAATTTCTTTACAAGATATGATCTTGTGAAAGAATTGTCAGAACGAAACATCCGTACTTGTGGTACTGTCAGAGAAAATCGAACAAATAAGTGTCCTCTTATTTCATCAAACGTCTTGAAAAAGCAGGATAGGGGTGCATACGATTACATATCAGATGGTACCGTACTATGTGTAAAATGGAATGACAATTCTGCCGTCACAATGGCTAGTAATTATTTTACAGTTACCCCTCTTCAGAAAACAGCCTATTCGTTTCGGGTTCAAAATATGGATGATTTGTGGAAGCGACGGTTATCCTTACAACTTTGAAATTTATTGTGGGAAAACAAGTGATACTTCAACTCCATTAGGGAAACGGGTGGTGAACAATATGTTATCGGTAATCGAAGACCCAGCTAATCACATTGTATACTTCGACAATTTCTTTACAAGATATGATCTTGTGAAAGAATTGTCAGAACGAGACATCCGTACTTGTGGTACTGTCAGAGAAAATCGAACAAATAAGTGTCCTCTTATTTCATCAAACGTCTTGAAAAAGCAGGATAGGGGTGCATACGATTACATATCAGATGGTACCGTACTATGTGTAAAATGGAATGACAATTCTGCCGTCACAATGGCTAGTAATTATTTTACAGTTACCCCTCTTCAGAAAACAACCAGGCGTGTAAAGCCCGAAAACAAAAAGGAGATTGTACAACCTAATGTAATCAGAAATTACAATATGGGGATAGGCGGTGTGGACTTAGCGGATCGTCTATGTGCCAGTTACCGGCTTAGGTTGCGATCACAAAAATGGTGGTGGAACCTTTTCTCCCATGCGTTGAATTTAGCTGTTGTAGCAGCTTTTCGATTCCATCAGCATGTGAATCCCAAGGACAACACTGTGCATTTGGAATTCCGAAGAAGTGTTGCAGTGGCTTTGCTAAAAGTTGGTGCAACCCAGCGGAAAAAAAAAGGTGGACCGTCTGCACCTGCACTGGGGATATCAGATTTGATGGAATAAATCACATGCCTGTTACTATCACTCAAGGGCGATGCGTTGTTTGTCAGAAAAATACCAGACTGCAACGTAACAAATGCGAAAAACGACTACATAAAAATTATTGTTTTGAACAGCACCATTCAAATAAGTGAATCCTATGTACATTTTTACTTATATGCACTTATTCTAGCTAAGTAAGTTTCATACTTTTTCATGTTAAATGCAAAAACAAAAATAAATCTTTGTTCTTGGGCTATTACTGCTCTTTTATACCTGTTATATTTATTACGATATTCTGGACAACTTAAGTTCTTGCAAAATGAACGCTTTGTGTTAAGTGTAACTGTATACGGCCTTTAAAAGGTTAAAGACAATTCCAATTCCTTATGAGTCTGGGTAAGCTGTCCATGATGAGCTTGTAAAGACCACCAGTTCTGTTGCCTAAAATACGAAAAGAATTGCAGTGGGGCAATAATACAGTAAAACTAATTAAGACCTTTATGTTCTGAACGGTTTTTAGAACATTGTTGAATTTGGTATCAACAGTTTCGGCATACAAAACTTTATATTTTAAACTGCAACTCTTCTAATACTCATGTTTGACATGTTCATTATTTACTCTTCAATTATCTTCATTGTTTAAGTAGGTATTTTGTTTTACAGTAATAAACGTAATGGACAGTTAATTATGTTTTTTTTTGTAGTATTTTCTCGATTAATGCTACTATTCACATTACTTATTAACCGTGAAGGAATAAAATTAGTTTTTAATTGAAACTAGGTGTGATGGCTTCACGGACTTAATTTTTTCTAGATCGGTGAGAACTAAAAATGTTTTATTTTTAAACTTGATTTATTTCCATCTTTAAAAAAATTAAAATCCAGTTTACATTTCAATCAATCTCAAGTTTGATTATTAAAAAATTCCAGTAAAGGTTATTGAAAGCATTTTAAAAGAATAAAGGGCTGTAATTAAAATTGTATCAGTTTTTATGATCATAATTATAATAAGAATACACGCATAATTTTATTTATATAAAAAGTCAAGTATCAAAATTTAAATTCCAACAGGTGTTTTTGTGGCTTTGGAAATTAGTGAAAAATGCCATCTTATTAACGCGTAATCACAATATAACTGCGCTTATCGATGCGAGTAATTGACAATACTTCAAAAAAATTGCCTTTATTTTATCATGTTGAAAAACTGCGCGATATCCATTTCGTCTCCATCTTATAATTATACACTTTTTGTTACACTCCTTCGTGCTGCATCTAATCAAGAAGTAAAAAAATTATTATATAATTAAGGTGAAATAGTGATGATGTGACGTATTTACCCTTATACCTGGTAAAGACAATTAGTGACAATGAAAGTCTGGGTAATTATATACATAAAAGAATTTTAACATTTAAGGCATTCATGGACAAAAAAATTGGTAAATTGTGGGTTTAACCATAATAATGAAGGTTTTGTTCGGGATAATGTGTAAAAAATGTGTATATTAAACATTTGAAATTGCAGAAAAGATTTACTTATCTACCTTATACAGGGTGTCCTGAAAAGAATGATCCATACTCAGGCGCACCCAGATTTTCCAAAGTTATAGTTCTTCCAGATTAACAAAGTTATGGATTTACTACTCTAGTTGTACCATTATTTTCAAGTTTTTATTTGGCATATTAAATTCGCTTATGTCATAAATTAAATAATACCAGGATCATGAATAAAAGAAAGATTAAATAAAATGGAGTCCAATAAACAAAAACGATGTAGTAAAAGTAACTAAATTATCCTGAAATGCAATATTTTACAGGTTTTACATAAAACTGGAGAAATTAATGTGCATATACAATTACTTCCAGTTTATAGTAATATTTTGCTAACACATAATTTTTTTTTAAAACTTAATTGTTCTTCCATATAAATTACAGATTTATTAGTCTAGTTTTACAGGGTGTTCCACGTAAGATGTCCTTATGTCTTATCTCCGATCTATAACAGATAAAAAAAAGTTTTATATAAACTTTTATAATTTATTAAAATTTTAAATTATTAACTTTATATATACAGTTGTCCCAGTAAGTTGGAATCAATGTCAAATCGAAAATTTAAATGGAACACTTATTTTATTACATATTGCATTCTCCTCAAGAAAGTGAGATACTATTATCTAAAACTTTTTAAATTTTGCATAGTTTCTAAAATGAGGTTAATTTTAATCACAAAATTACCATATTAAAAACTTATCTATATACAAAAAATAAAAGTTAGGTACATTATAAATATTTCATCAAAAGGTTGTGATAAATGATCCAAATCATTAAAAACTTTATTTTAATACTGGGTGTTTTTATACAGGGTCAATCGAAAATATTTTGAATGAAAAACTTGGATTTTAAATAGAATACCATATTTTATTGCATACTTTGATTCTATATTAAAAAAGTAAAACTTTTTGTAATTACACTTTTTCAAAATTAAGGTTTTGTAATTTTGTCTGAATTGTTGCTCATTAATATGCTATTTAAAATTAATAATTGTCATAAATGTTAACCGTTAAATTATACTGTTAAGTTTACTAGATTATTAAAAAAGTTGTAAAGAAAGTAGAATTTTACTAACAGTTTGTTAAAAATTAATATTTAATTAATATATATTCTCTCTTTAGTGTTTGCGTTTGCAAAATGTTTAAGTTTAAGATTTAGAGTAGGCCTAGGATCAGGTAATGGCAGTTTTATTAGCAATAATTAAAATCAAGGCTGTGTTTAGAAATTAAAATTTGACAGTTAAAGAGCTGTGATAGTATATTACCCGTTTAATTCTTTTGATTTTGTGATAAGTTGTGTTAAAAAAGAATTTATATTATTATTGTAAAAATGGTAAAATATTCCGAACAAGAAAATTAGATTTATTCGAATGCTACGTTAGAAACAATCGAAGTTCAGGACTGGATTTGAGAGAATATCACACCTCTTTCCTCGAAGAATACCAAATAAAACATATTTAGGAGAATACTTTCGATCTACATGAAAAGTCTGTTATTAATAAAACGAAACAGACCAAATACTATTTTAACACATGCCTCATATCTAACCATCATATGGCATAAAAAAGGAATGGGTTCGACTACGCTCAGGCGTACGGTCGGAAGACCGCAGAACATGGATGCGTGGTTGTTTTGGATGTACTAAAGTAATGGTAATATGGTTAGATAGAAACCGGATATAGTAGGTCACAGGCTTTAATCAGAAAATACTCAACCAGTGCTGAAAGGAGAGTAAACCCTGTAAAGCCTGAAACAGGATTAACCAAAAGAAAATAGAAATGAGTTAACAATTCATAAAGTAATTTTATTGTCGATATTCTGACAAAAGAATAAAATGAAACTAAAATTTAATTCAACACCAAAGGCTAGTATAAATTTTATACATATCTATAAATATAGCATCCGAACCCCAAGAACAAAATTAAATTAAAATTTACGACGACAAGTAGTGAGCTACATTGTACCCATGAATTACAATTTAAAATTTTAATTATTAAAAAAAGAGATTATTATATGTTCCGGGCTGTAAGATCTTAATGGTCGTAGCCTGAATGGGCCAATTTAACATAATACCATTGGGATATTTAGTAAAACCAGAAAAATTAATTAATTAACTGTTCTGTAGAATAAGCCGTATACAGCAAAACCATTTGTTTTCAGTAAAACACTAATGATTTTATATTACATACAGTATTGGAAAGCTTGTTCGGTCCACGTAAATAACTACCATAACAATTAAAGTAATCAAGAAATTTAGAGGCCCGAACAACCTTGTCCACAGGAAAAGTAATGGATATAACATAACGATTACGAGTCAAAATTGCAAATTCATATGAAATTAAATGTTCAACTTTTGTAATACGAATAATCCTAATCCGGTATATTTCAATCAAAACAGGAGTTAAATTGTTGGTAAATGTAGCCACAGAAGCTAGAATTAATTAGGTTAAAATGGAATAAAATTATCATTAATTTTATTAAATCATAAATAAAAGTTTACCTCAAGTAGATTTGAACCTACCTGTATTCTAGAGTACGCCTAACCAACTGCCATTTAAGGTTCAAGCCCAAATCGATGTAAATTTTGTCTTTATGTATTAGAATTATGTACATTCTAAATATAATGAGATTACTATCAAATTACTTATATAATGGAATATGAGCCTGCAATATCGCAAGGATTCTCACATACCAAAGCAACTTGACTAATATTAAATTATTATAAGTTTTGTTATGAACGAATAAGTTCAAAGGTAAATATGTAATACAAATTATTATTAATTTTGGTATGTGTGAATCCTTGCGATATTGCAGGCCATATTCCATTAATATAAGTCATTTGATAGTAATCTCATTATATGTAGAATTTAGATCAGTTCTATACATAATGTTTTAATTTTTTCGTTTGTCGTTATATGTTTCTCATTTTATCATACCGAAAATGTCATTACATCAAAGTTAACTTGTGACAACATGACTAATGTATTTGCCGCCATTTTATGTCCAGTTTCAATAAAACACCAAATTATTTAATCAAATTATCTTATGCTATGTGAATAGATTTTAACTAACAACATGATAATTAAGTGAGGCAAAGTAAAGTAAAAGGTACCAATAATAAAAATAATGAGAGGCCGAGCGAAAAAATTGTAATAACATTTAAAGTCCTTTTCGTTTACTAACAACGAAGGACTTCAATGTGTCTTATTGATCTGATTACTTTATAATATACACTATTTTAGATTGCACCCATATCACATGGTCCTACACCATAGTTTGAATGCTCAAGATTTCGATACCAGGGTGGATTTTTGCAACTGGCTCTCAAATATGATACATGACGATCCTGAAATACTTTCACGAATTATGTGGACAGATGAGGCTACTTTTCATAGTGATGGTAGTGTAAATCGACATAATATGCACTACTGGTCTGAAACGAATCCACTGGATGCAGGAGGTCCAACATCAGGGTCGTTGGTCTGTAAATGTGTGGTGCGGATTCTAGGTGGAGAAATAATTGGGCCTTTTTAATAAGACTGTTAATGGAGAAAATATTTAGATTTTTAAGCAACGAATTGCCACTTCTTTTAGAAGACGTACCTTGGCCATTCGTCGTGTCATGTTCTTGCAACATGGTGGGTGCCCGGCACATTATTCTAGAAATGTTCGGAATTTCTTAGATCAATCATACCTGAAAGGTGGATAGGACGTGGAAGTTTATTTATTGGCCACCAAGGTCTCCAGACCTAACTTGTTTCGATTTTTATTTGTGGGGCGAATAAAAGATCTCGTTTATGCCGATAGACCCACAACAAGAGCTGACATGATTTAAAGAATACGACACACAATACGAAGTATTTCAAGGGCAGAAATTGAAACTGCTGTTCTCCACCCGTCAGCGACTGATTTCATGCAGTGAAAATGATGGACGACATTTCGAATATCTAGGGCGACACTAATTACGTAGTTATTTATTTAAGGTTTTAATTGTTAGATTTATCACATTATTTTATAATTTGTTCTCATTGTTAGTAGCGACAGCATTACATTTAGGTAATCTAGCGGTAACCATAACATTAGTATGATAACAGTTTAAATTACTGCAGACCAATGTAAGATCTTTTCATCCAGGCTAAATTTAATAATTTCCGTTAACGCGAACTAGAACAATTCCCGCCATTTACCTGTTTCTTACGATATCTCAGGATAGGAAAAAGATATCGACTTTCAGTTTTCACTGTTTTATTACTAATTTAGTCTACTTTTTAAAGACCTACTTAAATTTTTATGCTTCCATTTAAAATTGTAAAGAGAAACACAATATTAAAAAATATTTAACAGCGCCCTCTAGCATTTATGTTATTAATCAGATTGCTTCAAATTTACAAATTTTCTATTGTTTAACAAAACTCTTTCAAACAACATCAAGTTTATTAAAATCGGTCAAGCAGACCTGAATTAAAGGCGTTTTTCGTAACAAGGTTCCCACTCCACCCCTTATTTGAAGAGATAGACTAAAACTTGTCAAATCAAAAATATGCAGAATTTGTCGAGGAATCTGATCATAATATTTAATATGCCCTTAATTGAGTAAATTTTGCTTTTAAAATTTTAACTGTCAAATACGCCTCTAGCGGTGGACCTACAATTCTGAAAATAATTTCCAGGCGTTCTCGAGGCCACTTTTGTTATAAAAATTTTTTCCCCAACCTGTGCTATAATCCATTCCTGAGATATGGCCGACGGCCGTTCTTAGTTGGCCACCCGGTACATAATGTTCACGTAAGATGTCCTTATGTCTTATCTCCGAATCTATAACAAATAAAGAAAAGTTTTATATAAAAGTTGTTTGATTTATAAAATTTTAAATTATTTACTTTTTATATACGCAGTGTCCCAGTAAGTCGGAATCGATGTCAACTCAAAAATTTAAATGGAACACTCTGTATTTTATTACATATTTAGATTCTCCTCAAGAAAGTGAGATACTTTCATCTAAAACTTTTTTAATTTTGCATAGTTTTGGAGTAAAATGAGGTTATGTAATTTACCCTATTAAAAAACTTATTGCTATGTAAAAAAATTAGGTAAATTATATATATTTCACATCACAAAGGTTGTGATAAATGATCCAAATCATTAAAAACTTCTATTTTAATACTGGGTGTTTTTATACGAAAATATTTTGAATGAAAAAACTTGGATTTTAAATGGAACACCCTATATTTTATTGCATATTTAGATTCTATATTAAAAATAAAAACTTTATGTAATTACACTTTTTAAAATTTTCGTTAGTTTTGGAGTAAATTTAGGTTTTGTAATTTTTATCTGAATCTTTGCTCATTAATGTGCTATTTAAAAATAATAATTGTCATAAATGTTAACCGTTAAATTATACTGTTAAGTTTACGAGATTAGTTTAAAAAAGTTGTAAAAGAAAAGTAGAATCCTTACTATACCCAGTTTGTTAAAAATTAATATTTAAAATAATATATTCTTTCTCTTTAGTGTTTGCGTTTGCAAAATGTTTTAAGATTTACAGTAGGCCTAGGATCAGGTATGGCAGTTTTATTAGTAATAATTAAAAATCAAGGCGACTGTGTTTAGCAAAGTAAAAAATTTGACAGTTAAGAGAGCTGTGATAGTATATTACCCGTTTAATTCTTTTGATTTTGTGATAAGTTGTGTTAAAATTTATATTATTATTGTAAAATGGTAAAATATTCCGAACAAGAAAGATTAGATTTATTCGAATGCTACATTAGAAACAATAGAAGTCCAGGACTGGCTTTGAGAGAATATCACCTCTTTCCCTCACTGAAAATACCAAATAAAAAATATTTAGGAGAATAATTTCGGATCTACATGAAAAGTCTGTTGTTATTAATAAAAACGAAACAGACCAAATACTATTTCAACACATACCACGTGTCTAACCATCATATGACATAAAAAGGAATGGGCTCAAGTACGCTCAGGCGTACGGTAGAAGACCGCAGAACACTTGGATGCGTGGTTGTTTTGGAGGTGTAGCTAAAGTGATAGTAATATGGTTAGATAGAAACCAGATATGAGTAGCGCCACAGCCTTTAATCAGGAAATACTCAACCAGTGCTGAAAGGAGAGTAAACCCTGTAAAGCCTGAAACAGGATTTACCCAAAGAGAAATAGAAATGAGTTAACAATTCGATAAAGTTATTTTATTGTCGATATTATGACAAAAGAATAAAAAACATTCCACATCAAAGGCAGTAAGTATTTATACATATCTATAAATATAGCATATCCCAGAACCCCAAAGAAACCAAAATTAAATTAAAATTTACGATGGCAAGTAGTGAGCCACAGCTTACGGCAATTACAATTTAAAATTTCAATTATTACAAAAGCTGTAAGATCTTACTGGTCGTAGCCTGAATGGGCACATAATCCCATTGGGATATTTAGTAAAACCAGAAAACATTAAATTAATTAACTTGCTTGCCTTACGATTCACAGTATACAGCATAACCCCATTTGTTTTTCAGTAAAACACTAATGATTTTATATTACATAGCAGTAATTGGAAAGCTTGTTCGGTCCACAGTAAATAACTAACAATTAAAGTAATCAAGAAATTTAGAGGAAATAAAACTGGCCCAAACAAACTTACCCACAGGAAAAGTGAAGGCGGAGCGTCAGAACTATAATTAATTACACTAAATAAATTTAAACAACAACTCAATTTAACAAAAAAAAACGACACCGCTTTCAAACCTTTAACTGGTTTTATTTCCACTAACAATCCAAAAGGTTAATAACTTGATTTAAATAACTATAATTTTAATATATTGCGAAAGTTTCTTTATATTTAAACACGCCTTGTACGGCAAATAAGTGGCACTCAAGAACGTTAATTTTAAAATCCGCAGAAGCGAGAAAAACCAATGAATTCACCGAAGCACTAATATAACACGACGACGAGCTCTAGGTAACTTGGTGACGTTAAATCGAAATCGGCACTAGGTATAAACCTTTGGTGATTGAACAATTTTAATAAAATCCCTTTACAGGTTTTCTTCAGAAGTAGCTTAACTACCCTTACTACACAAAAGTACGTTCGTTAAACACCACAAGGTCCAATACATCAACGTTCTAAACCACCCCTTAAAGCGTAACAACAAGCGGCACCGTACTAGTACTCGAGAGCGCGATCAGTTTCAGAATCCCGCAAATTACAACCAAAAATCCATCTTGGAATTTTGAATCCCACCACTCATAAAAAATCTTATCTAATTTAATTCCACCAATTAAAAAACGGAAGGGGAAGACATGGTACCCTTACACACAAATTTCGTTTTCGTCCGTAAGGACTCGGTAATTTCCAAAATCTCAAACGTCAGCAGACTTAACGCGAAAAATATCCCTATATTTTTATTTAAGTACAAACAATAAGTCCCACATTCTTCCTCTATGACTTAAAACCAACATACTCACTAATAATCTGAACTACTATAATTAACCCGACTTTATGTCGCCAACATGACATCACATATATTTAATCTACACTCTTTCTATAAGTTACTTAATTTTTTACAAAACTTTCTATTATATTTTACGGAAATCAAACGAAATAAACCCTATTTACACTCATATACAACTATTTACAAATAATACGCTACTCAACATTCAATAAACGGGGAATAATAAGGAAAACAACCTAAATTACGGAATAATAATTCACAAACAAAAAAATCTAAAGCTCGCCACACACCTTTCCTGAAGGTCGCTACACACGTTAAACAAATTCATTCATTATCGACAGTAAGCTCTCAAACAAAAAAATATACATACGGAATCTAACTAAGTGAATAAAACTACAAACAAAATCACGCAATACGTATACAGGGTGTTCAAAATACCCTGACACTCCCCTTACAAAAATATTTTCCTTCGGAAAATATATCCGAAGAACAACTCTACTCTACAGGCAACCTACGCCAGGAACAAAAACGAATCTAACACTAAGTACAAACGTTAACTCACACAAAATAAATCTACGAAGAAGTACGGAAAATGCGGTGGTGCTGGTCAGGAAAGACCCCTCGCAACACCTTCAAAAGCTAGTGGTGTGCTACCGCCCGCACACACCACCAGTTGGGACTATAGGGGCCAAAACCAAAATAAAGTCATACAAAACTTTAAACTGTTGGGGTCCGTGAAGCGAACCACCAACAGAGGCACAAATGAAAATCCGGTAAAAAAATTCAACTACATTATACAAAACGGACGACGAAAACCAACCATAACCTTTGACAGGCAGAGGGTGGGGAACCGGTACTTGGCATAATTGTATCTAAAAACATCAAAAATAAAACACGATAAGTCCACAAACTCCATAAACTCCACAAACCCGTCCCTCGAGGCGGCAAGAGGGTGGTTCCAACTCCCTCCGCGGAACTCGAGTTCAGCCTCCTTAGAACTTCAAAACAAAACTTCCACAGTCACGTTCGGTATCATAAGTCAAAGTCGAGAAGAAAAAAAAAATTGGATCAAATCCCACGATAAACGACAAACCCAAAAATGATCCGCCAAGGATCCGAGAAAGCACAACAAGGTGCAACAACGGTACACGCGTTTGGCTGGTGCACTGAAACTCCGCGTCGAGAGCATACGGAAGAGGCATCTGCTGTAGAAAAATTCTTACACCGTCCCTACACAGAGAAAACGTCCAAGAGGACTTTAATCGATATTTGGATTTGGCTTAAGATCTTTCGCATTCCACACTCCCTTCGAAACTCCTGAAGCATCTGACAGTTCGTAAGTCTGATATGAAACCTTTCTCTTAATATAAAACGGACCGATAAATTTTGGCGCTAACTTCGCTGCGAAATAACGAGATGCGTCCGATAAAACATAATTTTTCCGCCACACGGTATCCCCTACCTCAAAATTTGCTAAACGTCTACGTAAATCATAATTTTGTTTGCTCTTAATATACGCGGCATTAAGTCTTTTCTTAATATCGTTATAAACAATGCGAAAAATTTCACTTCTCTCTAACAACGGTGTTCGGTCGGCAAAATTTACATTATCTAGATCGGTACTGTTCGTCGGTACACCCTGCTGTGATCCGTCTAAGATCATTTCTCGCCCAAAGTTTGCGAAATAAGGTGTCAGGCCGGTAACCTCATGAGTCGCTGTACGAATGGCACAGGCAACTTGCGCTAAATACTTATCCCAATTACGTTGATTATCTTCGATATACGACGCTAACATTGTCTTCATTACTCTGTTAACACGTTCTGATGGATTAGCCAGAGGGTGATAATTAGCGTTAAATATAATTTTGGCGTTATAAGACGTAACCATTTTCTGACATTCTTTACTCCTAAATTGTGATCCATTGTCACACAAAACGTATAACGGTACCCCAAACATAAGAAAAACATTTTCTTCGATATTCTTAACTACACTCGCAGCGGTAGCGGCACGTAACGGGAAGAAAAGTACAAATTTCGAAAAATAATCGGCAACTACTAAAACGTATGAATAACCTCGAGAGGATCTCGGTAACGGTCCTACAATATCCGTGGCAATCATCTGTCAAGGCTTGTCGATAACGGGATGTTTTGCCATAAGGCCGGCCGGTTTCTTCTGTTCCGGTTTATGTCTAATACAAATTTCACAATGTCGAACATAACGTACCACATCTGCCTTTAACTTCGGCCAAAAATACTGTCGTGAAATTCTCTCATAAGTCTTGAAAATACCTGCATGTCCTACTCTAGGGTCATCATGACACTGCGTTAATATCTGGGAGCGTTCTCCCTTCGGCACCACAACTCTCCACTGTTCCCCATTGTTTCTCAACTTCGGATAACTACGCTTCGCATGCTTCAATAACTTCCCCTTTTCTATCCGCCATTGCGGGTACGCAATTGGTCTTGCCCTAACATTCTTCTTCATCCGTGTCAACCACTTATCGTCATCTTTCACATCTTTTACTTCCTTTCTTTCGTCTTCTCGTAATATTGTAACATTGCTGGAAACTTTGCCCGAGCGCGTTCGAGCAAACCTGGTTTAACAGCAGGATCGCTCGCCGTATCACTGCACGAAAACTATACGCAAAAATGGCACGATCTCCTGGTCTCCAAGAAACCCTGATCTATCCCCACTTGACTTTTTTTTGGGGTACATTAAAAGAAAGAGTTTACAAAAATAGGGCTAACAGTTTTGAAGAATTGAAGCAAATAATTAGGAGAGAAATTAAAGCATTAAATAATTCCGATGCAGTGAAATTGCCATTCAATCTTTAGAAACTAGATATAGCGGTTAAGGGGGATACATTGAAAACTTGTAAATTTCTGTTGTTTATTTGTTTGTTAGTTGTTTATTATGTATTAAATTTAGAGGAAATAAAACTGGCCCAAACAAACTTACCCACAGGAAAAGTAATGTACATAACACATAAAGATTACGAGACAAAATTACAAATTCATATGAAATTAAAAGTTTAAGTTTTGCAATAGTTCACCGTAATACAAATAATCGTTACACCGGTATATTTCAATCAAACCAGGAGTTAAACTGTTGGGTGAATGTAGCCACAGAAGCTAGAATTAATTAGGTTAAAATGGAATAAAATTATTATTACTTTTATTAAATACATAAATAAAAGTTTACCTCGAGTAGGATTTGAACCTACGACCTGTACTTTGCTAGAGTACCGCGCTAACAACTGCGCCATCAAGGTTCAAGCCCCAATCGATGTAAATTTTGTCTTTATGTATGTAGAACTGTTGTAAATTCTAAATATAATGAGATTACTATCAAATTACTTATATTACAATTGTAGCGATGTCCAATAATGATGCTTCTGGAACAAATACTCAATTGTGATAGGTGAATTTTGATGTTAGCGCAATTTATTGTGACGTATTGGCAATATGGCGGGCAGAAGGTGTATAAGTCAGTGTCAAATTTGAGTAGGAGTTGGTCAGTTAGTTACTTGGTTAGAGGTTTTACTTTGAGTAAGAGGCGCGCGTGATATTCATTAGAATTATAGTTTTAGCAGAGCATGTATAGTGATTGCATTAACCCATAAGGCGATAAATCGTACAGACATTCACAAATAAATAATTTAATATACCGGTGTCCAAACCGTCACGCGACGGAAGATTGTGCTTAGCTGTTGATTTTAATTAAAATCATTTACACAAAAGTTATACGGTTTCAATACGTGCACAACTTAAAATATTTTAGCACCTACAGGGTGATTCGTAAAAGTAGGGGTATCAACTTTTTATTTTAAATGGAACACCCTGTATATTATCACATTTTGGATAGCCTAATAAATAAACTTTTCAACGATGTATACATTTGTACAAATAAAATGCAACGTTGCCAAGTTATTTAACAAAAATGTATTTTTCCTGAATGTAAGGTTAGCAATAAAATTAATTCTTGGTTTATTATCTAAGTTGAGACAAATTAGTTCAGGGATATAATTAAGCTAGGTGTAGGATTTGAAAAGATGTAAACGTTTTATTGATATATTGAATAGGGAGAGAAGGCCGTGTGAAACTTTAGCATGTTCAACGTACATCAATTCTCGTATTTTAAACGGAACACCCTGTATATTTTGATATGCGAATAATACTCTTAAATACCGAACTTTTATCTAACAACATTGATACCGCTAAAATTTATAGTTTTTAAAATATTTCCATTTTTTAAATTTTCTATAATCATTTTATAACGGAACGAGAGTGCCATGATTTAAAATAATAAAACAAAATTTTAAATGTCAGTTAGGTGTATTTTAACTTGATTTCTTTTAAAACTACTTTTCATTACATTTATATTTAGAAAAACTTGAATTAAGAGAAGTTAACTCTAAATTTTAAAATGAAATATACGAAGAATGAATTCATTCAAATGATTTACATAGTAGCAGAAGCCCAACGGTCATTTTTACTTGTTCTAGAATTTATAAACAAAATTTCCCGATGCCCGTTGTCCAGATGAACGAGTTCTTGAAAATTTAAAAAGTAGATTTGAGGAAACAGGATCGATTGCATATAAAAGAACAATTGTCCAAAACCTGTAAACAACGAGGAAACTCAACTAGTGGTGCTTCAAGCTATACAAGAAAACCTTCAAATAAGTATTAGAAAATTACAGTGGAACATGATTTACGGAAATCAACAATTCATAATATAATTAATGAATATAAAACACCATCCATACAAGATCCAACTCCACCAGGCATTGGATGAACATGATTTTGAAAATAGATTAAATTACTGTCGTTGGTGATTGCAACAACCACATAGTTTTTAATACAGTTACGATGACAGACGAATTTACTTTTCATAACAATTATTTCGTAAATAGACATAATTATCATTATTACGCCATAGAAAATCCACATATAATTAGATACAGCAACAATCAGCATCGATGGAGTCTCAATGTTTGGGCTGGTGTTATTGGCAACAAATTATTAGGACCATATATTTTAAAACAATTTAAATGCAGTAAATTATTTAAATTTATTGCGAACCGACGTGCTACCATGGATTGAAGAGAACATCCCATTCGCTAATGAGGAAATATGGTTCCAACAAGATGGCGCTCCTGCACATTCGGTTCGTGATGTGACGGAGTTTTTAAATCAGCAACTTCCTGGATAGATCGTTATGGGCCTATCAGCTGGCCAGCTATATCACCTGATCTGACTTTTATGGACTATTTTTATGGGGCTACATTAAAATGAAGTTTACAGAACATCAGCGACTGCTGCAGAAAATATGAGGGAAAAAATTCAACAAGCGTTTCGTAATGTAACCCAACAAATGTTGCATAATTTACAACGTTCCTACAGACGATTGAATCAGTACATTGAGAAAGAGAGGTTGTTTGAACTTTATTTATAATTTTTAAGTGCACATTTGCATATGTTTGACTTACCTACTTCTTGTTCTTGTTAATTTTTGTTTCTTATTTCAATATTACATTCTTTAGTTTATTGTTAAAAATATTTTATAAAACTAATTATTACTATTATTAATGTAGTATTGTGACTTGAAGTCCTGGCACTCTATTAAATCGTTACGTTATAAAATAATTACAGAAAAATAAAAAAATGGAAATATTTTAAAAACTATAAATTTTAGCGGTATCAATGTATTTGGATAAAAGTTAGGTGTTTAAGAATACTATTCGCACATATCAAAATATACAGGGTGTTCCATTTGAAATAAGAGAATTGATGTACGTTGAACATGCAAAAGTTTCACACGGAGCCTTCTCTCCTATCAATATATTAATAAAACGTTTACATCTTTTCAAAACCTATACCTAGCTTGCTCCCTGAACTATTTGTCTCAACTTAGATAATAAACCAAGAATTACTATGTATTGCTAACCTTACATTCAGGAAAAAATACATTTTGTTAAATAACTCGGCAATGTTGCATTTTATATGTAGAAATGGATACATCGTTGAAAAGCTTATTCATTAGGCCATCCAAAATGTAATAATATACAGGGTGTTCCATTTAAAATAAAAAGTTGATGCCCTCCTACTTTTACGAATCACCCTATAGGTGCTAAAATATTTTTAAGTTGTGCACGTACTGGAACCATATAACTTTTGTATAAATGATTTTAATGAAAATCAAAGCGAAGCCACAATCTTCCGTGACGCTTTGGACACCGGTATATTGTGAGTTGAAGGAAAACATTAGTGGTTTTCTTCAAGGAAAAAGTGTTTAGGCAGATTAGAAGTTAACACAGCGAATATTTTGTTATTAGTGTTCAATTGTGGACGCGTGACCTAATATTATTATAAAGAAAAGTGAAGGTAACTATTTAAGTGACTGAAATAAAAGTTTGTAAAATTTAGTTAAGATATCGGTGATCATCATGACATTGAATATGTACAATCGCTTACCAAATTGATGGTATAAAAGCGAATAAAAACTTTAATGTGTATATGGAAGTAGTTCGAAAAGAATTTTTTCATACAAATAAGAGGGTTCCTTATAAGTTAATATTGTATGATATAATGTGAGAGATTGAACTTTTCTTCGATTTGACATATTTAGCCAACTTCTTTTAATTTGTGGGATATATGTTCTTATTTGCGTATACCATAAATGAGCCTTAAACAACTGTTCTGGACCCTCTGTATACGAGTTTTATCTAAAAGATCAATGCAAGGTCCATATACCTGGCAGCCATACGTAAATTTCGACAAAATAAGAGCATCACATAGTGTTTTTTTCATATTTAAGTTTAAGGCATAAATTACAGCTTTGAAATATTAAAGTTTAAACCTATTAATTAATGTTTAAATACGATTTTAAAGATAAAGTATTAATAAAATATAACGATTTTATTGATGATACAAGCACTAACCGCTCTATGTTTGAATTATTCAGCAATCAACAATAACAGAAGTATCAATTTACAGCTATACGAGGGATACTTAAAAAAGTATTCAATTTAACGTCTTACGATTTGGGAATTTTCGTTTGTAAAGGGTGTGTTTAATAAGTTTACGACTCGTGTATTTCAGAATTTTCTTAATGCCACTTCGAGTAAAATATTTTAGAGATATTTTGTAATTCAAATAAGTTTAATTGTAATGTTGTTCTTGAGGAATGGTAACAAATTATAAAATCTAAAGATTGAATATAAAATTATCAAGAAACCTGAAATGCAAATCGAAATGAAATGAAAATAGACATCATCAGAAATTATGAAAAGCTAACAGCAAATCAATTTTTATACGTATGTAAACATTTAATTCTATAAACGAACAAAAATATGAACACAAAATATCAATATAAAAAACAATTGAAACTACAAATATTTTTCAAACTGTGCGCCCTTTTTGGATGCAGACTTCGCATCGTCTTCTAATTGAATTTGTAGAGTTATACATAGATAATGGTGTTAATTGTGTAAAAGCCACACGAACATTTTCTTTTAACTCATTCACAGTGTTATTAGCTCTTTTGTGTATGCTTTTCAAAAAGCCCCATAAAAAGAAATCTAGAGGCGAGAGATCGGGTGAACGAGCAGGCCACAAAATTGGTGCTGTCGTTCCCATCCAGCTATTAGGAAAAAATAAATTATGTGTGGGAGCTCCGTCTTGCTGAAATATGACATTGCAATATTATGCTAATGAATTCGTAGAATATCGAGATATTTCGTTGAGTTTCTTTAAAATTCGAAGGGCTTTGCTTCGAGACACGCCTAGATTAACCATTTGTCTAGATGAAGTTGTGCTAAGACGGCCATTGAATTTTCTTCAAAATTTAGTTTAAAGTAAGTTTTTGGTCTGGGATTTTTAAAAGAACCGAATTCAATAAAATTTTTCTGTGACCTAAAATTAATTAAGATATTGTTTTGCACTAGCAAAATTTTAATTTCTATCAACTATACCGTTCAAAAATAGTTTTATTTGGCTGCTGCCTTTCAGGAAATTTTTGTAAATATAATTACGATGCCACATTCTTATCACTTTCGAATAATATAAACCACTTTAACACGCTAAATTTTTCTGAATATGTATAATTAGGCATGTTAACTTCCAAGATCACTTTGTTGTACACTTCTAATTTTTAATTTATTGTTTGACATATAGGTATTTGTTTTTACTTAAATAACTCTCAGCCTCCTATGGCGACTGTGTATTCTTAACCCATTAATTCCCAAGAGTAGAAAAAAACATATTTTTTCAATGAAACTTTATATACTAACTACAAATACAAGTTTTTGTTATGAACGAATAAGTTCAAAGGGAAATATGTAATTAAAAATTATTATTTAGAATTTACATCAGTTCTACATACATAAATACAAAATTTACATCGATTGGGGCTTGAACCTTGATGGCGCAGTTGGTTAGCGCGGTACTCTAGCAAAGTGCAGGTCGTAGGTTCAAATCCTACTCGAGGTAAATTATTTATTTATGTATTTAATAAAATTAATAATAATGTTTAATCAATTAAGATAAATTAGGTGGAAAAAAAATTTCCCCAGTACAAACGGCACACAATAATGTTTCGTATACGAAATGTTGGGACTAGCGCGCATCGAATTTACCGGGAGTGAAAGTTTTCGAAACAGTCTGGATGTAAATGGACTTGACATTTTGCACATATATAAAGTGTGTTAGTCTTGCACTGTTTGCATCTCCTTCTTGTTTTATTCTCCTGTTGTTTTATGATGAAGAAAACACCGCAGTAATGGATCACGTGACGCGTTATCCTCTTATAAGGAGTTAAAATATAGAATACCAGATTTCTATAGCCTATAAAAATTATCTTCTCAAGGTAGAAAATTCTCTTAGATCTAACCCTAAATATTTCTGGAACTTTATTCAATCGAAAAAGATGGACACTCGCATTCCTGGATGTGTAAACTTTAATAACTGCGTTTTTAATACTCCACAAGAGATCGTTGATTCGTTTTCTGACTATTTTAGCAGTGTGTATATTACAACCAATCCCCGATGTAGTAGTAAATGTAAAAATAATTATAACGTTCCAAATGTTGCTATCAATAACATTACAGAAGAAGATGTATCTAATGCCATAGAGAAACTTAAACCGAAAGATACTGCAGGATCTGATCAAATTCCTAGTGTCCTTATTAGAGTGCAAGTTTTTTCTTAAACCCTTATGTGCCATATTTAATATAGTATTAAAATCTAATACATTTCCAGATGTTTGGAAGATAGCTAACGTCTGTCCTGTTTTAAAAAGTGGAAATCCAGCTGACGTTACGAACTATAGACCTATCAGTATCCTAAATAACTTTAGTAAAATTCTTGAAATCATTCTTTATAATCACATATACCCTGTTATTAGAAATTTGATATCTATTAACCAACATGGTTTCATGAGTGAACGTTCAACCCTAACCCTCTTATGTTTTACGCAATACGTGTCTGAAGTTCTTGATCAAAGAGGTCAAGTGGATGTTATATACACTGACATATCAAATGCATTTAATCATATTCCACATGATATCTTAATTTCCAAATTGGAAGGATATGGATTTCACAACAATTTACTGTAATTAATCTCCTGTTACCTTACCAACCGTATCCAGTATGTTACATTTAACAATTTCACTTCCACTCCAATTTATGCTACGTCTGGTGTTCCACAAGGCTCCAATCTAGGACCGTTATTATTTTTACTGTACTTTAACGATGTTACTGATATTCTGTCTTGTCAAAAGTTACTATTTGCTGATGATTCAAAAACTTACTCTTCCATTTCTAACCAGAAGGATTGTTTGCAACTTCAAACTTGCCTAGATAACTTAGCTAAATGGAGTAAATCAAATCATTTGACTCTCAACATTTCCAAATGTAAAATCATCTCATTTAGTCGCAAGGTTAATGCAACATCTTTTAATTACTCCGTCGATTCCATTTGAATTATCGTTCCAACGCACTAATAATATTTCGTTTTGCCCATCAAAACAGAAATCATATGTGTTATTACATGTGCGATTTTCGCGAATTGTTCCTGTGGCATAAAATCCTCTAGTTTTTAGCAAACAAAACAATTTATGAGACGAAAAAAAGTTATCAAAATATATGCGATGTCTAGACGGATCCTTGACTCCAGACAAGAGTTTTTTGTAAATTCATGTTCTTTCCACCATATGGTGTAAACTTATATAAATATCCATTCGAACTGCATAGACACCATAATTTGAAACCAAACCGCACAGGCTTTCCTTTTATGAACATCTTACAACTGTGCCTCCCAAAATATGGTGCCATCTCTTCGTCTATGGATAAATTATGCGAAAATATCCCAAATTGCATATTCTTACCGTTTATTGCATCAAAAATGGGTCTCAGTTTGGAAAACTTATCATTTTTATCCAACTGGTCATTATCGGACAAATGTAAATTTTGCTTTATTGATTCAAATCTATTCCGACTCATGCAATTCCGTATTAACTGGTCACCATTGTCTTCGTCTTTCGACCAATACATTTTTGTCGCTGGAAAGGAGTGATAACCCGAAAAAATTCATATGCCAACAAAACGTTTCAGAGTAGTGATATTTAGATCTAAACCATGTCTATTATTATCATTAGCATATTTTTTTGAGAAATCGACAATTTTCTCCAAAACATCATTGGAAAAATATATAAAGAAAATACTTCGAAAGGAGATTATCCACTGACTTTACGCTCAATGTCTTCTAGTGCGATCTGTTCTTTATTTTCCGTAAAACTGGCGTATGCTGGGGTAACTGTTCTCCATTTCGTAATTATCTTCTTTTCTTTATTTTTCGAAAGTTTCATTTTTTTCGAAAGTTGATGGGATTACTTCTTCTGGAATTTCGTCTTCATCAAGATTTGTGTGAACTTAAAATGTACTCGCTATATCTGGCATCTTGTAACACTCCTTTTCTGAGTTGTATTAAAATATACCTTAATTTAAGGTCTTTCATTCATTTTGTTGTAAATATAAGAAAAAGTTTTTAATTATTGAAATATAGGTATGAGGTAGGCAACTTAATTTGCATATCTTCATAGTGCATATTTCTTAAGGTTTATATTCCCTCTTCAAATTATTTTTCTGAGCACTTAACCCTTTGCGCAGGACTACATCATCATCTGACATCATCCTACTTCCTAAGGATCCATTTTGCTCACTTCCTGATGCACATTATAGTAGGAAGCATTTTTTGGGCTTTCCCCTAAATTTTGTGTGAAAGTGCCATTAATGTTATGGTAAGATATCTTTTAACTTGTAATACTAAAAATTAAAACACTTGCTCTTTTCAGGCACTTTCATTTTAGTTCAGTTTTATTTGTACTTTGATTACGTTTTAAGTACGCATTTAATTTTACTGTAGCGTACGCTTCCATTTTATGATTGCAATTTTTGCATTCCAAACTTCAAAATAATGCAATAAATATTGGATTCAAAATTTCAAGAAGAAATTTATAAGAGATAAATTCCTTTCATTGGTTGGTTTATTACGTAAAACATTATTTCAAGAAATTGCGCAATAATGATGCAAGGATGGCATCACCTTGGTTGACCGTTTCGTAAACATTTAGATACCAGAGGTTATTAAAAAATTTGTGTACAAAAATTTTACAAAGGTATTTAAGTAATGATTTTTTTAGTATTTTAAGGTTTTTACAATTAGTTTTAAGATATATTTTATTTAATCATATTAACTGTCAATAAACATAATCGTATATTTTTATTTTTTTACACTTTGATAAATTTTTATTGTTAACAAACTCGGTTTAGTTGTTCCGAGAAAATTAAAAAAAAAAATAACTTGGCGTCCGAGATCATTTTATTAGTATTACATTAATCTTTTTTATTATTTATGTTCAGTGAAAATAACACAGCAGATTTTGTGGTAATCAAGCAAATCAAAACGAATGAACCACCCTACTTAAACTACCGACTGGGTCAAAGGCACTATTAGTGGTGAATGGTTAGTATCTTGTTAGTTTGACGATTTGTGTTTTGGAGAACTTATTTCTTTATTTTATTACTTACACATTCATTTTTTATTAAATTTATCATACCATTTACACCACATATATTTTTGTCATTCAAAATAATTTGATGAATGACAAATACTCACTTGATTGTTATATAAAAACACCACAAAGCAAGATAAGTTTCATGTCATTGTAGAAACAAACTGACCAAACATGCGAAAAGAAGAATTGACAAGCAGGACATCCCTCATTATAATCAATTATATAAATTTACAAAACGAAAATAAGAAAAGCAATAAGGTATTATTTGCATTACATGATCATAAAATGCAAGAACACCTTTCTGCATCCGTCCGGTTGGTTATAAAACATCTGGTGCAAAGATGCCTAGAAATCCCAACGTTTCACGAACGAAACGAAATGTATCAGAGAAATTTTAATATCTCGTAAACTAATAAAGTAAATGCTAACAGGTAAAAACGTTTCACTAAATACAATATGAGGGAAGACGAATCCATAAAACGGTTTGTCATAATATAAATATTTATTTTTTATAAGAAAAGTATCGCAAGATTAAATTGGCCTCTAGGGTTCAATCTATTTATACACCACAATTAAAATGTTATTTTATTTTTCACAATTTTCATGATGCGTGGTAAAAGGCGATGTCTTCTTTCACTGAGAAGAAGTTACAATTAAATTGCCCAATATATAATCTCAAAAAAAAAGGAAGTAAAATGTTTCGTATACGAAACGTTGGGAATTAATGGGTTATAAAACGTAAATAAAAAAATCAATCAATTATTAAAATAGCATAGATATGTTATATGTTTTTGAAAAGCACAAAAAATGTCATTAAAAAATGTCATAGCCAACTATGATTTCCATATAAAAAATACAATTTTATTGCATATCTTTTTAAATTAAGGAAGTATTAAAAATCTGAATGCACTAACGGATTCTACTTAAAAAAGTGCCTTAAGAATGTTTTTACAGTTCGTCGATTCATTTAGAAATAAAAAAGTTATTCAAGTTTTTCAAAATCGCCATTTCTTCAATTTTGGCTAATTGCGCAATAACGGTCACAGATATTTTGATTACCACTATTGGATCTTAATTAACACCAAAATCGAGCACAAGGACCTCATATTACTTTTCGTCTATCTGCAATAGAAAGGGCACTTCCCATAAGAAAACATGGAAAATGAACCACCCTGTACTTCATAAACGTATTTTAGCTATTTTTTATTAAAAATTTTAAAAGGTAAGTATTACTTTGGGCGTTAATGGGTTAAATTTAAAAAAAATTTTATTCGCCATTTTGGATACGCCATTTTGGATACGCCATTTTGAATTTTGTAAATCTAACCTTAGATTTGTAAGCAAACCCTTAAATACTTACACATTTTTGTATCATTTTATCGTTTCTTTTTAAAGAGAAGGGTAGTTTCGACCTTTAAACCTTCTTCTTTGCTGATAAAAAATAAATATGTCTTGATTATTTTTATGAGTACTAAAAATTTGCCAAGTTTCGGCCAAATCGGTCATTGAACTTGGGGAGGTTTACTTGTTAGTACACCTGTTGCAAATTGTTAACGTGTGGCTGATTACTAGACCAACTATGGCTGAAAATAGGTTTTCAGTGGCTGACTAGTGTGATAGTGGGGTTTTTATTAAGTAGTATTTTAACTTGTTATGCAACTTAACCTAAAAAACAAAAAAAAAATTTACATCTAGATGAGGGTCTGGTCTATACGACAAAAATAACTAAAAACTTAATTCTGAAGTAAGGATGTATTTTCACATGACTTCGTTAAGCGGCTGAGCATTATTTTACATAAAATACAAGAAAATGTCTAATTTAACGACATTAGAAAATAAAATCACTTACCCATTAATAGAAGTTTGAGTCATAAACCAACCAAGAAAAGCTTTTGCCAAAGAATGCCAAATTTGTGTAATAATCCAATCAGACTTATCCTCAGCTTGTTGCAAAAAATTAAAAGTATCATCGTCGGCTTCCATTTGTACAAAACAATCTGCCACATCTTTAGGAAGCTGACAAAGATTGCATTGGTACCACTGCAAAAAAAGGAAAGAAATGTTATTTCTTTTGCTTAAACGTATAGGTATGAATAATAATGAATCTCACCGATGGCGAGAATCCTTATGCATATATGTATACTTGCACCAAATATAAATATTCATAAGACTTGCATTTTATTTCTGATGAACACCTGAAGTAATTACTTTAAACTGACAGGTAAAAAAAAAACGTTAATTACAAACATAAATGAAACCTACTTTTTCATCATACGTAACCTGGTAATCAAAATCAGATTTTTCATCAAATAATAATCAACAAATCAGCGTGTCTTTAATTAATGACTAAATGACGTAGCGATTTAAGCATATTTTATCAATTTTAATGATAAAAACCTCATTTGGTCAACACTGGTAATAACAGATATCAATCGATTGATGATGTAAGCAAAACAATATTATTGTCAATCTGTCACTTTAACTTTACCACATCATTCTAATCGTGAATTTGTGATTAATATTCATGCTTTGCCAACCATTGCTTAACAAATACCGGAATAATGGCTTTGACTGCATTTATGTAATATAAACGCTTAATAGTTTAATAATGGAGTTATAGACCTTTTTGTTTGTATAAAATGCCGTACCGCTATACAGATTTGTGAGAGATGCTATAAAAGTAAACAAGTAATTATTCAACTACACAGGGTGAGCCATTAATATGGAAAAGTTTAATTACGCCTACAATATTGAAGATTTCGAAATACTACAAAAAGTAAATAATCGCATTCCATTTTAGAATCCAACCTATTCGGAATATTTCAATTTTTTTTTGGTAATACTTAAAACTTTTGAATTGAATGTAGTAGCTATTAGTGCTTCAAACATTTTACAAAAAACTTTACTAATAGCCATGCAAGCCAGCACCTAGAATATTTACGCCATGTAAATTTACAAACATCAGAAACTTAAATTTTTCAATAGTGCTTAGTAACTATTAGTGAATCAAACATTTTACAAAAACAATTTTGCTAATAGATATACAAACCAGCACATAACATGTTTAAGCCATGTAAACATTTACAAATATAAGAAACTTAAATTTTTCGATAGTGCTTAGTATTAGTGCTTCAAGCATTTTACAACAAAAATTGGCTAATAGCTAAGCAAGCCAACACATACAGTGTTTAAACGACGTAAAAATTTACAAATATAAAAAACTTAAATTTTTCTAGGTATTAGTGCTTCAAACATTTGACAAAAAACTATGCTAATTGCCATACAACGGAACACCACATATTTAAGCTAGATCACGTTAGGAAAAATTCACAAAACTTAAATTTTACAATATTGTTCAATGTACAACGTTTAAGCCATTTTACATTAGCAAAAATTTTCAATATAAAAAACTTAAATTTTTTGGTAGTCCTTAGTAGCTATTAGTGCTTCAAACATTTGACAAAAAACTATGCTAATAGCCATATAAAGAAACACCTAACATGTTTAAACCAGTTCACGTTAGGAAAAATTTACAAATAAAAAAACTGAAATTTGTCAATACTGTTTAGTAACTATTAGTGCTTGAAACATTTGACAAAATAACTTTGCTAATAGCATGAAAGCGAGCAACTAAAATGTTTAAGCCATTTTACATTATCAAAAATTTACCACATAAAAAACTTAAAATTTTCGATAGTGCTTAGTAGCTATTAGTGCTTGAAACACTTTACAAAAAAACTATGCTAATAGATCTGCAAGCCAACACATAAAATGTTGAAGACATGTAGATTTACAAATATCAGAAACTTAAATTTTCGTTAGTGCTTAATAGTTACTCCTGCTTCAAGCATGTTACAACAAACATTGGTTAATAGCTAGCCAAGCCAACACCTATAATGTTTAAACCACCTAAACATTTACAAATATAAAAAACTTAAAATTTTCTAGCTACGAGTGCTTCAAACATTTGACAAATGACTATGCTAATTGCCATACAATGGAACAGCACATGTTTAAGCCAGTTCACGTTACGAAAAATTTACAAATATAAAAAAATTAAATTTTTCAATATTGCTTAGTAGCTATTGGTGCTTCAATCATTTGACAAAACAATTTTGCTAACAGCATGCAGGCGAGCATCTAAAATGTTTCAGCCATTTTACATTAGCAAAAATTTTCAATATAAAAAACTTAAATTTTTTTATAGTGCTTAGTAGCTATTAGTGCTTCAAACGTTTGACAAAAAACTATGCCAATAGCCATATAAAGGAACACCTAACATGTTAAAACCAGTTCACGTTAGAAAAAAATTACAAATAAAAAAACTGAAATGTTTCAATATTGTTTAGTAACTATTAGTGCTTGAAACATTTGACAAAATAACTTTGCTATTAACATGCAAGCGAGCACCTAAAATGTTTAAGCCATTTTACGTTAGCAAAAATTTACCACATAAAAAACTTAAATTTTTCGATAGTGCTTAGTAGTTATTAGTGCTTCAAACACACCATGTAAGGTTATTTTGCTGCACCGTGGATGTGTAGTATTTTGATAACGTATGTTGAATGGATAAAGTGAGTTTGCACGAAAAGAATTTTTTTTGGTGTAATTGATACGCCGCTGGAATTTAGTGAGGTATTGGTTATCGTGTGAAGGAATATTTGAATGCTGTAGAAAGATTTTCGTGTTGAAAGCGTTAAATTTGGTAGAGAAATAATGTCTTGAGTAAATTTTTATTGATACGGCACTGGTAAAGCTACTGGTCTTTTTGCTACTGTATATTAGAGGAATTTGGACTAAAGAAATGGTTGTAAACGTATGAGTGAGTGAATTTATGACATATTGATATTTTATTAAAGTAAGGAATAAGTACGCATATTTTTGTTTGTAGAAATTTTTGTAATATGGTGCAACAGGAAAATTTAATGCATCTTCAAGAATGAAGTTGATAGAATGTGAAGGAGTTCGTTAAATTGTGCGAAATAGAATTCCACCCATGTGAGACTTGCATAGAAAATAATTGCAATTGATAATTTCTTCGGAAAGTTTTTAGTGAATCTACAAAGTAATTCACGATGGCTACGTTTATTTCGCATCGTTTGTGTCTTCTTCCACGGTGGAACCATCGACGTGGCAAAGAAACGCATGAAATACTCAGTTGGGATAGGTGAATTTTGATCTTAGCGCGAATTTATTGTGACGTATTGGCAATATGGCGACCAGAAGGTATATAAGCGAGTGTCAAATTTAAGGGGTGACAACCTCTCCCCAAGTATTGTTCCACCAACATGCAGGTGGGGCGTACTGCTGAAGAGTGTCCTACCCGTGCAGTCCGTTGTCCCAACTGTGGTGAAAGTTACAGATCCTCGTCCTGCATATCCTCGGCTAACCCAAGGTGTAACAACTGCGGGGAAGCTCACCCTACCTTTTCCTTGAAGTGCCGGAAGCAGCGGGAACCTCCCAGTTCTCCGTTGTAGATGGCTTCCTCGAACCTATCCTGTCTTCCGAAGAGTCCGATTTGGAAGACCCAGCCCACCTTAAATCCTCTCCCGGCACTGAATCCCTATCCATCAAAGACTTGCTTCAAATCCTCACCCACTCCCTCTTCCAGATGTTCCCTGACCGGCGAGATAGCGCTCTAGATTCGCTATCCCGAAACTTCTTCGAACGGAGGATCAACATCTGCCTATCCGGTACGCGGACGAAGGTCGCCGTAATCCGCCAACCCAATCCTTAACTCCTTCCGCTATGGATATTCTAGCAAGGACAGTTAATGCCAGGGGCGTGCGTCGGAAACGCCCCTTACTTACACACACAATATACACATCCTTTCCATCACGGAAACAAAACTCACACCCAGGTGCACACTTAATTTCAACACATTTCACACCTATGTAAACAATAGTCAACATGTAACCGCCCTCTTAATTAAAAATTGCTTCCCATCCACTCCTTTTCAACTTCCTGCGCACCTACAGTATCTCGAATGCGTTGCTGCGATGGTGCACTTTCCCACTCCTATAGTATTTATTTCATACTACAACCCGTCCGGTCACAGCACCCTATCCGATGACCTTTTAATCTACGCCTCTAGCCTCCCTAATGCACACCAAACATACTTCGAACATTTAGGTGCCTCAATTGTAGATTACATCATAGTTTCCGAACCCATAGCTCGCTACTTCGATCGTGAGTGCTTTCTAGGCACCATGATCACATCAGATCACACCACTACTGGTCAAAACTTCATTTTGTCCAGCTCCGCCCACACCTCAATACACAATCATTAAAGATTTTTCAAAAGCAGACTGGAATGTGTTCTACGAACACATCTCCAACAATCTTCAAACGACCTAAGATCTCGAAAAAGCCCTTATAAACCTAACTTCCGTATTTACGGAAACGGGTACCACTAAAAAACATCGATACGATAGAGAAAAGACGAATCTATCGTCAATTCTTGCAATCCAGGGATCCGGCTCTCAAGACCGAACACAATCGCCTTAACGCCTTAATCAGACGAGAAGCCAACAAACACTCCGAAGGCTCCTGGACCAAAGCCACCTCCCAGCAAGATTATAGAAATAGTAAACTCTTCTGGCAACAGTTCCATAGACTGACCAGAAGGAAAGTCAACCCTAAATCCCACCCAACCGACCTACAGGGCAACCTAATCTCCTCCGACCAACGAATGGCCGATTTATTTGGTCATCACGTCCAATACATTTTCCAATCCCCCGATGATACCTAATTCGACAACCGGTTCAAGGCACTCCTCGAGGGTCACCTTGAAGAATTCAGCAACCTTAACCTTCCTGAAATCCAACTCGATAACGAGAATCCTTTTTATGCTCCCATCACGCCCGACCAGATTCACACATATTTCAAAAGAGGGAAATATTCTGCCCCAGGTCATGACGGCCTAAATCCAGAAATCCTCCGTCATTTACCCGACCCAGCCCTCCGATTACTGTCCAACATCTGCAACCAATGCTTAATCCTATCCCACTTCCCGATGGACTGGAAATCGGCCTCCACCGTCATGATACCCAAACCCCACGCCGACCCAACCTCATCCTCCTCCTATAGACCAATCTGCCTCCTGAGTTGCCTCGGAAAATGATTTTAGCCAGGCGACCCAGGGACCATCTCGAATTTAACGACCTCCTTCCCAACAGACAATTCGACTTCTGTCCCAACCGAACGTGTCACGATCCCTTGTTGAAGCTGCTTACAGAGACCACCAGAGCATTCAATCATAAGCAATGTCTGGTACGCCGGTCTCCTGCACAAGATCCGTAGCCTCAACATTCCCGACCCCTTCTCCAAACTCCTACTCTCATACCTGACCAATCGGTCAGTTCGGGTCAAAGTAGGGAAAACCTTCTCAGATCCTTTCCAACCTACAGCAGGCGTACCGCAAGGTTCTGCTTTAGCCCGGATCCTCTATATTATCTACGCATCCGACATTCCCGAAGTTACAACCCGGAGTAGTCGTTTCGCGTTTACGGGTGAAATCACTTACAGGACGGTTAATCGGAACAGCGAAACGGACCCCCCCCCCCACCTCATATCCAAAACCCTTCGGAACTTCTCCAACATGGCGATCCGGTGGAGAGTCTCCATCAGTCCCACTAAAACCCAAACAATCCTCTTCCGACATACTAATTACACCGAAGATAAGTTCCCAAACCTTGCCCCCATACACGTTTCCCTCACCCTAAACCGACACTCCAACAAGAAGGCACCTACCTAGGAATCCTCTTTACTAGAACCCTCAACTGGCTCCCCGATGTACAAAGAACACTTAACATGATAAGAAACCGCGCAAACCTACTGGACGCCCTCCAGGGTAGAATCAGAGGCTGCCACTCCAAAACACTAACACAAAACCCCGAAAGCCCTGTTATGGATTTCCGAGCACCCATATACACTAACATAAACCCCAATCACCTTTCCTCTATTGCTTCCTGTGAACGTCGAATACACAGACGCATACACAGGTTACCGCTCAGGTACCCTAGCGACCTCACAACACAACACGTAAACATGCCAACCATCACACAGAATCCAAACACTACAGAAAAACTTTGCACTTAAACAAATCTTCGGTGACACTATCCCTACACACCCTACAACTACCGTTTTCCCCAATTCCCAGAAGGAAACATAAATTAAAATTCAAGCATCCCGCGATCCTTACACAACTCCTTGACGACCTCCTCGAGGAGATAGAAGACATCCTAACAACTATCCCATATGGCCTTATCGTATTATTAGATGACGACTAGAATGAACTACAACAAATCGAATAGTCAAACTAAGCACTACACCACTAAACAACACACTCACTTAAACCAATTAACGGATTACCTAAATGTTCAAATAAACATAATTATTTTTTTTTTTTACACCAAAATAACCACATCGTGATTGTAAACTATACAATAACACAAAACATCGCAACACCAAAAGAATGGATTGACTAGGGCTGAAGAGGAGGGACTCCTGAACAGTCTACGAATAGTACATTTATATATATATATTATAATATATAATATATAATATATATATATATATATATATTAAGATATAAATAAGTGATTACTGATTACTAACCATAAGCATGAGCATACTAACAAAAAAATTGAGGTGAGTTAGTTGGTTAGAGTGCTAAATATTTAGAAAGTAAGGTACGCGTTTATAACAATTAGAGGTTAGTGAAGAGTTTATTTATGGGGATAAATCGTATAGACATTCACAAATAAAGAATTCAATATATTGTGAGTTGAAGGAAAACATTAGTGATTTTCTTCAAGAAATAAAAAGTGCAGATTAAAAGTTAACAGCAAATATTTTGTTATTAGTGTTCAATTGTGGGACGAGTGACCTAATATTATTATAAAGAAAAGTGAAGGAGTTTGTAATAATTTATAAAGATACTGGTGATCATCATCGACATTGAATGGGTAATATCCTTACCAACACCAAATTGATTGTATAAAAGCAAATAAGAACTTTAATATGCATATGGAAGTAACCATTTTTCATTGTGGTAAACGTTTTGAAGGGAAAACATCACAGTATAAGGTGATGTGATGTTAGGCTAAAGAGCCCCTACACCAAGCATGCGAGTGAACAAACCATAGACACTGCGTTAGTGAGTACTACCGCCGAGTGCGTAGGGTGAACACGGCTACCTGTTGTGTTTTGTGCATAGTTCATAAGAATTTAAAAAGGATTACCGAAAGCAGATCATATGGACTACAACTACCGCACCGAAAAAGGATTAATTAATGTAATACGTAAGAATTAGATTTAAATTTTATTAAACCAAGACAAGTACGATTATATTTTAAGTACATTTTTTTTGTTATTGTTGCGTTAATTACGGTTCATTCAAAGGAAAAAAAAGGTAATCGAACTATAGTTATTTTGTTGTTTTTAGTTTTACGAATTAGGTTATTTTAGTCTTAACGTATTGATGTGTTTGGTGTTTTTTTTAAACCACGTCGTGTTAACAACGACTCGTGTATTTCACAATTTTGTTAAGCTTTTGGATCAATTTACTTAGAAGTGTGATTGAATTTGAATGATGAATGGTTTTACTGAGTAGGCTGCAATCCTGCTTCCACAGTCAGATACCATCCCACCTAAGACTATTTATTTTAGCTAAATTTAAGATTGTGGTGACGCCTAGAGACAATTCTTCCCGGACTGAGCTTTGAGAGTTGTAGATTAATGGTAAGTGTAAGGTGTTTGAAACTATCATTTTACTCCTTACATCGACCACGCCCATTTCCATTGTAGCTGGCTTGACATCCCGCTTATTTCGGTAAGCATACGCGACGCCTACTGCGATTTGGACGTGTAACAACCAGCATACAAAAAAACTTTGCTAATAGCCATGCGAGCGAGCACCTGAATTGTTTTCCATGTAAAAATTAAATATATAGACTTACATTTTTCGATAGTGTTTAGTATCTATCAGTGCTTCAAACTTTTCACAAAAAAACTTTTCCAATAGCCATGCAAGCGAATACCTAATTAACCATTTCACGTTAGGAAAAATTTACAAACATAAAAAACTTAAGTTTTTCAATAGTGCTTAGTAGCTATTAGGGTGTAGGTAGGTTCCCAAAGAATGACTAGTTTGACAAGCTTCAAGTTAGCAGAAAATTACTAGTATGAAATACCGTAAATTTTTGGATAATGCTTAAAAACTACTAGCAAAATGTCCGTGCTTCGCAACGGGATGAATTTCAATCCCTATTTCCCACCCTCTGATATTGGTTTTCAAACGCCTTCTGAACATACTTGCGAAATCATATTTAATTTGAATTTGAAAGATCTCTAAGGTGCTTTTGCTACAAGCCTGAAGGAACCCAACAATCCCAAGCACCCCATTTCCTTTCCCTTGGCACTTTCCTGAACTGAATTCGTAAATTTCACAATGATCTTCATTTTGGTTGTAAATCGCTGCTTAGTTTGATACCCAACATGATACTTTGTACTTTCAACCCCTAAAACTACCCTTGTTTTTGTCAACTCTTCCATCCTCGTGATACTTCACACGGTATACTGGGTTCAGAAAACTTAGTTTGCTTCCTTGTTCATCTCTTACGTTTCTACCCGTTAGGGGATGATTTCGGGGAAAAGTCAAAACACCTATTCCCTTATTACTTAAGGAACATTAAATATCAATTTTCATGTTTCTGGACTTAACGGCTTTTAAGATATATTCACTTTGTTAAAACAATTCTTCCTCCTTTAGAACCCGATTTCATCCCCCTGACGTAAAATTTCAAAAAACAGTGACGTATGGGTCTATTCGATTAATGAGAATTGATTCCCCGATTTTCAGACCTCTACCTGCCCGCGTTTACGAAAAGGAGAATTTTTTCAACCCTTAATACGTATACCTCAGAAGTTGAGTGTAAAAAATCCTCCTAGTGTGCACCTACGTGACAAGGGGTACATGTTACTCAAATTTGAAGTTGTCAGTGTCATGCGTCCATGATTTGATCATCGATTAGCCGATAATTTTCGAAATTATAAATTATTTGTTAATATCGTACATCTTAAATGTAGTATAAACTCTCGTAATAATGCATCCATGTTTGGAGAAGCTTTTCTATTATAACCTTTTCTTTTATCTTTTACGTATTTAAAAGGTTTATAATTTTTTTAGCGTTTTCTAAAACAAAAAAATGAAGTTTTTGTTATAGACCAAAGTAACATGAAAGTTTAAAAGGGAGATATGATTTACATTTTTGGTATCGATATTTAGGGAAATCGTTTTACTAATTTGAGAGGAAGCATTGATTAGTTATTTTAAACAGGTGAATTTCGTTAATAGAGTTGGGATTGCATCAAGTAAAATTAAATTAAAGAACGTATAAAAATTATTACATTGTATGGTACATCTTTTGCAAAAGTTAAATTTAGCCGTCATTGCGGCGCCGTTTCTGTTGATAAGAGTTTGGTTTTAAACAAAGATTTGGCTTTAAATACATGGCATTAAAGCTAGCGTTGCTAACAAAATTTCAATTTACCATACATCAATAACTTAGATAAGGTTTCAAGAAGAGGTAGGTTCGGTTGACGATGCAATTTCTCCCGACGATTTTCGAGTTTGACTTCGTGGATGCGCGTACTTAGAAAATGTAAGTACCTTTTCTTTAATTGGCTAAAATGGAAGGGGTTTAAAAACCAATGTGGCGAAAAGTAAAAGTATTCACGGGGATGGTAGTAGTTTAGGCGTAGAAGCGTCCAGTTTTTCGTTACGGTGACCGCGGAACAACGTTGACCAAGTCCGTGTCGAAGGAACTATCGTAGCAGAGTTGTCATCCCCTCACAGCCCATTCAAGGGATCATACAATTTTTCAACCTTAACGAGACCAGTTTATCGTTACGTGCAGTTGGTCCATAGTAACATGTAGTAATCCAGAAAAGCGTTTAAGTGTTTAAAGATACCAAGTGCTTTCGTCGTTCTTTGGAGAGGTCTTCGCTTTTTACGGAAAAATTCAACGTTCGTTCCAAAGTTGCAAACGTCAAGTTCATAGTGCGTCGTAAATCATATAACCTGCTGCAACTAAACCAGCTTTTCGTTAAGTTAAAAGCAATAAATATTAATTAGGACTTGTACATAATTAGATAAGAGTAAATAAGTATCAAGCAGAACTAGGTCACAGCAAAGTAACGTTAACTGTTAGCGTGTTAATATAACTGTCAGTGTACATACAACCATTTGAAATTTAGTCAAAACGTAAATAGAAAGAGAGGCAGTCATTGGCTGAATTGTATGGGGAGTTGCTAGCGTCGTGTCAACATCAACAATTTAGCCGAGGTCCTCCTACAGGTCCACTCCAAATAACTGTGTAACAAAAGGGCATCCTCTAACTAAGGTAATATGTTTGTGTTTTTTTATTATTGTGGTGGGAGGTAAATGCTAAAAAGATTTATGGTGTGTAATTTGTATTGTTTCGTTATGCGTTTGTAGAAACGGTTTCTTTAAAGATTAACTTTTCGTTGTTTTATTTTGTTGTGCAAATTTTAATACAGGCGTATTCATCCGCAGTATTAAGCGTACCATTTATTAGTAAACAGAAAGCAACGATTTATTATTTTGGACATTTGAATCAATTTTATAGTATATATTAATAGAGGTCATTGTGAGCTAGCTAGTTTCACCGCTAATAGGTAACCTAGGTGATTGTAATATTTGTGTTGGCAATTCGATGGTTCTGTTTTTTACTTATTTATTCACATTATATGTATTGGACTTGTGTTTTCTTTTAATGTGAACCTATTATTATACAGCATCCGATAACGAGCATAGCTAGTGTTAATTTTTTTAGTTGTTCATTAAATTAACGTTATTACATTGTGTTGAGTTTAAATAAAACAATTACAGCCGAAAGGTTTTCAAGTGACTATTTAATTATAAGGGCCGATGAATGGCTGCATTATTTTCTTTTATGATTTGAGCGTAATTAATTGCGATTTGAGGAATTTAATTTCAAGTGGTTGTGTACAGAATTAAAGTGGTTTTTTGGTTGTTGGAGTGAAATTACTTTTTTTGTAACGTAACGTAACAATAGATTATTGTTTTCTTATCAAATTAGTTATTGATTTTTGCGGCACGCAATTATTTTAGTTAGGCGTGCAAATATTTTTGAAGCCTTTCAGGTTGCCGAGATCTGCTGGTCCCAGTGACACCTGCGAAGATTATGTTAAGGTGAGTATTTTGAGCAAGCTGTGAACTGACGTAATTAGGAATTTCAACCCCTATCGTGACATTTCAAATACTCTGGCGCCCTTTTCCGGTTTTATGTCGTTTCAACCCGTATTTGGCCTTACATACGGTAACTTCGGCCGCTGTCTAGTCGAGCGAAAGCCAAGTTTATCTGTTATCTCGCTTTACTGCCAGTTTATACCGTAACACTAGGCCTAACGGCCTGACCTGGGCGTTGATTGATGAGTGAGTCAGGTAGTGCGTGACTGAAGAGACAGCCATTTACTAATTCAGATTAGTGGTTTAAAAACTTCATAAAAAATTGTCAGTGGCCAGTTGGAATGTTTAAGTAACTTCAGATTGCCAAAACGATACTAACATGATGTTTGGCTAGTGCTTAGTAGCTATTAGCCTTCTAGAAATGTAACAAAAATTGGAAGCAAGGAACTAGAATGTTTAAGCAACTTCAGGTTATCAAAGAATTACTAACAGGAAATACCCTAAATTTTTAGATAGTGCTTAGTAGCTGTTAGTGAACGAAAATTTTGCAAAAAAAACTGCAAACTGACAGCTAGAATGTTTAAACAACTTCGGGTCTCCGATGAATTACTAATATGAAATACCCTAAAATTTTGGATAGTGCTTAACTATTAGTGCTTTAAATATAAACAAATTGCAAGCGGAGAATTAGAACATTTAAGCAATTTCACGCCAGCAAAAAACGAATGTCAAAAACTATATTTTGTGATAGTGCTTAGTGTCTGCTAGTGTTTCAAAAGTATCACAAAATATTTCAAACAAGTAGCTAGAATGGTTAAGTAACTTCAGATTACCAAAGAATGACAAAATATGAAATACTAATTTTTGGATAATGCTTAATCGCTAATACTCCTTTAAAATTAAAAAAAAACTGCAAACGGAAACGAAAACAAGAATGTTACAGAAAATTGCAAGCGGGCAGCTAAAATAGTTAAGCACTTGAAGTAAGCAAAAAATTACTAATATGAAATACCCAAAATTTTTGGATTGTGCTTAATAACTATTAGTGCTACGGACAGTTAGGATGTTTGAGGAACTTCCCGTCAACAAAAAAACACAGGTAAAAAAACTTTTACAAAAAATTGCAAGCAAACCGATAGAATGTTTAAGCAACTTCAGATTACAAAAGAATTACTAACATGAAATACCTTAACTTAACTATAAAAATGGATGCAAAACACGAACAAGAAAAAAAAAAGAAAAAAAAAATGTATATGTATATTTTGAGATTCATACAGTAAGTATACGATCTATTATTTATATCTAGCTTGTATGTCGTGACAGTAGACATAACTGTCCGGTAGTAGGACGACACCGTTAGTAGGGAATGCTACATCGTCCGGGGCACGATTTGGCCAGTAACCGGTCTGCTCGCTATGATATTACTCAAGAAAACAATACAATTGCCTCGGATCGACCTGGCTACAAGGGCGGTCAAGGTCGAAACAGACAGGCCCGTTGCTGACGACTGTGCAAGGAATGAATGGCGAGTCGGTACGTGGAATGTTAGAGGTATGCATGGTAAAGAATTTGAAATTGCGAATGTAATGTACGAAAGACACTTGATATTCTGTGTGTATCGGAGACAAAGCGCAAAGGAAAGGATGCTGTGGAGATGGAGGATGGCAGCCTGGCACTATGGTCAGGAGTTGAGACGGAAGTGCATGGTGCAAAAGGAGTTGTGATCATAAGTGAAAGAGCGAAAAGATGTGTTAAACAGTACGAATTAGTATCTCCCGGGTAATATGGGTTAGAATGAAAGTGGAGTTTCGAAGAATTTTTCTTATTGCATGCTATGCACCGGTGAATGGAGAAAGAGACCAGGAGCGTGAGAACTTCTGGAATGAGGTAGAGAACGTGTTGAACGTATGTAAGCCAAACGAAAGAGTGATTATATTGGGGACATGAACGGATGGGTGGGTGTACAGAGAACATAGTGAACGCGTTCTAGGAAAGTTCGGAGACCAAAGAACCAATGAGAACGGTGAACACCTGCTGAACATCTGTGTGAGAGAAGCCTGTTTGTATCAATACGTGGTTTAAACATAAAATGTGCATATGTATACATGGCAAAGAGGTGAATCTAAAAGTATGATAGACTTGATAGTGTATGATGAACGGCTTAGAAACCTGGTGAAAGACACAAAAGTAATGCGCGGAGCGAGTGTGGATCGGACCACTTTTTGATGGTATCGAGAGTGTGTTTAGGGCAAAAGTGGGTGTGGAGAAGGAAAGCAAACGTAGTGCGAACGTCCAGAATTAGGGTTGACAAACTAGTGGATAGTGGTGGAGAATGAAATACGTAGATGCTGTGAATAAAGAGCTGAATGTGAATGAAACAGTGTGGAACGAACAAATAAAAGACACTGACGTTGAAGTGCATGGATAAGCTTGAAAAACTCTGTTGTCAATTGTGCCGTGCGAATATGTGGAAGAGTGATTGTAGGTACACAGAAAAAATGTGCTTGGTGGAATGAGTCGGTAAAAAGGCAGTAAGTAAGCATCATGGTGTAATAGTTGGTGACGTAAATGTACGACTCCTGGTGTATGCAGATGACACAGTCTTATTAAGTGACGTGGATGAGCTGCAAACCGCTCTGAGGAAGTTTGATACAGTCTGTGAGAGCATGGACCTAAAGTTGCAAACGTAAAGTTCACAGTGCGTCGTAAATCATATAACCTGCTGTAACTAAACCAGCTTTTCGTTAAGTTAAAAGTAATAAATATTAATTAGGACTTGTACATAATTAGATAAGAGTAAATAAGTATCAAGCAGAACTAGGTCACAGTAAAGTAACGTTAACTGTTAGCGTGTTAATATAACTGTCAGTGTACATACAACCATTTGAAATTTAGTCAAAACGTAAATAGAAAGAGAGTCGTTTGTGATGAGGGAGTTGCAGGAAGTCAACATCAACATAGAGCGAGGTCCTCCTACAGGTCCACTCCAACTAAGGTAACAGATAGAGGCATGTCAATAAGGATTGTTGTGTTTTATTATTGTGGGGGTGGTAAATGCTAAAAGATTTATGTGTAATTTGTAATTAGTTTCGGGTATATGGTTTGAGAAACGGTTTCTTTAAAGATTAACTTTTCGTTGTTTTATTTGTTTCAATTTTAATACAGGCGTATTCATCCGCAGTATTAAGCGCACCATTTATTAGTAAACCAGAAAGCAACGATTTATTATTTTGGAATTTGAGTTAATTTTATAGTATATATTAATAGAGGTCATTGTGAGCTAGCTAGTTTCACCGCATAGGTAACCAGGTGATTGTAATATTTGTGTTGGCAATTCGGATGGTTCTGTTTTTACTTATTTATTCACATATGATTGGACTTGTGTTTTCTTTTAATGTGAACCTATTATTATACGAGCATCCATAACGAGCAATAGCTAGTGTTAATTTTTTAGTTGTTCATTAAATTAACGTTATTTGTGTTGAGTTTAAATAAATAGCCGAAAGGTTTTCAAGTGACTATTTAATTATAAGGGCCGATGAAATGGCTGCATTATTTTCTTTTATGGATTTGAGCGTAATTAATTGCGATTTGAGGAATTTAATTTCAAGTGGTTGTGTACGAATTAAAACGTTTTGGTTGTAAGTGAAATTACTTTAAGAGTCGGATATTTTTGAACGTAACGTAACAATAGATTATTGTTTTCTTATCAAATTAGTTATTGATTTTGCGGCACAATTATTTGTAGTTAGGCGTGCAAATAGTTTTGAAGCCTTTCAGTTGCGATATCTGCTGGTCCCAGTGCCAACACTAGCGAAGATTACGTTAAGGTGAGCATTTTGATCGTAAGCTGTGAACTGACTGTAATTAGGAATTTCAACCTATCGTGACGAATAATAAAGTACTCTGCGTTTTCCGAGTTTTATGTCGTTTCAACCGTATTTGGACATACGGTAACTCCGGCCGCTGTCTAGTCGAGCGAATATGTCAAGTTTATCTGTTATCTGCTTTACTGCCAGTTTATATCAGAACACTAGGCCTAACGGCTGACCGGTTGATTGATGAGTGAGTCAGGTAGTGCGTGACTGAAGAGACAGCCATTTAGTAATTCAGATCTAGTGGTTTAAACTTCAAAAATTGTGTGGACCAGTTGGAATGTTTAAGTAACTCGATTGCAACGATGACTAACATGAAAAACCTTATTAATGTTTGGCTAGTGCTTAGCTAGCTATTAGCGCTTCTAGGAAATGTAACAAATTGGAAGCAAGTGAACTAGAATGTTTAAGCAACTAGGTTATCAAAGGTAAACGTGAACAGGAAATACCCTAAATTGTTAGATAGTGCTTAGTAGCTGTTAGGTGAACGAAAATTTTGCAAAAACTGCAAACTGAAGCTAGAATGTTTAAGACAACTTGGTCTCCGATGAATTACTAAGTATGAAATACCCTAAGAATTTTGGACTAGTGCTTAACTATTAGTGCTTTAAATATAAGACAGAATTGTCAAGCTGGAAGGAATTAGAACATTGGAAGCAATTTCACGCCAGCAAAATGACGAAATGTCAAAACTATATTTTGTGAAGTCTAGTGTCTGCTAGTGTTTCAAAAGTAGTCACAAATGCATTGTCAAATCAAGTAGCTAGAATGGTTAAGTAACTCATGGGTATGTACCAAAGAATGACAAATGAAAATACTAATTTGTGGATATGATGCTTTCGAATACTCCTTTAAGAAGTTAAAAACTGCAGAACGGACAAGATAAACAAGAATGTTACAGAAAATGAAGAGGAGCTAAAATAGTTAAGCACTTGAGTGAAAAGTACTGAATGATGAAATATCAAAATTGACTGTGCTAATACTTAGTGCTAGGTATAGTTAGGATGTTTAAGGAACTTCGTCAACAAGAACACAGGTAAAAACTTTACAAAAATTGCAAGCGAGCCGATAGAATGTCTTAGGCAACTTCAGATTACAAAGAATTAGCTAACATGAAATACCTTAACTACTGATAAAATGGATGCAAAACAACTGAGTTTTAAAACGCGGCATGTCAGACTATTTAAAATCGAATTTGACTAATGTTGGGTTCAAGAGTAGCACATATGCTTAGGAAAAACAATTATGTTACATCCTGTTTTTAGCACATTTGAGTCAAACATGAATTAAACTAAATGTTTGCCCGATTCAACACGGTTGGAATTTATAACATCTAGGCGCAAAAGGTCACGCCAGAACAGGATTAGAGCAGTTATCAAATGTTCTGTAAGTGAAACGCAATCAACTTGAAAACAATACGGTGTTAAACTAAGAAATACAAAAATTGGGAATAAAGCGGCGAATCCGATGCGACAATGCAAATTAAGATCAGTTCACGGTATGCCCAGACATCGTATCCGTTTATGAGGCTTGAAAAGCAAGCTATCTAGTTGTTACAGTCCATGAAAACTGGTGCTACACCTTGTTTTAGCACTTATTTAGATTCGTTTGCCTTTTACTTATGTGATCCATTGTTGTGAGGTATAAATCGATGCAAAACAGCGAGTGAAGGCACGCGGGAATATTTTTCTAAACCAAATTTGAGCGAAGTGCGTACCTATGTGACCTTAACACCCGCCTATATTAAAAAATTCTGAAAAAGGGTGCTGCTTCCTAACCGTACGTACCGCTTTCCCTTACACTTGTACCCTTATGGAGTGGAAATACGAAATATTTAAATTTCACCTGAGGGGTAAACAACTCAATTTTTAAGTTATTCGAATTGTGAAAGCGGGTGCTGTTTCCTAATCGTTTGTACCGCTTTCTTCGTTTAAACCCTTAGGAGGGTGGAAATACGGAATATTTAAGCTTCGCTAAGGGGTAAATGTCATTTTTTAAGATATTCGAATTCTGAAAAGGGGTGCTGCTTCCTAATCGTTTACACCCGTTTGCACCGCGTTCCGTTTCGTTTGTACCCTTATGGGGGTGGAAATACAAAATATTGAAATTTCACCTAATCATAAAAATGACAAATTTACCCCTTAGTGGAAATTTTAATATTCCGTTTTTCCACCCCCATAAGGGTACAACCGAAAAGGAAAGCGGTATAAACGGGTACAAACGGATAGGAAGCAGCACCCGTTTCCAGAATTTTTTTAAATAAAGTCGAGTGTTAAGTTCACTTAGGTATAGTGGATTTAAGAATAGCCCAAACGCTTGAGAGAGGTTGAAAGGTAGAACTTTGTAGACTTAAGCGTAAATAAATGAAAGAATTTTTGGCTTACTTGTGGTACGTATCACACAAGAGACTTTACACTGATTTTTATTTAATTAGATACATTGTCGTTCGGTTCGTATAATATCCGGTTGAAATAGTAAAATAGCAAATCTCTTCAATCTATTTACCATCTCAGCTTCAACTATTTGAGGAATCAATCCAACTAAATGTCTTCCCAACTCAACAGTGGTGGAATCAAATTTATAACGTCTAGGATAAAAAAAGCCACGGTAAAAGAGGATTCATAATTGTTCCTCCTATTAAGCCGGGACAAAAAATTTGGCAACCGAGTCACCCGACTTGCAATTTCCTCAATACCACCTTCACTCTAACTTTCGATATAAAGCAGGCGTATGTGCCTACATCATGGACAGAATTGCTTGCAAGAGGGTTTCTTCCTTAGAAAATAAAAATTTTGACGTGATTTGGTTTAAACATTCCGGTCCTAATTTTGTGAAATTCTACTGTTGCATTTATAGGTCTCCTAATGACAGTAACTTTCAAGACTTCTTCGATTACCTTAGTATGAAAGTCTCAGTTTCCATCTTGCGATATCTCAATTGTAGGCGATTTCAATGTTCATAACTCTAATTGGCTTCAGTTTTTATCTACTACAAATCCCGCTGGTCAAAGTGCAGAAACATTTGCTATTTCATGTGATCTCACACAAATGATTTCTGAACCCATAAGAATCCCTGATAACCCTAACTTCCGTTCTATCGCCTTTAGGTCTTTCCAACCATTGTCTAATAGAAATCATTTCTACTGTACCTAATTCCACTGTTGTTCGCAAAACCGATAGAACCTTGTGGTGTTTTAAGTCAGCTAGATGGAGTGATTTACGAGATTTCTTTGCAACCTTTCCATGGCGTGAATATTGTTTTAAGTCGTCCTCTCCTTCGGACATCGCTCTTTCAGTATCTGAAGTCGTCCTCATGGGAATGGAGTCATACATTCCCAAAAAACAGAACCGTATCGGTCATTCACGTTCCCAACCCTGGTTCAATAAGGCTTGTGCTGATGCAATATCTTTAAAAAATAAATATTACATTAAATGGAAATCTAATAAATCGGTCGACAGTCATGTAGAATACGTTGGTGCTAGAAATATCTGCAAAAGTGTCATCACTGAAACTAAAAAGTTGTTCGAACAACGAAAATGCAATGAACTAGCTACATCTCCTTTAGGCAGTCGTAAATTTTGGTCTTTAGCTAAAGCCATTAGTAAAAACTTTGGAACATCTTCGTTTCTCCCCCTGATATCCATTGACGGATCGGTTGTTGCTGATTCTGTAGACAAAGCCAATGTTTTTGTGGATTTGTTTCCATCAAACTCGTGTCTCAATGATTCTGGAAAAGATGTGCCCCTAGTCAGCTCTTCTTCATACGCTATGAAACCAATTCATTTTCGGTACAAGCTCTTGGAATCGATCATCAGTAGGCTTGATCTCAATAAGGCGACTGGTCCAGACGATATCTCAGATATTGTCTTAAAGAAATTTTCCCCTGAACCAGTACCAGTCCTATCTAAGCTCTATACGATCCCCATGTCTTCTGGGGAATTCCCTTCATCATGGAAGTTAGCAAATGTTCAACCTATTCCCAAAAAAGGCGATAAGACCGATCCCTCAAACTACCGACCAATTGCCATCACTTCCATTTTGTCTAAAATCATGGAAAAAGCCATTAATCAGCAACTGCTCACATACCTTGAAACTAACAAACTCCTTAGTGACCACCAATATGGGTTTAGGCAAAGTCGTTCAACAGGTGATCTTCTTTCATATGTGACCAAGTTTGGAACAATATAGTAGGGCAGTCCGGTGAAACAGTTGTAGTCGCTTTAGATATCTCAAAGGCATTTGACCAAGTTTGGCATAAGTGTTTACTTGCCAAACTACCTCGTTTGGATTGAATGATACGCTCATCATCTGGGTTTCTAGTTTCCTTGATAAAAGACGAATACGTGTCATAGTTGATGGCTTTTTCTCAAAAGAAGTTAGCATTAACGCGGGCGTACCACAGGGATCTGTTATAGCTCCTACACTTTTTCTGCTGTACATAAATGACCTTATTTCTTCAACAACTAACCCCATCCATGGCTTTGCTGATGATAGCACTCTTCACTGTAGTTCATCTCAGTCTACTCATAGTGATAATCCATCTTCTATGTCAAATCAAGAAATTAAAGCTGAAATGGCAAATCCAATCAACAAAGACATTCAACGTATTCTCGAATGGGGAAGTAATAATCTAGTTAAATTTAATGCTAACAAAACTCAGTGTTGCCTTGTGCCCGCCAAAAAAGATCGAAAATTTCCTGTTGTAAGTATGAATGGCTCAGTTCTTAGGTTTTCAGAGTCTATTACTCTGTTGGGTATGACTGTATCTTCAAATCTCTCGTGGGTTGACCATCTTATGCCAGTTATCAAAACAGCTGCTCGTAAAATAGGCTTTTTGTACAGATCTAAGCAGTACTTTACCTCTCCACAACTCCTTTTGCTGCATAAGGCCCAAACTCGGCCTCATCTGGAATATAATTCTCACCTCGGGGTTAGTGCTCTCCAATACGCTCTCGATATCGTTGATCGTATTCAAAAGAGAGCGATTAAGCTTATAAATGACCCGTCCTTAACTTCTCACATACAGTCCCTTGAGCATAGAAGGATGGTTTCAGTTCTTTCTTTGTATTATCGTTATTACACCGGCTATTGTGCTGCGGAATTATATTCTTTGATACAATTTCGGGCTATCTTTGCGAGAAACACTCGGTTCGCTCATTCACATCATCAGTATGCAGTACAAATCTCCACTTGTCGTACCAAACGGGCGCAATCCAAATTTTTCTACACGGCTTCTAAACTCTGGAATGATCTCCCTAGTTCCTGCTTTTCTCTCATTATGATATGAGAAAATTTAAGGTAGCTGTTCATAGGCATCTATTGGCAATTCATTATCTCTCTATCCATCCTCCTAAGTGTTCCTGAGTGCTTTAGCACGATAGGCCAAATTTAGCCTGTTCAGGTCCACAATCATAAAAAAAAAACATACTGTCCAGGCTCACACTACCACTGTTCCTTTGTATCCACAATGTACTGTGATAGGATTTCGCTTAAGAACAAATAATATTTCAAAATTCTGTTATGGGCAAAGTTGTCCAGAATGTATTTTAGTTTGATTTTATACGGATTTTTGAGTGTATCGATAATTATGAACTTTAAAATCGTGAATTAGAAAAAATAGCAACTTTTTTCAATTTACTTAGCGTTTCAGCTTCAAACATTTGAGTTCGCAATCAATTTAACGTAATGTCTGTCCGACCCACCACGTTTGGAGTGACATTTTCAACGTCTAGAAAAAATGGAGAATTGGAGTAGTTATCAAATGTTCAAGTGAACCGTAATCGAAATGAAAACCGTAGGCTGTTAAACTGAGAAACGCAAATTTGGAATAAAGTGGCAATACCGATGCTACACAACCAAACGTAATCCGTCGACATTGATTGTAAGCCCAGATATCGTTTTCTTATGCCATTCGGAAAGTACGCTATCTAGTTGTTACGGTGTTACCGTATATGCATGCTGCGTGGAAACTTGTGCTACATCCTATTTTTAGAACCTGCTTAGCTTCATCTAATTTTTACTAATGTGGTCCAATGCTGTGAAGTATAATAGAAGCAAAACAGTGAAGATTCAACACCGAATTTAAACGACGGTGGGTTCAAAAGTTAACACAGGTGCTTAAGAAAAAGGGAGTTTGAAAAGTGGCACTTTGTAGATTTAAGCGTAAATAATTAAAATAGTTTAAGGCATGTCTCATATAACAGGCTTTAAAGTATCAAAAAACTGAATTCTGATATTATGTTAGTTTCCAGCAATGCTGACAAAGTTCCGACTTTACAAACGATCCTTTTGTTGAACCCAGTTAAAGAACTAGAAATGCATAGCGTCCTTTCACTAGGACTTCCTTTGCACCCAGATTGTGCTGATTATACAATTTCAGTACTGCTTATTACCTGATTAAGACTTCAAATCTGCCGCCATTAAATCATTTTCTTCTCAAACCATCCAGTACTTAGATTTCGAACACATAATATTCCAAAATCCTGTTTTGCAAAGAGCAACTTTTGATACAAAATTGGTTGGATTGTATTTATCTCGATTTTTTGCAGATTCTTCAGTGAAACCATAAATATTAATATTTGGAGAAGTATTTTTATTTAATTACATAAATTGTCTTTCGGTTGGAGGCATTAAAATTGTGAATTAGTAAAAGAACAAATCTTTTCAATTTGCTTGCGGTCTCATCTTCAACCCTTTGTGTAACCCGTCCGAGCCAACAGGTTCGATTCAATTAAATGTCTTCCCAACTTAACAGTGGTAGAATCAAATTTATAACGTCTTGCAAAAAAAAATCAAGGCAAAAGAAGATTGATAATCGTTCCTTCTGTTAAACCCAGACAAAAAACTCGGCATCAACAGCACATACCGTCTAGGCTTGCACTGGAACTGTTCCTTTGAATCTAGAATGTACTGACCCTTTTGTTATCTTCTTAAAACCCCAAATCTACTAACCTCCACATCATTTTCTAGTCCTTAAGTTTCGCTTAAGTACAAATAATTTTTCAAAATCCTATCTTTGGCATAAAGTTGGTTGGATTGTATTTTACCTTGATTTTATGCAAATTAACATCTAGGAGAAAAAATCACGGCGAAAAATGATTGGACTAGATTATCAAATGTTCTCTAAGTGAATCGCAACAAACATGAAAATAGTATGCTATTAACCTAAGAACCGCAAAATTTTGGATAAAGCGGCGGTAATCAATTACCGTTAACAGTATGCCCAGATATCCATTTCTTATGACATTTGAAAAGTATGCTATTTAGTCGTTGCAGTGTTACAGTATAAGCATACTCCATGGAAACTTGTGCTACATCTAGTTTTTAGCACCTATTTAGCTTCAAGTGATTTTTACTTATGCGGGCCAATGTTATAGAGAATAAATAGAAGCAAAACAGTGAGTGAAGATACGGATAAATATTTTCCTTCTGTTGAGTCCAGATAAAAAACCCACGCATACCGTCCTAGGCGCCCCCTTTGCACTCAGATTGTCCGGATCCGTCTATTACCCTCTTAAAACTCCAAATCTGCCAACATTAAATCATTTTCTTCTCAAACCATTCAGCACTTGGATTTCGCCTGAGAACACACAATATTCCAAAATCCTGAGTGGTTGAAAGTTGTCTAATCTAAAATTGGATACAATACACTGAGTGAAAACAGATGAATAATAAGAATTTGAGCGATGATAGGTTCAAGAGTAGCACATATCCTTAGGAAAACGAGTTGTTGAAAAGTAGCAGTTTGTAGAGTGTAAATAAATGAAATAGTTTTTGTCCAACTCACTCTCACTAGCACCGTCCCTTTGCATCTAGATTGTCGTGATTGTACAATCTCTAACCCGTTTATTACCTTCTTAAAACCTCACATATACTAACCTTTCAAACATATTCCTCTTAGACCAACTAGTACTTAGGTTTCGCCTAAGAACACACATTCCAAACCTGCTAAGCATTCGGGAGGTAATGCGTTCGATTCCCGTTACCGTCTACCTTGTATGAGGTTTTTTCAGGGGGTTTTTCTTATACACATGTAGCGACACATGCGCACACCATCTGCGGCTACTTAGGCGAATGCTCGGGTAGTATTTTTCCCCATCCTATCCTATCCTATGCTGACCACACACATCCTTAATCCCACCATGCAAATATACGTAATGTGTGTATGTATGCCGTGAACCCATAATTGTGGCAAAATTAGCTTGGAAAGCTCAAATAGCCAGCCCTCCCCCTTGGGGAGAGAATGAAGTACGTGACCTTTCCTTTCCTTTCTTTTCGGATTGTATTTTAGCCCGATTTTATAAAGATTTTTAGTGGGACATAATTACATCAATTGCCTTCCGATTAGAAGGTAGTATCAGCTTCAACCCTTTGAGTTAAAAATCAATCTCGCTAAACGTCAGCCAAAATAGTTGCTTCGGAAGTAATAAAACGATCAGTAAGGTTAACGTTTTCTGTTCTTAAAACAATATTAAATACTCACTCATCTTAAATAAGATTTCGCTTTTCGAAAGTGGAACAAATCCTTCCCATCATCGTCAGTCGAGCACATGACTGCTTAACAATGGAGATAAAAAGTTCACATTTAAAAACCAACGTTGAGATGTCAGTGTATATAGTACTAAAGTAAGAAGACAAAACAATCAAATCAATATAAGGTTAGTAAAGCGGCAGTTTTTTGGATGTAACGAAGCATTTACAAGCATGCAGAGAATGATCACAGCCGCCTTGATTCCGGTGAGCAAAACACCATAAAAATACCATCGGGGGTTCATTTTTTTGTTTCGCTTCTGTCAGTTCCGGTTTAATTTATTCGACAGCATATTTAATTTCGTCTTTTTCTGTGCAAATTTTTTAATTAGAAAAGGCGCAATTTCTTCTTAAGTGTTTGAGAATGCAATTAGTGTATGGTCGAACTTTTTGAAAACATTGATTTGGATACGTGTCGTACAAGATTTAAGATAATTTAAGATTAAAATGATTAAGGTTAGATTTGATTTTTTGTGGCGAGAGAAAGAATGAACGAACATTGTCTATCTGATTCCGACACAGAACAGGATTCCGACTGTTTTAATTACCAAGGGTGATTAGTGCATTCTTTTTATATACACTGTCAGTGGATATAGTCTTCGTCACATTCTTCACCTTTTGTTTATTTCGCTACTGCAACTTTTTAACTCTCAAGTCACATTTTACAAATGCAACTATTTCTGTTGGTAATCAACATAAATAATGAGATTTTAATTAAATTCATATTTTATGTTTACGATAAGAACGTAACAGTAATTGTCTGTACTTTTGATGTAACACCTGCACTTAACACTTTTAAACTTAATCCGTTTTGTTAATTATGTACAAGAATTATGAGTGGCTTATTATCTTTTACCGAGTGCATTCCACCTACATTCTTGCAAGTTTCGCATTATACACTTACACGTAATTTTCCTCGAAACGACTCGTTTTACAAATTGCTATATACGCCTGTCCAGACTGTTCGTCATATTTTGGAAGTAAACATTTATTGAAATTCTGTAAATTTTTAATCAAATGAATTATGATATATTTAGAGCATTTGTGTTTTTTATTATGAGTCCACAGTACCAAAAAAAAAGATATTGGTGCCAAACAAAAGGATCCTAGATCGAAACGAAACAAAGTATAAAAGACTAAGATACAGTTAAACGAATTCTTCTCTTTCGTAATTAAGAGAATTATTTGTTCAACAAATCCATACATGGTCTAAAAAGACATCTACTACTTCAAGATTTTGGTGTTTACAGATCGATCTATGCGACTATTGGTAACATTCATACGATAGATACAAAATAATGTATAGAAAAATTGAAATAACTCAAAAACAGTGAGGACATGCTTATGAAGAATTGTCTGGTTTTTGACTTTCTTTAACACAGCGTAAAAATATATAGGGTGTGCTATTTGAGAAAAGTGATATTTTTGAATTTCAAGATTAGCAAGTTTGAACATATATTTTCAACACCCTGTAGCATCTCGAATATTTCTTCTTTAGAACATATGCTTAAGCTTGGTCTCTACAAGGCCGAAATATAAAAGTTTTTCTAACAAAACACAAGATAAAGTTACACCTGTCTGTAAAAACGACATTTTGGGTAAACATAGTATACCGGCACCTTACCCTTCACTTTTTGACCTTGGGAATTCCCAAGGCCGCCCACGTGGGGATCGTATTTTTCACCCTTATGGCCCCTTTTCGGAAGCCATTTTCAACCCTTGAAGAATTTTCAACCTAATTAGAGCCCTTTTGGTTGTGTTAAGAACCTTTTTGTCAGTTCGCTCCTTTTTTATGGCTTCTTTGCGGGGGTCATTTCAGCCCCTTGATGGAATGTTCACGGTAATTAGGACTCTTTTGGTTGTATTAAGAGTCTTTTTGGCAGTTCAGCACCTGGAAGGTAGCATGCGGGCGCATGCAATGTTCTGAGTGGAAAAAGATTTAAGCTGCTACTAATTAGGGTTGTTTTTATCAAAGGAGATTGCATAATTATAATTACATTTCTTTTAATCCCATCTACAGATTGTGGCCTAATTTATTTATGCATTGGGGGTTGCATTCTAATAAGGGTTCCTAGTCTTGTAAGACGGGGAATCTGTTCGCGGGGTTCTTAACCTGTGTTTATTATTAATAATATTTATTAGGGGTTGTTTTGATTTTTATCACGTTTTAAAATCCATTGCATTACTTTTAGCAGTCAGATTAAATTACGAAAATTGATTACCGATATGGAATGTCATACCTTCCTTAAAAGCAGTCAAATATATTAATAGCCCTGATACTGCTTCATAATAATAATTATTATTATACTTTAAAAAATACATGCAGCGGTTAATATGCAGGGTGTCCCAACGATAGAGTAAAATAAGTTTATGCTTAACTAGAATTATTTGTGTAAATATTGTATGGACCATGGGGTAGAGGTAAGAAGTGTGCATTTTTAAAATATTGGAAGTTATACAGGTGTGCCAGAAAAGCAGGACGTGAAAAGTATAATTTTTAAATAGAACACCCGTATTTGATTTTAGTTTTAATTCTACGTGTCCATACAAACATATTTTGTCATACAAAAGATTGGCTGAAAGTTTTAGTTCTTGAGATATTCGCGTTTAAAGATTATTATGGTCATTTTCGTGGGGTTGATGAATGGGCAATTGTTCCGTTATTTCACAATAAAAAAATTGATATTTCGTGTGAAAAATGAGTGATATTATACTAACGTTTAGACCGAGTAGTATTTCTAATTTTCTCAACAGGGTGTTTGTTATAACCATTCAAATTTGAAAATTCTCAAATTAAAAAAATCAGTTTTTTAATTGCACACCTATATATTTTATTTCATTTTATTCGGGATTAAAAATCTATCATTTTTGTCAAATATATCCTATATCTATCTTTGATAGTTTTCGAGGAATTTCGATTTTCTCACTAGCTACGTTACATACGATACTATAACATTATTGTGGATCGTGGTAGCCATGGAAAACAATTGCGACGAAATAAAACAAACCACCTAAGCGAGAATATTAACAGTTTTTATTAATGAGAAACAGTAATTCAATAATTATTCAACATTGCGTCATAGTAAATGCTCAAATAGACGGCCTTCTTGCTGAATACACATATTGAGCCTTTTTCTCATGTTCTGTCTCACTTCGGATAACATAAGAGGGTCACTGTGCGACAAGCTTCGAATTCTATTTTCATGTCCTCCCTTGTTGTAGGTTTAATAATATACACCCGATCTTTTATGTATCCCCATAGGAAAAATCCAGTGGAGTTAAATCGCATGACCTAGGTGGCCATAATATAAAGCCATTACGTCCTATCCATTTCTCCGGGCATTGCTGGTTCAAGAATTCCCTTACGTCCCGATAAAATGTGGAGGTGCACCATCCTGTTGCAACCACATATTTAGTCGTCCTTCTAAATTGACATCCTCAAGTAACACAGGCAATTCTTCACGTAAGAAATGCAAATAGCTGCGGCCCGTTAATGGATCATCAAAAAAATAGGGACCGATAATTTGGTCATTAAGTATACCACACCACACATTTAGTGACCAATGATTTTGGTTTTGAACTTCTCGTAGCCTAAATGGATTATCAATGGCGTAATAGTGCATATTATGCCGATTTACAGCCCATTACTTTTAAACGTCGCCTCATCGGAAAACATTATGGAGCACAAAAAGTTGTTATTTAATTGCAGCCGTTGATTAATGATATTGCAGAATTCAATTCGTCTTGCAAAATCCTCTTCTCGCAATTCTTGATGAAGCTCAATGTGATAGGGATGGTACTTATACTTCAGCGTTGTTCGATTCACGTTTGATTTGGAGGTATCACATATCGTCGCTAATGTTCTAGAACTCACTTGGGGATTTTCTTGAATATTTAATAATATTTCAAGTTCTTTTCTTCATTAGCTGCCCTTTTATTAACAACTTTACGTTTGAAGTATTTAACACTACCGCTAGAATCAAATCTATCCATAAAATTTTCCAAGCCAACAGTAGTAGGTATTCGACGTTCAAGACATTTCATTTTGTAGATTCGTTGTGCCAATAAAGGGTTTTTCAGCCTCGCCCAACACGTATATCATATCAATTAATTCATTTGTCGAATAATCCATAATTGATACAAGAATTGATAACAAGTTAAATGCGAAAACGACAAATTTAATATGTGTTTATTTTGACAAATAGGAAACCTTTGTATCTTAGTAACGCAATTATTATTTTCCATGGCTACCAAGATCCATGCAATGCAATGTTATCGAAAATAAAGTAGCTAGTTTGAAAAAATCGAAATTACTCGAAAACTATCAAAGATAGATATAGGATATATTTGACAAAAATGATAGATTTTTAATCCCGAATAAAATGAAATAAAATATATAGGGTGTGCAATTAAAAAACTGATTTTTTTAATTTGAGAATTTTCAAATTTGAATGGTTATAACAAACACCCTGTTGAGAAAATTAGAAATACTACTCGGTCTAAACGTTAGTATAATATCACTCATTTTCACACGAAATATCAATTTTTTATTGTGAAATAACGGAACAATTGCCCATTCATCAACCCCACGAAAATGACCATAATAATCTTTAAACGCGAATATCTCAAGAACTAAAACTTTCAGCCAATCTTTTGTATGACAAAATATGTTTGTATGGACACGTAGAATTAAAAACTAAAATCAAATACGGGTGTTCTATTTAAAAATTATACTTTTTCACGTCCTGCTTTTCTGGTACACCCTGTATAACTTCCAATATTTTAAAAAAATGCACACTTCTTACCTCTACCCCATGGTCCATACAATATTTACACAAATAATTCTAGTTAAGCATAAACTTACTTTACTCTATCGTTGGGACACCCTGTACAATCTTTATTTGCCGCTATTATTATTATTACACAGATATGGGATTATTCTTAAAATTAGTGAATTTCCCCACACTACCTTGAAATACTACAATTCTTCTTCTTCAACCCTGAAGCTGTACCGCATACATCTTTCTTGAGATTATCCGGTTTCGGATCAGTAGCATGTTTTCTAATACACAAGACAGCATCTTCAATATAACGGTGTACACACCGAAAAAAATGTCTTGTGCCTTCCTTTCAGCTAGATTATGCTTCTATACCGCACACAAACTCTATCTTAACTGGATTTCCTCTGTCAAAAAGGGGTTATATTCAAATTAAGTATACCGGCCTCTGATTAGATTACTATCTTTTAATCATCGATTTTTTACTGATAAAGGCTGGCCATGCAATCACATAAGACGATTTTACATATATACAAGTTCTATCTCGGCTGGAATACATTGGTCTAGAAAAGGGTTTAGATTTATAAAATGTACGTCCAATAGAGATATTAAGAGTGTTGCTACAGAAAACAAAAAAGTGTACACCACGCAGCGAGAAATTTACTAGAGGCTGGTACGTTGCGAGTAACATTTTTTCGAGTTATGGTGGACTGATCTTTGTGATATATGATCTGTAAGTAACCACAGTAATGGGTACAGCTACATACTAGCGGGTATTGAGATGTTGTAGCTAGAGGATTTGGATGAGTTCTTAAAACGAAGACAGCCGCATCTGAAAGCATTCACCGTTGTTTTTAAGAAAAGCGATAAACTGTTTTTAAAGAAACAAAAAACGTCATATAGGTAAAATTTTGCGACGCGTGGCTTACGGTGAATGCTCTTTCGGCGACCTCACTCGAACCCTCCCCGAACATAACCGAGATTGTAAGACATGTGTAGGGCGTCGCAACTTGTTCTCAGGTCTTCGCCCCTTGTTGTGATCGGAACTTGTACGTGGGTCTTCGTGTATTGTCGAAATACCCTTGGCGGTAAAATTTGAATTTGTATTATAATAAGGGGCCTAATGCTAACTTGTAAGACAGGTGTAAGGCTGCGCAACTTGTTCTCGGGGCTCTGCCCCTGTAAGGTTGTGTTGACGCACCCTGTATGTAAGATGTTATAATGACGTGTATTACGTGTTTTGAGTATGGGTGTATTGAGTTTAAACGAAAAAAAATTTTTCTTTGTGTATATGCATAATGTATGTGGGTGGATGATACGCCACTGGCAATTTAGGAAAAATATCATTCAGTATGCAGATACGTGTATTTGAATGTTATAGAGACATTGTTGTTGGAATAAATAGATTCTGATGAATGTAAATGTGAAGAGAAATGTGTCGATGGGACGATAATGTTTTGCTACTGTTGACTACTGAATAAGGAATGGAATGTTGAAGGATAAAGGAGTAATCTTTGCCGGAAGATGTAAATGTATAAGTATAGAATGCTTTAGGAAATATGTAGAGAAAGATTTGGCATCTTTAATTGTTGATTATAGAAAGTTCTCGTAATGTTGTGCAATCAGTTTGGAGAATACATGTACGTATATGGGATTTGAGACCTTAGACTGTACTTATTTTTGCAAATGTTGCGGAAGGAGGATGAGCGCATGTGAGAGATAAACGTTGAAAGTTGTGTAATGGTCCAGAGTGGCCACTGAATGAATGTGATGACGAGAAATGGCTTCTCAATAAAGTAATTGTAAAATTTGCAGGTAAGAACAAACATGGCGATGTATAATAATTACAAGCGTGTTTGTACAGAGGGTAGCATCAGTCGGCACTAAGAAAGTTTGAGTGAATACCATTGGTGAATATAGCAAGGAAGTAAGACATGTTTAAAGATGGATGGCTTGAGGTATAAATAGGAAAGTCAGAGATTGACGGGGGCTTTTTGCTTTTTGGCTTTTGCTTTTGGGTGGATGTCGGTGAGAGCTCGGTGGAAGACGCGCGCGCGAGGTGAAGTGTGATCGCAGAATGGGTTGAGTTGGAGTTATATTTGTGAATAATATTGAAGGCAGTCATTGTTTAAACAACTGCGTAACCCAAAAGGGGATGAATCGTATAAGACATTCATAAATAAAACAATTAATAAAATTGAGATTGAAGATAAAAATCAGTTTATGGTTTTTTTTGTTCTTCAAGGAAAAAAAAGTGCGTAAGCAGATTTATACTAAGATAACAGTTGTTACGTTATAGTGTTGAGTGCGGCGCGTGCTTGTAATGATCCTTAGTTAAAATTATTTATGGGACCACCTTTAAGTGAACGAAATATTCGTAGTAAATTGAGCCAATGTTAAAGTAATTTTATATGACATTAAAAGTTTATTTGTGTAAGGAAGGGCTAAATTGTCCTAAAGGTTGCAAGAAACTTTATAGAGGTAACCAAACGTGTACAGATTATTACGGTTTATTGGAGTAATAACCTCGTATAGTTGGACTATTCGCGAGTACCGAAAGGAATAAGTGTTTGTGAAATTGTGGAGTACTTGTTACGTGCCTTCAGGCAATCTAAGGATACACATGGACTACAAATAATTGTTTTACAGGAAGAGAGAAGAAAGAAAAGCGTAGGATGAATGGACAGTCTTTAAGTAATAATTACATTTAAGATATTTGAAAACTCAGTTGAGCACGATTATCTTTTTGGTTAGTTTTATTTGCGTATTGTTGTGGAATTTTTTTTTTAATTAATTAGTGTTGAAGGAAAAAGGTAATCGGTTTCGAGTTATGTTGTATTGGCTGTTTTAGTAGTAAGAATTTTTGCAGAAACGCAAATTTGTATTGACAGTCATGTGGTGGGTTGGTTTCTCAACCACGCTGTTGTAGTGTATGTAAACATTTGTTTTTTTTTGTGCAGGACAATATATATTTATCGTTAACTTTTATTCTGTTGTTTATTTAGCCAGTTATGAGACACATTTGTGACGTTTACTTAATTGGTGACCTAATTTTCGACAATTTAAATGTAGACTTTGCATATTTTGGTTTTAAGATTAATGAACAACCTGAAAGGTTATATTTGCCAGGTTAATTTTAAAAAGAAGATTTTCATGTTAGTTTCGTTTAACGCAGTACACTAATGACGGATCAGCTGTTGATTTAAAAATTTCATTAAGTATAACTAAGAGATGGAGTTTTGAGAACTTACATATTTACGAATGTCCCATACGATTCAGAGGTATCATAAAGGAACAATTATTAAGCCGATGACATTGATTTTCTTTTGGTTAGAAATTAAAAAAATTAATTATCGATCATTGAATGAAGAACTATTTTATGCATTAATAAGTAGAGATTTAACTTTATATGTATACGAGGGATACGTAGAAAATATTCAGTTAATGTGTTATAACTTTGGTATTCTGGATGTACAGGGTACAATCAGGAAGTTTGTGATGACCCGTGTATTTCAGTTTTTATTTATAACTGTTGGTTACGTGAATGCAGTTAAATTTGAGTGATAAATTTTGTTGTGGAAATTTTGGTATGCAAGGTGTATTCAAAAAGTTTCTAATAACCTGGGTAGTACTAAATATATTTGAGTTTGAGTTGAATTGTTTGGGACGAGTGTTTGTTGTAGGACCCTCGTGTGAGAGTTTACTGAGTAAGCACAATCCTACTTTCCACAATCAAGTAGGGTTAATTAACACCCAGCTTAAGACAATTATTTTAGCAAAGTTTCGATTGTGGTGGCGCCTGGAGACATATTTTCCCGGACTGAGCTGTTTGAATATCGGTGTAAGGTGTTTGAGCGTATTAATCATTCATTTTACTTCTTATTTCTACCACGCCCATCTCCCTGTTAGCTGGCTTGGAAACCCGCTTACATTAGTAAGCATACACGACGCCTAGTGCGGTTTGGACGTGTAACACCCCTTGTCGAGGTCCCATTAGCGGAAATAGGTAATCGCTGGAAATATGAATTTCTATTGTAATAAGGGGTATAATGCTAACTTGTAAGACTTTCAGGCCCTCGCCCCTCGATCAAAACTTTGAATTTGTTTGTGGAGCCATCTATGAGGGAAAATTTGAACTTGTATTATAATAAGGGGGACGAATGCTAACTTATAAGACAAGTATAGGGCTTCGCAACTTGCTTTCGGTCTTAGCCCCTAGTCCCTTGGCGGGAAATTTGAACTTGTATTCTAATAAGGGAACTATTGATAACTTACAAGACAGACATAGGAACTTGTGTTAGGGCCAGCACCCTCCTGTCGTGGCCCCTTGTTGGGAAATTTAACGAGCGGATGGATATTAAACATATTTCAATACAATCAATGCAGGTAAAACAATCAGTTTTAATATTCGTTTAGAAAACAATATTGTAATAACTGTTATGTAAGTAATTAACTTATAAAATTTTTGTTTCATTAGAGAATAATCTGAATGTGAGTAATTTTTTTTATAGCTCACTGAGGTTTTTTTAATTATGATATTTACAATAAAAATAAGTGTTCTATAATTAAATTTTACTGTCATTCAAATTTACCACGTAAGATCAAACACTAACACAAGTTCATACATCTGTTTTACAAGATAGCAATAGGGCCTCCTTATTAGAATACAAATTCAAATTTTACTTCAAGGGTCAAGGGACTAAGTCCCAGCAGTAAGTTTCGAAGCCCTATATCAGCCTTACAAGATAGCATTAGGCCTCCGTATTAGAATACAACTCCAATGTATAAATAAAATTTCGTAAGGTTACAATCTGTAGATAGGAATTAAGAGAATACGCACAATTGCCTAACCTCCAGGGGCTCCCCACCAAAAGGGCTCTTAGTACAAACAAAAATAATTCAGGTTGAAATTCCCATCATGGGTTGAAAAAGGTCACCGAAAAGAAACCATAAAATAAGAGTGAAAAATACGCCCCCTCAAGTAAGCGATTAAAAACAAAAAGGCCTTAATTAGGGATGAAAATTCCATCAAGGGTTGAAAAAGACTTCTGGAAAGAAACCATAAAAAATAAGGGTGGGAAATACGGGCTCCCACGTGGGGCATCCTTGTGACGTCAAATCCAAGATGGCGCATGGTGCCTCACTTCTACTGTCGTGACAATGCGACTTTTAATTTTTACTTTAATGAGAAGCCATAAATGTTATGTTTACTATTTTTCAATTGGTTTTGTCGTTATTTGTTATCAATAATTTACTTATTAAATATGCTTATTAAAGAAAACGTGTTGTTTGTTTCCACCTAATGCTTGCTTTCATTCACCTACAACGCACGTGAGAAAAAATGGTTGCATACTCTTGATCCTTTATTAACATTGGCAAGTTGTCAATTTGACATTGATAGTTTAAATCGATAGTAGCTCCCCCACAGGTTCGAAAGTGTCCATTTCTGACCGCTTCATCGCATTACTGTCTCCTTTTTTTGTTATTACTGACCGCTTAAAGTAAACCCGTAGAATGATTCACTTTTCAACCTTTAAATGGTTAAAAAAACGGTATGTTACAAACTAATTGTGAATAAAATTTATTTCATTTAACTTGTTTTTAAATTATACTAAAATCGCAGAACTATTGATTTAGAATTTAAAGTTTTCTTTTTTCTTTAGTAACATTTCGTAATGTACTTGATAATCAGAATATGATTTAGAATGCCAAGAGGTATTTCAAAATACGTAAATTCCGATATATTGTGAATACTTTTCCCTGGTTCCACCCTTAAGTAAAAATATGTGTATCGAATATTGGAAACGAATCCCTCTGACACTCTGATCGAAATTCGCGTTTCGTAAGTACAGACGGATAATAATTTTGATGCTTTACGCGTTTTTTCACTTTATTATTGTATGGTAGAAAAGTGTGAGTAATTAATTACGGAAGGAATGGTAGGCTTGTTAAAATGAAAGTAAAGACCACCTAGACATATACACGGTTAAGGATAAAATGTAAGGAAGAATGCTGTGTGTAACCGGTTACAGATCATAATTTATATTAATTTACGATCTAATATTTCAGATATTCAATCACAGTTTGCGACGTGCCGCAAGTGTGCACTCCCACCTCAACATTTTCAAGAGAGCATCTAGTAGCAATTATTAAGTAAATTCCAATTTAGTGTCATATTCGTTTTACCGCACTATATACCTTTTTAATATTTAAAGTGCACTTACAACGTGGTTTCGTTTTCCCGATGCATTCCGTGTCATTTGCATCCCCAGGCATCAACTGTTAGTTTCTCACGAGGGGTTGAAGTCTTCTTTATCGGATTTACGAAGAAGACATATTTTGTATTTTAACGTCTTTCTGACAATATGTAAATTAGAAAATTTATTATTGTTGTTTATAAAAATATTATTTATAATCGAGAAATAAAAAACGGAATTCTTAAATGGAAATGTCAAGTATATAGTTAGTAAGTTATATGAGCTGTTGCATATTTCGATATAGGAATTTGCATTTTGCTGATTGGTTTAGCATGATGGAAACTGTATCCCGAGGGAGACATCCATCACTTACCTGGAAAGATGTGCGAGTCCTGCAGCGACCACACCATTACTATGTATTTCCATACGTCGTTTAACCTGTGACTTTTCTTGAATTTTTTTTTAAATAAATGAATAGTGTTTATTAACTAACTGACAAGGTATGATAGGGAATTTATTTAATAATATGATTGCTTGAAAGCTACTGGAATTAAAATTTACGAATATCTATTACATGCAATACTTTTCCATTCTTAACGTCAATCTGAAAGTGAAATAATCACATTCTAAATTTGAGTTAATAACACACGTTATTGACAGGGTATAATTGAATGAAATTAAAATGTATGTAAAGGATGCTTCAAACTGTATTCTGTGGGGAAACTACTGTTATTAACCCTTTCAGGACGGCAGCACAATATAGGCTTCGTGCCATTTAGACGGGAGTGGCAAATATGCGACTGCCGACTATATTCGTAATTATGGGAAATATTAACTTTTAATTAAAAAATTACTAAATTTAACAAAATCAAATATGAAAATGTAAGCTTTCACACACATTTTTTTTATTAATAGTATTCTTGAACAGGCTAACGTGATACAGCACTCAGGAACACTGGAAGGGTTTAGGGATATTGTTAGGCTACCGAAAAATGTTTATGAATGGCTACCTAAAATCTGCTTAAGTCAAAGTTTGTAGGAAAACAGGAACTGGGTAGTGCATTCCACAATTTGGTCGACATGTGGAAAAATGTAGATTGCGTCCATTTAGTGTGACAAGATATGGTGTGAATGGGTAAACCAAGTGTTTCTATCGAAAATGCCATGTGAAGGTATGAAGGAGTGTATTTCGTAGGTACACTTAACATGATAACAGCGATAGAACAAGGAAAGAACCAAACTATTCTTCTATGCTCAAGACACTGTAGGTCAGAAGTCAGAGACGGGCTGTTTATCAGCCTTATAGTTCTTTTTTGGATGCGGTTTACCACATCAAGGGCGTATTGGAGAGCATCGAACCAGAGGTGTGAATTGTATTCCAGACGAGGTCGAATTTGAGCCTTATACAATAAAAGGAGTTTTTGTGATGTAAAGTACTGTTTAGATCCATATAGAAAGCCCAGTTTAAGGGCAACTGTTTTGCTGGCTGTCAAAACTTAAGAAAGGTCTAAGCCATTAATATTTACAACAGGAAATGATCGGTCCTTCTTGGCGGACGCAAGGCAACACTGAGTTTTGTCGAGTAGATTATTCCTTGCCAGTCAAGGATACGTTCTAAGTCACTGTTGATCAAGGTTAGCATGTTAATGAAACTGAGTGTCATAATTATAATGAGCACAAAAGCCATGACGTACATAAGTATACGTATTTTGTCAAAAGCTGGCGATCAATTGCAAATGAGGCGTATCGGATAAGCCGAACGAGGTGAGCTTGGCAAGTAGGCACTTTTGCAAACCTGGTCAAAAGCTCGAGTGTAATCTCTAAAGCTACTACGACTGACTCACCGGACCTCTCTAATGTGTTATTCCAAATTTGAAGAAAGAAGATCACTCGTTAAACGACTATGTCTGAGCCAATACTGGTGGTTGTTTTGGAGTTTATTGGACTCGAGGAACGAAAGTGGTTGGTAGTTAACAGTGGCTTTTCTATGATTTCCGATACGATACGAAAGTGATAGCTGTTGGTCAATAATTTGAGGGATCGGTTTTATCGTCCTTTTTAGGAATAAGTAGGACATTTGCCAACTTCTACCATGATGGAAACTCTTCAAATGACATGTACAAAACAGATCCTAGGTCGGGGTAGCATTTTTTAAGGACGATAGCTGGAATACCGTCAGGGGCAGTCGGCTTATTTGAGTCAACTTTATTGATAATTGATTCTAAGAGTGATCCATACAGCAAGTATACACTCTATTATTTGTATCATTCTTGCTTCCTTACGTGTCGAGGCAGTAGACAAATCACTGTCCAGTAGTAGGACGATACCGTTAGTAGGGAATGCTACATCATCCGGGGCACGCTATGGGATTACTCAAGAAAACAATACAATTGCCTCGGATCGACCTGGCTCCAAGAGGCGATCAAGGTCGAAACAGACAGGCCCCGTTGCTGACGGCTGTGCAAGGAATGAATGGTGAGTCGGTACGTGGAATGTTAGATGTTACATAAATACCATGAATCTGGATTAAATTCACTAAATCATTCATTGTTAATCACGGTTTCACCAGAAATTAAACTAATTTAATTTATTTCACATTTCGGTTTTTTCATAATTAGCTCGTCATGAAAATTCTGTAGTTTAAATTTTAAATTTAATTATTTAAAAACAAATACTTAAATTTACGTTTTATTTTAATTTAATATACAATTTGGAATGTCACTCTCACAAAAAAAAAGGTAATAATAATTTAACTTGTAATATTTATGTTTTAATTTTAATAAGAAATGTTGCTAATTTCACTAATTTCTAATTTATTCAAAATAGTCCGCTCACATTTTATTGGAAATACAAATACACAAATTACTCGCTGATATAAAGTAATAAGTAATCGTTTATTTCGTTTATTTTTGCTATGAACTCATTTTATCTAAATATTCTAAATTATAAGTGCTTTACTACTTTGTATTCCACTGCTTGTTCCTCTTTCTACTAACTAAATAGAAATTTTCAATTTAAGAAGTTAGTTACTATAAAGACAGTAAGACGAAATATGAAAATGTAACCTTTCACGATTGTCACACATGATTAAAATGCTTACCTTTACATGACACACATAAATCCGAAACAGGCCTAACTAACTGGTGGGGATGGTCGTAATAACATTTTAGTGACGTTTATACGACATATCTTTGTGGGTTTCGTCATAATCGGATTAATTAACTGTGGTCATCACCCTATTGTTAAATCGAATAAATCGTACATCAGTACAAGGCATGAGCACTGATAAAATAGCACGTAAATCTACCACTACTTTAAATAGCATATATCTATTGGTCTAAATTAAAGTTGCAATTTAAACACATAATTGTCGCCAAACGGCGAAGTCAAAATAGTAAGCAATATTATAAATTTAAACTTTACACAGTTTTTAAATTTTCATTCTATAATCTCCAAAAGCGGTTTTGAAAATGGAGGGAAGGCCTATGAAGCGTTTAAAGATATCTAAAGTTTTAGATATTATAGCAGCATGTACCGGGTGACCAACTAAGAACGGCCGTTGGCCATATCTCAGGAATGGATTATAGCACAGGTTCGGGAAAAAAAAATTTTTTATAACAAAAGTGGCCTCGAGAAACGCCTGGAAATTTTTTTCAGAATTGTAAGTCCACCGCTGGAGGGCGTATTTGACAGTACATTTTTCAAAATTTACTCAATTAAGGGGCATATTAAATATTATAGTCAGATTCATTGACAAATTCTGCATATTTTTTATTTGACAAGTTTTAGTTATCTCTTCAAATAAGGAGTGGGGAAGATTGGGGACTTTGTTACAAAAAAATGCCTGTAATTCAGGTTCTGCTTGACCGATTTTAATAAACTTGATGATGTTTGAAAGAGCTTTTGTTAAACAATAGAACAAAGAATTTGAAATGCGAATGTAATGTACGAAACACACCTTGATATTCTGTGTGTATCGGAAACAAAGCGCAAAGGAAAGGATGCTGTGCAGATGGAGGATGGCAGCCTAGCACTATGGTCAGGAGTTGAGACTGAATTGAATGGCGCAAAAGAAGTTTGGGTGATCGTAAGTGAAAGTGCGAAAAGATGTGTTAAACAGTACGAATTGGTATTTCCCCGGGTAATATGGGTTATAATGAAAGTGGAGTTTCGAAGAATCTTTCTTATTGCATGCTATGCACCGGTGAATGGAGAAAGAGACCAGGAGCATGAGAACTTCTGGAATGAAGTAGAGAACGTGTTGAACGTATGTAAGCCAAACGAAAGAGTTATGATAGTGGGGGATATGAACGGATGAGTGGGTGTACGTAGAGAACATACTGAACGCGTTCTAGGAAAGTTCGGAGACTAAAGAGTCAATGAGAATGGTGAACGCCTGGTGAACATCTGTGTGAAGAGAAGTCTGTTTGTATCCAATACGTGGTTTAAACACAAATGTGCATATGTATACATGGCAAAGAAGTGAATCTAAAAGCATGACAGACTTGATAGTGTATGATGAACGGCATAGAAACCTGGTGAAAGACACAAATGTAATGCGCGGGTCGAAGTGTGGATCGGATCACTTTTTGGTTATATCGAGAATGTGTTTAGGGCGAAAGTGGGTCTGGAGAAGGAAAGCAAACGAAGTGCGAACGTCCAGAATTAGGGTAGACAAACTAGTGGATAATGGTGCGAGAATGAAATACGCGGATGCTGTGAGTAAAAAATTGAATGTAAATGAAACAGTATGGAACGAACAAATAAAATACACTGACGTTGAAAGTGCATGGATAAGCTTGAAAAACTGTGTTGGCAATTGTGCCGTGCGGATATGTGGAAGGGCGACTGTATGTAGACAGAAAAAATGTGCTTGGTGGAATGAATCGGTAAAAAAGGCAATATGTAAGAAAAAAGATGCGTACAGGGCAATGCTTGCTGCAAAAAAATGAGACTGAGAAAAAGCGATTGTATGAGGTGTACAGATTAAGAAACAAAGAAGCGAAGAGGGCACTACGAATAAGTAAAGAGGAAGTGATGGCTGTGGAAGGAGAGAAGATGCAGAATGATTTTGAGGGAAACAAAAAACTCTTCTGGAAATGGGTCAAAAATACATAACGTGGTCCAAAAACAGAATGCTGCAGGAGTGATGATTATGAGCAACGAAATAGTATGGGACGACTATGAAGTGAAGAAATGCTGGCAAAAATATTTCGGAAAGCTGTATAGTAGCGAGGAAAGTAAGAATGACTGGTTAAATAAGGAGAATATAGAAGGAATGGTAAATGAAACTAAGATAAATGAGGTAGATGAAATCACTGGTGAAATACTAAAGTATGGGGGTGCAAAGCTTATACGAAGATTGTCTGAATTATTCAATGTATGCCTTATGTGTGGAAAAGTGCCGAGGGATTGGAAGAGCGCGATCATTGTACCATTGTATAAGGGTAAGGGGAACAAGAGTGATTGCAAGAACTACAGAGGAATAAGTTTACTCAGTGTACCTGGTAAAGTATTTGGAAGTATACTGATTGATAGAGTACGAGAAACTACACAAACTAAGGTTTGGGACGTGCACGGTGGCTTCATGCCAGGGAGAGGATGTGTCGATCAGACGGTTGTTCTCCAGCAGGTCATCGAAAAGTGTTTAAGGGTAAAAAGGAAGCTATACTGTGCGTTTGTAGATCTGGAGAAAGCATACGACGGAGTGAATAGAGAGACGCTGTGGGAAATATTAAATGAATATGGCGTAAATAAAGGTCTAATAAATGGAATAAGAGCAGTATACAACGGTAGTCGGGCATGTGTTAGGGTGAGAGAAGGTGTGAGTGAATACTTTAATATTGAGCAAGGAGTTCTGTGTGATGTCACTGTGGTTGTGCAATGTATACATGGATGAATGTGTTAGGCCAGCGTGTACCGATACAAATGGTGTAATGGTTGGTGACGTAAATGTACGACTTCTGGTGTATGCAGATAATACAGTCTTATTAAGTGACAATGCGGATAAGCTACAAACCGCTCTGAGAAAGTTTGATACGGTCTGTGAGAGCATGGACCTAAAGGTAAACGTGAATCAAACCAAGATTGTCGTGTTCAATCGGGAAGGTGGAAAGGAGAGTAGAGTATTTACTCTGTAAGATGAAATTGTGGAGCAAGAGGACGAGCTGGTATATCTGAGTAGAATGTTTACTGGAGATGGTACAATGGAGAGCGAGATTGGACGAAGGTCACTGCTGGAAGGAAAGTAATTGGGAGTATGTGGACGATAATGAGAAACGAAAGCATGAGTCTAGCTGCGAAACGAGCAATCAAAAAAGCACGAAAGGAAATAAATGCCGTGGGAATGACATTCCTGAGAAGCGCATGTGGTAAAACGAGAAGGGACAAGATAAAGAATGAATGCATAATGACGAAGTGTGACCAGGAAAAGACGATGATGGATAGATATAAAACTAGTACATTACGTTGGTATGGTCACATTGAAGAATGAACGACGCCAGATTAACGAAGCAAATATATGTGAGGTTAGTGGAAAGGTCGGGCCTGGTAAACCGCATAAAACTTGGCTGAATGTAGTAGAATGTATGATAAAGGAAAGAAAGATAATGAGTTTCAAAAATAAAGGGACATGTTAGAGACAATGTATGAATCTTGCGGGAGCTAGGGAGGTATGCGGAGATAGGAAAGAATGGGTAAAGATTGTGAATGTAAAATAAATAACAGGCAGGGATTGTTTTGCCTACACCGCAAGGGAATGGCGTGAAGGTTAAGTTAAGTTGATTCTAGGAGCTTGTATCGAAAGTGGATTGGTTTCATAGCGTATGGGGTATATTTGGGCAACGGCACAATTTTACCATAATCATTGAGACATGAATCAGATACAACGTAATCAACAAAAAGGTTGGCTTTGTCAGCCGAATCAGCTACGTCACGAGACGTCATGGGAGGAAAGGAAGATGTACTAAAGTTTTTACTGATGGCTTTAGCTAATTACGACTACCCAAAGGACATGAGATTAATTCCTTGCATTTACGTTCTTCAAACATCTTTTTGGCCTTGGTGTTGATGCTTTTGCAATTATTCCTTGCGGCAATATAATCGACGTGATTTTCGACAGATTTATTTGATTTCCATTTGGTATAATTTTTGCTTTTGCGATAATGCATCAGTGCAAGCCCTATTAAACCATGGTTGGGAACGGGCATGACCTACACGATTATGTTTTTTGGGAATGTATAACTCCATACCCATCAAGATAGCTTCAGTTATTGAAAGAGCAATGTTTGAAGAAAAGGGCCGTTTAAAGCCAGGGGAAGGTTGCAAAAAAAATCTCGTAGTTCGCTCCAGTTAGCTGATATTGAAAATACTTAGCTTTTGAGTTTTTAATGGCGAATATTTGTATTTATGTTATACAAATCTAAACGTTTATATAACACGTACAGTTATCAGTAGTAATACAATCTTTCGAAATTGTATAAGACCTTGAACAGATGTATGACGTTTGAAAAAGTGGAAACGCAAACATAAGTCCATTGCAGTTTGATAAACGAATCAAGACAACTATTTTAATAAAGAATAACTCGATCCTTAATAAATTAAATATTGTTAAACTGTTTTGACAATGACACATCAGAACACCCTCTAACGGTTGAAGGCTAACAGTGAAAAATGTCATACCCAAAGAACAAATTTAACAAAATCTAATCAAGTTATGATGTAAGGGTAAAGTTGTGAAAAACTGTAATTTGAAATTGCTAAAAGCATTCACAAATAGAAACTCGACCTCAATTAAAATAATCCAGTCAAATCTAACAAAGAAATAGCTTTGTTAATAATTGCCAGTTTTATTTAACAATGAAAACCATAATGTAGTACGTGTTGTGTAATTTTTAATATTAATTTCAACTACTTACGAGGGTGGTTTGACAGAAGGGTGACTTTTGAATAAAAAAAACTTGTTTTAAGGCAAAAACATATTTTGTTTTTCTACATAATTTCCTTTTAATTCTATTATACACTTATTCCAACGCTTTCCAACTTTTTTAAACCTTCGGAAAAATAATTTTTTGGAAACTGCAAAATATGCATCCGTTGCTTCCATTACTTCATTTGTATGAAATCTCTGTCCTCCGAGAAACTTCTTCAAGTTTGGGAACAAGAAGAAATCACTTGGAGCCAGATCTGGCAAATATGGAGGATGGGGCAGCAATTCATAACCAAATTCAATTAATTTATTGGATGCAATAACGGACGAATAAGAGGGCGCATTATCATGATGGAAAAGAACTTTTTTTTTGTTTAAATGTTATCGTTTCTTTCTTAATTCCGCACCAAAGCGTGTTAATAAGTTGGAATAACTCGCCAGTTATAGTTGAGCCCTTCTGCATGTAATCAATAAGATTAGCCCTTGAGAGTCCCAAAAGACCGTGACCATAACTTTGTTGGCAGAAAAACGGTTTTGCCTTTTAGAGGCACGTTGATCCGCAGAAGTCTATTGTTTCGACTTGAATTATGCTTCAACAACCAAACAGTCACTTGAAATCGAAACAAGTGTATGCATTTGTGCTTCTGTTAACAAACGCGGCACCCATCTTGCATAACTTTTTCATATTTAAATATTAATGCAAGATATTATGCACTCGTTCCGTTGAAATACGCAGTTCATTAGCTCTCTCTGTCGTACTTCAACTCGACGATCACTTTTTACGATGGAACTGACTTTATCGATTGTTTCTTGAGAAGTAACCGTATTCGACGGTCCTGGACGTTCCGCATCTTCCGTGCCCATATGGCCACTTTTAAAAGCAGCAAACCCCTTGCAAAGCATTTCATGGGACGGAGCAGATTCGCCTAATATATTCGTAATTTCTCTTCTGTTTGTTTGATGTTTTTCTGTGTAAAAAATAGTGTTTTATTAAAACATGAAACTCCATTTTATCAATTTTTAATTAAATACAAAACGTGTCCTGTTTGATTGACTGTCAAACATAAAGTAACTGACGGGTTTTCACGAAATTTTGACAGCGGGCTTCTAAAAGATGGCTGAAGTAATATCGTCACGTTAGGGTTGCCAAGTTTTGAAGTCACTCTTCCGTAAAACCAGCCTCGTATGTTAAACAAACAAAATATACCCACGTACCACACAAAATTAAAAAAAACACCGAACGCGTTTCGATAGCTACGCTATCATCATCAGCGGTCTACTAGGACGAACTAAAAAAAATATATACCATCAGCGAGTAACGCTTCGTTGCTTATCTGGTGAAAGTGAAATTTATGAAAGTTGAATGAGTTCTGAGTAGCCTAAAGGTCCTTGATCATCATTATTCATTAGAATTTGTTTGTTTTTGAAGATATCTAAACTTTTATAACAATCAAGTTCGTGCTTATTACTAACATGTTTGATTAATGATACCTTATCTACTACATGATTTTTATCAAACATATGCAGGGCTACGGCAGACTTGTCCCAACGTTTGTATTTTATATGAGCTAAATGTTCTTTAAAGCGAATTTTGATAGGTCGTTTAGTTTGCCCCATATATTTGTTCACAATTTTTACAATTAATTTTATAAATTCCCAACCTATCCTGCTTATCCACTTAATGTTTTGGTTTGCCTACAAGAGTTTGCAAACTATTATCTGAAGTAGTGACTATTTGCCAATTAATTTTGGAAAAGATTTTAGATAGACCTTTTGTATAAGCAGGATAGTTTGGTAACTTTACATACTTTGTTTCTATTTGTCTCTAGCGTTACCTAATGTAGGTACGTTCTTAACGCTCATCCTATGTGTTTGTTTCCTAACTATATTCATAACCACTTCATCTGAAAACCCATTGTATGCAGCAATTCCTTTAATAGTGCGTAATTCTTTATTATAATTTTGAACTGAAAGAGGAAAATTAAGCAATCTATAAACTAAAAAGTTAAAAGCCGCGAGTTTATGCTGTCTACAGTGATTTGAGTCATTGGTTATGAATCTTTTAGTGCTAGTTTCCTTCTACATAATTTTGACAATTTCTTCTGATGTGTAAATCTTTTAGCAATAACTTTATGATCGAAGTGATGCAAAAAAGCTGTGGTAATTTAACATATAATTGGGAAAGCATTTACTTCAAGGTCTAGGAAAAGCACAACAAAAAAGCTAAACGTACCAAAAGCTAAAATTAAAATTAAGACTTACTTGTGACTTTTTCACTTTCCAACCTACAATTGTAGGTATAGAAGGTTATGCAATCGACATTATTTTTTTCACTATCGCTAAATCGACTTATTAACTCATTTTACAACTTTTGGCCAAGTTTTGCCAAGATCGGCTATGATGTCTGTATGTGTGTCGTGCGTCGTATGCGTGTGACTGTGCGGTTGTGTTTGTGCACGTGCGTACGTGCGCTATGGTGTGTGCGGGTGTGAGCGGGGGTGTGTCTGTGCATGTGTGTGTCACAATGCGTGTGTGCGTGCGCGTGTGTGTGGATGTACGTTAGTATCCATGATAACGCCAGAACGAATACACCTACGTGCTCAAAATTTTGTATTTATGCTTGTTTTTATTTCGCTTGGAGCTGATTACATTTTGGGAAAAATCCAGCGGTGGAGAGAAGGGTTTATTAGGGACAGTTTTTAGTTTTTATCAAATATTTCTAAAACTGCTGCATATTTCAAAGATATAAAAATATCTAGATGCAGACCTTAGACATATAGATTAATTATGCTCTATGCAATTTTTTAATACAATGCGGCAAAAAAATTCGTAAGGTAGAATTTAAGAGTTCGTTCAAATTTTTTCAACATCTGAATGATTCATTTTATAAGAAAATTTAATTTTTCTTCATAAAGTTTCTTAATATAACGTAAGGTAAGTCTAAATAACAATTAAAAATGAACGAAAATGGTTAAACTGTATTATTGACAGCTTATAGAAGTAGGAGGCTTTGGAATTTTTTTTAAGTTTCATGTATTTATGTCTGTCAATCTCTATCTGACACGAAGTTTTAAACGTCAACCTGACTGATTTATTGTTTTCGTTTTTATAATGTGGCCTGTTTTCGTTATGAACCTATAAAAAATAGTTGCATAGTTATCCTAAAAAAAATTATAAAAATTATTTCATTTCTTTTAATTGTTTAAGTTAGCATCTAGATGTTTACCAACCTCTATCTGACAGTTTTAAACGTGTTTGACATAGATTATTGTTTTGTTTTTACAACGTTGCCTATTTTTGTAATGAACTTGTTCTAAAAGAGGTTGCATAATTATCCCAAAAAAATTATTACGTTTCTTTTAATTTCTATTTTGTAGGTTGGAAGGTCGTGTGGTGTTCACACCAGCTATTTTAATTATAAGATGCCAAAACCTATTTAAACGAATATTTTCATTCCCTCTCCAAGGGAGAGATCGGGCTGCTTGAGCAGGATGTTTATATCTCAATAGCTTCACGTTGTAAACGAACATAATAATGAGTTGGTCTTGACAATATTTCCATATTATCAAATTGAATGTCATGATTTAAATTATTTAGTACCTTAACTTAAAAACCCGAGAATACTCGTGTATCATGAAAATATCCTGCTTATATATTTAAACATCAAATAAATTCGTTGCGTCTAGTTAATTATAAATGTGACCACAAGAGAGCACGACAGTGCTTCTTCGCCTGTTTCACATTTGTGTTTTTATTTGTGAACCAGCTGCAGGCAAGGTTAGTGGGAAGAGGTTCTAGTTGCCACGTGCTACCGCTGTGTAAAGATATTATATTCTAGTTCGTTGTTTGTCTTTTTTATTCATTATGGAATTTAGTAAATCAGAAAGTGAACTTCAGAATCTGACAGTGGTAGTGAAGCGACAACCGATCTAGAGAATGAATCAAGCAACGTGAGTTTCTCTAACATTAGAGCCCCTCCAAGATTTCCCTTTACTGGGACACCCAAAATGACTCTTCAGATGTCATGGAATATGTAAGTAAAATAATTGATGATGATTTAGTAACTATTGTAGTCACCGACATGAACCGATATACCCGAGATGAGAACGTTATTGGTTGGAAGGGCACAAACAATGATGAAATGAGAATTTTCTTTAGTGTAATACTGCGGCAAAGTATTACAAAGAAACTAAGCTACCAGAAGTATTGGTCTAAATGTCCACTACTTGCAACTTCAATTTTTTGCCAGTTACTTAACCACAAAAGATTTTTGATACTAAAGAAGTGCCTTCATATGTCAGATAAATCAATATATTTTCCTGCCAGTCATCCACAACCAAAGCTAAACAAATTCTGACCCATTTTATAATATTTTAATAATAAATTCAAAAATCTTTGCACTCCAGAGAGGGATATTACCATTGATGAAAGCCATATGTTATACAGGGTGGCCCATGAGGTTTTGGTCAGTATATATCTCGAAAACTATCTGAACTACGATATTGAAATTTGGTAATTATAAACAGTGGGTAGTATTACCCATTTTAAACAAACAGCCACTTTGTTGCAAAGTCACGTGGTATCATTTTCGAAATGTTTAATTGGACACCCTGTATATTTTTCCACTTCTGTAAAGGTTACTCTTATGCTAATTTGTCTTTTGATTTTTGGTTTTGTAGGTACTTAGCAGTGATAAACAAATTCTTATGAAGGTTTTTTATTTGAATAACAAAGATAAAAACAAACATAAAATAATTGGAAAATAACATTTTTATTACAGTTGATACTCAAATTGATTTCCCCCTTCATTAATGCAGCATTCAAATCTGAGTAAATTTCTTGTGCATGCTGCTAGCAAATTTGTATGAACGTTTTTTTATTTGAATATAAAGAGTGCCCTAGCCACAGAACAGATTTTGTAGTTGTCAAAAACTGTCAGTGTTAGTAAACAATCGTTCACTGTATTATTGTTGTTAAAAGTTATTAACACTTATTATGCCTTTACGACGAGTATGTCGATATGCGGATTATTTATGGAGAAGGTAAAAATACTTTCCGGTATGTAGAACAAAAGTTAAGACATGATTCTTTTCCAACTCGAAAACATTAAAATACTCGACGTAAGTCCATTACTACAGATGATAATGTTATTAACATTATTGTTTATATCCAAGTCAATCCACACATTTCAATTCGGTCTCTTCAGCAAGAATTAGGAACGAGTAGATCTACTATCCAGAGGGTGTTAAAGCAATACAAATATCATCATTTCAAAGTACATTTAACGCAAGGTCTGACACCGACAAATCCAGAATGGAGACTCAATTTTATTGCTGAAATGTCAATTAAAGTCGAAGAGCATCCATTCTTTTTAAATAAAATATTGTGAGCGACGAAAGCCTTTTTCACAATAATGGTATAGTTAATAGACATAATTGTCACTATCGGTCGGCTAAAAATTCCAATGTTTGGTGCGGTTTGTTTAATGGCCGCTTGATTAGGACGTGTTTTATGATGGCAGTTTGACAGGCAGAAGGTATTTAGATTTTCTCCAGATTATTCTTCGATTTGCTTGAGGACTATGTAGTGGCAACAGGATGGTGCATCTCCTTATTTTGTTCGGCGAGTAGGTCCCATTTGGATGTGTATTTCCAAGACAGATAGATTGGGAAAAATGTTACAATACATTGACCGGCTCGTTTGCCAGATATAACCCGGTTAGATTTTTCTTTGGGGATATTTAAAAGGGTTGGTGCATATTACACCTTCTACCGATATAAATGCTTTAAAAATAAATCAGAGCAGTTTGCCAATCTGTTACACCAGAAATGATTCAAGCAGTATGCACGAAATTTACTTAGAAGATTTGAATGTTGCATTAAGTAATGAAGGTGGAAATCAACTGTAATAAAAGTGTTATTTTGCAATTATTTTGTTTGTTTCTATCTTTGTTATTCAAATAAAAAACCTTCATAAAAATTTGTTTACCACTGCTAAGTACCTACAAAACTAAAAGACAAATAGACATCGCCCAATTAGAGTAACCCATAAGAGTAACCTTTAGAGAAGTGAAAAAATATACAGGGTATCCCATTGAAAATTTTGAAAATGATACCGCGTGATCCGAAATATGATGCTGCAATAAAATGACTGCTTAAAATGGGTAATAATACCCACTGCTTATAATTACCAAATTTCAATATCGTAGTTCAGATAGTTTCTGAGATATATACTGGCCAAAACCTCATGAGCCACCCTGTATAAAGGGAGATTATGTTAGCTTCAGTACCTACCACTAAAGAGAGCAAGATTTCGGATAAAGACATGCTGTGTGAGGCCAAGTCTGGATATGTATGGTCTCATTGTTTATACAGGCAAAAACAGAAAATTTAATGATAAATACCACGATCTACCCCAACCATCTCAAATAGTAATAATCCTAATAAAACCTCTTCTGAACCGTGGATACTGCCTTATTGTTAATAATTTCTACACCTCTCCACAACTAGCAGATCTACTTATTGCTAAGGAAACTAACGTACATGGCCGATCCTCTAGAAAAGATATGCCTCCAAGAATTGGTAGTACAAAACTGAATAAGGAAGAAGTTTTTGCATTTCAGAGGGGTAAAGTTATAGCAATGAGATGAAAGTTCAAGCGAGACGTATGTATTTTGAGCATTATCCACAATGCAGCAATGAAAAGTGAAACTAAAAGGGGCAAACAAATAACAAAACCAGTAGCTATCATATCACATAATGACACAATGGGAGGAGTGGATAAAGTTGACCAGCTGCTCTCGTCGGCTAAATGGTGTATGGTTCACTGTTATTTATCTTTAGTGACGATTTCATAGTTGCGTACATGGCATCTAGGATTTCGTTCTTGGCTGTTTTGTGGTATCAGGTTTTCTTGCTTTAGGCACTTTAGTGTGTGGCAGCATCTCTGACTTCTTGGTCATCTAGAGTAGAATGTTTGTCTCTTGTTTATTAAATTTGTTGTTCGAGTTTAACTCTGAGATGCGAATTGCAACCTTGGGATACGCTAAGTGAAACGCAGTATTATTCACTTTGAAAGCAGTGGTTTACAATAGAGAGACGACACTGAACTCAAGTTTTCATGCAATTAATCATTTTTCCCATTTATTCCCAGGAAGTGTCATCCCCGCAAATTCCTTCGCACACATTTGATGATTTCCCTTTCCATACGCATACATTCTTTGATAAATTTCAATACAAGCGTGAAAGCCAACTTGCTGTATACCTCAGGAACATTTTATACCAGGCTAACGGACAGATTTTGGTGTGAAAGTGCTTTTTTTTACTAATAGTATTCCTGAACAGGGTAAGATTTGCCTAAGGTGCTAAAGCACTCAGGAACACTTGAAGGGTTTAGGAAAATTGCTAGGCTGCAGAGAAATGTCTATAAATGGCTACCTTAAATTTGCCTAAGTTTGGAGGAAAACAGGAATTGAGCAGTGCATTCCACAATTTGGTCGCCGTATGAAAAAATGTAGATTGCGCCTGTTTAGTGTGACAAGATAGAATTTTGAGTGCGTAATTATGATGTGAATGGGCAAACCGAGTGTTCCTAGCGAAGATGGCCTGCGAAGGTGTGAAGGAGTGTATTTCAGAAGCACACTTGCTATTGTAATAGCGATAAAACAAGGAAAGAACCGAAATTGTTCTTCTATGCTCAAGAGACTGTATGTCAAAAGTTAGAGGCGGGCCATTCATAAGTCGTGTAGCTCTGTCTTCGATACGGTTTACCATATCAAGGGAGTATTGGGAAGCACTGACCCAGAGGTGCGAATTGTATTCCATATGAGGTCGAATTTGAGCCTTGTACAGTTAAAAGAGTTATTGCGATGTGAAGTACTGTTTAGATCTGCATATAAATTCCAGTTTACTGGCAGCTATATTGCCTTCTGACAAAAGCTGGTCAACTTATGAAAGGTTCGATGATACGCACATCCCTAACATAGGAATAGAGTTTGAAAACTAGAGATTTAGGTCATTCATACAGTATTGCCCGAAATAAACAGTACTGAAACTAAGTCGGCGGTGTCTATGCGCTGTCATACCCAAGTTAGCTAGTGTATACCTGTCAAGTAAACCTTAAAACAATTAATTAGTAGGGCCTAATTTTTAAAAATGGTGTTAAGTACAGAGGAGAAAGTGTTTCTGGTAGAGCATTATTTTCGTTCATACGGAATCGGCCGACGTAATGGTGCAAGTCTGCGATACGTGTGTGATCAATTCACACAACGGTTTAATAAACGTTCTCCAAGTAATGCTGTAATTTTAAAGGTTATTGAAAAGTTCAGAAATACGGGTAATGTATTGTGCCAACGAAAAGGAAACTCGGGGAGTCCCAGAACAGTTAACAACAACAATAACCATGAACGTGTTTTTGAGCAGATCTTAGAAAATCGGAAAGTCAGCCAGACAAGAACAGCGTTGCAACTTGGTTTAAAAGAACTTCCTTGCAAAGAATCTTGAAGGAGCTGGGTGCATTTTCGTATGTGATTTAGGTACATCAAGAATTACATCCTCGGGATTATCGCAGTAGAGAGGAATATTGCGCCAGAATTCTCGCGTTACACTATGAAAATCCTGAATTTTTGAAAAATGTATGGTTTTCAGACGAAGCACATTTTCATTTGTCGGGGCATGTGAATCGGCGCACAAATCGATTTCTAGACTTTGCCAGACCCGATGTGGTTCAAGAAGTTCCTTTACATAGTGCAAAAGTGAGTGTCTGGTGTGCAGTTTCGGGACACGGAATCATTGGTCCATACTTCATCGAGGAGAATGGTAGGCAAGTCACACTAAATAAACAGAGGTACATACAAATTTTAACACGCTTTATCCCCGATATACGTCAATTCTGCCGTGCACGTAATTTGGCATTTCGAGACCAATTTTTTCAGCAGGACGGGGCAACTTGCCATACTGCTGCCGTTGTTGGTCAATTTCTTCAGGGACATTTTCCAGGCACAAACAATCGACGAATTAAAGTATGCCGTTAGAGCCTTCTTCGCAGACCTGAGACAACCCTTGTTCTATAACATGACGAGAAACTTAGTACATCGTTATGAAGTCTGTCTTGAACGAGGAGGTGCACATTTACAACATGTAATAAAGTGTCAATAATATGTATTTCTTAAATAAATAAAACAATTACAAGTTCAGTACTGTTCAGTACATGTAATAAAATGTCAATAATATGTATTTCTTAAATAAATAAAACAATTACAAGTTCAGTACTGTTTATTTTGGGCAATACTGTATTTACAGCAGGAAATGATCGGTCTTTCTTGGCGGACACAAGGTAACACTGGGTTTAATCGACGTTGAACGTGAGTAGATTATTCCTTCCCCATTCAAGGATCCGTTCTAAGTCACTGTTGACTGAGGCTGAAATTTTCACTTTAACGACCTATTGTTGTGGGAACACTAAGAATACTACAATGTATGGTGCTGTCGTCTGCAAAGCGATAGAACTGGTTAGTTGTTGAGGAAATGAGGTCATTTATGTATATTAGGAAAAGTGTGGGAGATATCACTGATCCTTGCGGTGCGCCTGCGTTAATAGTAATTTCTTTCGAAAAGAAGCCATCGACGACAAAACGTATACGTCTTTTGTCTAGAAAGCTGGAGAGCATATCGGATAAGCCGAACGATATGAGCTTGGCAAGTAGGCACTTGTGCCAAACCTGGTCAAAAGCCTTTGAAATATTTAAAGCTGGGAAGACAGTTTCACCGCACCTCTCGAACGTGTTATTCCAAAGTTGGGTTACCAAGATCACCCGTTGAACTACTCGGTTTGAACCCATACTGGTGGTCGTTGAGGAGTTTATTAGACTCGAGGAACGAAAGTTGGTGGTTCATGGCTTTTTCGAAGATTTTGGATAGAATGGAAGTGAAAGCGATTGGTCGGTAGTTGAGGGGTTGGTTGGATATTGGCCAGGTTGTACGATGAAAGAAACTCTCCAGATGACACGGAGAACGAAAAGGGTTTGCACAATAGAGGTACTAGCTCGGGGTAGCATTTTTTAACGAGGATAGCTGGAATACTGTCAGGGTCAGTCGCCTTGTTTCAGTCAAGTTTATTGATAATTGATTCTAGGAACTTGTATCGAAAGTGGATTTTTTTTATGATTGTGGACCTGAACAGGCTAAACTTGGCCTATCGTGCTAAAGCACTCAGGAACACTTAGGAGAATGGATAGAGGGACAATGAATTGCCAATAGATGCCTATGAACAGCTACCATAAATTTTCTCATATCACAAGTGAGAGGAAAACAGGAACTAGGGAGATCATTCCAGAGTTTAGAAGCCGTGTTGAAAAATGTGGATTGCGCCCGTTTGGTACAAGTGGAGATTTGTACTGCATACTGATGATGTGAATGAGCGAACCGAGTGTTTCTCGCAAAGATAGCCCGAGATGGTATCAAAGAATATAATTCAACAGCACAATAGCCGTTGTAACAACGATAATACAAAGAAAGAACTGAAACCATCCTTCTATGTTCAAGGGACTGTATGTGAGAAGTTAAGGACGGGTTATTTATAAGCCTAATCGCTCACTTTTGAATGCGATCAACGATATCGAGAGCGTATTGAGGAGCATTAACCCAGAGGTGAGAATTATATTCCAGATGAGGGCGAATTTGGGCCTTATACAGCAGAAGGAGTTGTCGAGAGGTAAAGTACTGCTTAGATCTGTACAAAAAGTCTATTTTACGAGCAGCTGTTTTGGTAGCTGACAGAAGATGGTCAACCCATGAGAGATTTGAAGATACAGTCATACCCAACGGAGTAATAGAGTCTGAAAACTTAAGAACTGAGCCATTGATACTTACAACAGGAAATGATCGATCTTTTTTGGCGGACACAAGGCAACACTGAGTTTTGTTAGCATTAAATTTAATTAGATTATTGCTTCCCCATTCGAGAACACGTTGAATATTTTTGTTGATTGAATGTACCATTTCAGCTTTAATTTCTTGATGTGACATAGAAGGTGGATTATCACTATGAGTAAACTGAGATGAACTACTACATGAACAGTGCTATCTTCAGCAAAGCAATGGATGGGGTTAGTTGCTGAAGAAATAAGGTCATTTATGTACAGCAGAAAAAGTGTAGGCGCTATAACGGATCCCTGTGGTACGCCCGCGTTAAGGCTAACTTCTTTTGAAAAAAAGCCATCAACTACGACACGTATTCGTCTTTTATCAAGGAAACTAGAAACCCAGTTGATGAGCGTATCATTTAACTCAAACGAAGTGAGTTTGGCAAGTCAACACTTATGCCAAACTTGGTCAAATGCCTTTGAGATATCTAAAGGGACTATAACTGTTTCACCGGACTGCTCTACTGTATTGTTCCAAACTTGGGTCACATATGAAAGAAGATCACCTGTTGAACGACTTTGCTTAATTGGTTTAATAGCGTATGGGGTGGATTTGCGCGACGGCACAATTTTACCAGAATCATTGAGACATGAATGTGATGCAAAGTAATAGACAAAACAGTTGGCTTTGCCAGCAGGATCAGCTACTGCAACTCCGTCACGAGACGTAATGGTAGGAAAGGAAGATGTACTAAAGTTTTTACTGATGGTTTTAGCTAATGACCAAAATTTATGGCTATCCAAAGGAGATGAGACTAATTCTTTGCATTTACTTTCTTCAAACATCTTTTTGGCCTTAGTGATGACGCTTTTTCAACTATTCCTTGCGGTAATATAGTCGGCGTGATTTACGACAGATTTATTTGATTTCCATTTGGTATAGTTTGTGCTTTTGCGAAACAGCATCAGTGAAAGCCCTATTCAGTCAAGGTTGGGAACGGGCATGACCTGCGCGATTATGTTTTTTGGGAATGTGTAACTCCAAACCCATCAGTTATTGAAAGAGCAATGTTTAAAGAGGAGGACCGTTTACAGCAATACTCACGCCAGTGAAGGTTGTATAGAGTCTCGCAGTTCGCTCCAGTTAGCTGATTTAAAACACCACATAGTTCTATCTGTTTTTCGAGAAACTGTGGGATTGGGTACAGAGGAAGTTATTTCGATTAGGCAGTGGTCTGATTGACCAAATGGTGAAAGGACTCTAGTTTTATAGATAAATGAGTGATGTGGAGTATGGTTAGGGTTGTCAGAGATTCTGGTGGGTTCGGAAATCATTTGTGTGAAACCACACGATACAGCAAATGCTTCTACACTATAATCTGCGGTATTACTGGTAGATGAAAATTGAAACCAATTGGAGTTGTGGACATTAAAATCTCCCAAAATTGAGATATCGCAAGATAAAAACTGTGATAAGAGGTAGTCTATTTTCAAACTAAGGTTATTAAAAGATCTTGGAAGTTATTACCATTGGGAGACCTATACGTTTGTATAGCTATAATTTCACAAATTGAGGCCCAGAATGTTTGAACCAAATCACGTCGAATTTGTTGTTTTCCAAAGTGAACATCCTGTTACAACCTAGGTTATCCTTGGTATACGCACATACCCCGCCTTTAAGTGGAGGTTGCATGAATCAGGCGAATCGGCGCTTCCAGGGAGACTTGTGTTTCTGATAGAATCAGAATGTCCGGTTGCACTTGTTCAAGGTGTAGGTGAACAGCATTGAGATTCGACCTAATGTTGAAGTATTGTATCCGAATGTTGGTACTTTCGATGACCGAGGTTGCCAGAGTCCTGTCCTCCCGGGCATGCGAATGGAGCAGGATTTTGTTCGCGGCAGATCTTGCTCTTCTTAGTGTTGATTTTGGGGTTAACGAATCCTTGGAAGGATCGAGGAATCGATTGAGAGTGTGGGAGTCTCGCCCTACTTACCTATGGTATAGTCTGGTTTACAACTCGCCATTTTAAGGGTTTAGTCGTTAAAACGCCACGTTTGGCTAGTGCCTGTTGGCGAGTACATAAGCAATAAAGGAGATAGTGACCGGCAGCCTTACCGAACTCAGAAAAGGAGTCCATGGTAAAGCTGATAGTATTGTACCGGGCGGCAGAGGTATACAAGCCTTCCAACTACGAAGTTGTAAAATATTAAAGCTGAAAAGGAAACATTAATTAATTTGCTTCCAATATACCCTACACAATTCACACTTAGTTCAAGCTTGGGTTAGCATTCATACAGCTTGATTTAGAACACAAACAGTGGGCAGAGGTGTACGTCAATCAGTAGAAGAAGCTAGAAATGTAACATGAAGGCGTATTATTGCATTTGTTTTTAAGATTTCCATATTTGGGTTCATTTTCATTTGGCTCCCGTCCTCAATAAACCTGATTAGACCAAAATTGTGTGACATAGAATAAAATATAATATAAACTTAATTTTACCCATTTATTTCAGCATAGTAAGATTTTTGGAATGTTTTTGGTTACTGCGACCTTAATAACATTAAAATTTTAACGATAACATTAAATAATAACAATAATAAGTCGGTAATAGCCCTTATATTCTAATTTAAAAACTATATTGATGTGACAGTCATTCTATCAATATTTCTCATATAATAATACAGTCAATTATCCTCACGAACCGCTATTTACTTACATCCACCATAAATATGGAACCTCATTATGTTATACAGTCTACGCATAATGCATTCTCCTAACCAATATCGTGTTTAGAGATGGGAAATTGAGCAGTTATTTTAATAGGTATTTTTTAAGTATTATTAAACGTCATAACGATTTCCAATTCTAAAAATTGTCTTCAATTTATTATACTTGTATTTGATTTATTCAAGTACGTGGTGCATAAAATTAAAATACGAATTGCACGGTTTCGTACACGTCTCTAAAAATGTATGTGTTTTTTTTTAAGGTGAGTAGCGTAGATAGACAGTAAGTAAACGCCCTTCTTTCTTCTACAAACCGTCGGCGTCGTAACGTTTATAAGTACCCACGTGCTCTAAAATATTAATAAGGCAAATACTGATTTATTATTGAATAATTGTTAATGATAGAAATAAGGTTTTGATAACTTCGAACGAAATGGGATAAATTCACTATAGGTAATTGAGTTTGAGCAGAAATTATATTTTAGGGTGGATCATTCGTTGTTTACTAATAAGTACAGTTTATTAGTCGATTTTTGTATTTGTCATTCGAGTATGTTCCTATTTTTGATTGTATTATATGTTTTTGATTTATTCAGTACCAAATTAACGTGTATGTATATTTTTAGATTTGTTTTCTTTTTACATTTAATACCTTTATTATTCATTTTGTGCTTTCTGTCTTTTATTTTACTATAATTGAGTTAGGAATCAGAAATAGAAATAAAATGCAGTCGTTTTCATACGGGAAATTTAACATCTCTTTTAAACTAGCAAGACCAAATGAGCAGAATCAAGCGAAACCTATCAGATTATTTAGTGCTTGTTTTGTACCAATTTGTACCATTAATAAAAATGTTGTACCCCATGCCGTTTTTAAAAAATCAACAAGCTAGCAGGACCACAATAAAAAAAACGATAAAAAGAAAATTAAGATCAGCAACAGAAAAAACTGAATTTGTACTAATTAAGGAGTAATAGTGTGCATTGTGCATATTAAAAATTCCATCTTTTGTAAAAGCGGCTTCATCAAAATATTAAAAAAAAATTCTTGGTCTTGATTCCCTTTATTTTGAATCCAATTGGAAAAATCAACACGAGCAGGAAAATCACCTGCTTGTAAAATCTGAACTTTTTTGAAATGAAAAGGATACAAGCCTTCTTTATGTAGAATGTTCCACACAGAAGATTTTCACACATTGAGATACATTGCAGCCAACCTTTTTACGCTTATTTCGGGATTGTACTCAATATCCTGATATTCTTCCATTACATCAGCGTGTCTTCCCGTTTCATTATATTTAGGAATTACCGATCCTGTTTTCCTAATTCTTTGATGAAGAAGCGTGAATGATTTAGGAGCAGGATGTCTACCTGGAAATTTATCTGCACATCTAAGCAATGCTGCTCGAACGTTGCGTTACATTTTGCCGTACACTAAATGCATATCGGCATATTCTTCGTTACTAAACCAAACCATTCTAATAATATTCAACTTTTTATATTTACGGTAATACGACTTCAGACAAAAGTATCATTGTTTTATGAAAAAATCGAATTTTTTTAAATTTTATGTTAAAATTAGGAAATTTTGAAAAACAAAACACTTATGAATAACAATGCCCAATGCCCCTCCCAAACGAGCCGCTTATGAGTACAACTAAAAAATCATATTCACGCCATACGGTTGGGCATATTCTGCTGAATAAATGTACAGAACGCTATCATTTAAAGGGAAACAATTTTGAAGATATTTGAATTAAACCGATGTTAAGGTGCCATCTTCCAAAAGCTCCAGTTCTCTTAGGAAGTATTTTTGTATTAAGATAATTTACGTTAAATCGACATAAAATTAGCTCTAGAATCTGCAGTTTTCTTTTGTGAAAAGAGTTTGTGGACACCCTGTATATATATATATATATATATATATATATATATATATATATATATATATATATATATATATATATATAAACACAAACACACACACACACACACACACACACACACACACACACACACACACACACACACACACACACACATATATACATATAAACACTGAATCATTGAAAATGAACAGGGCTATGCAACCCAATTTACACATAATGGGAAAATATTTTTAATATGACAATATAAATAATTTTTCAAAAGGTTGCTATGCTTAATTAGTTTTTGAAATACAAAACTGTAAATCTGACTTGCGCGTTGTTTTATTGTCAAAAAATAAAACGTTAGTTTACTACCATGGGTAGACGGTTAGGTCAGCAAGACTCTACTTTAAAAACAAGAGGGATGGTCATAAGCATGGCAGAGCAGGGCCTTTCTTATAATGAAATAAACCGACGCGTGGATCTTCTTTTAGAAAACTCAACTTGCACGATGGGTTCAAAGACACATAATAGGTGGACCTCTTACAACTGTTAGACCTGGCAAAAGACGTAAAACAACTGTACAGGAAGATGAAGAAATTACGGTAGCAGCAGCTAGAAATTCTTTTACTACAGCTACTCGCATACGAGAAGAAACCGACGTTCAGGTTTCTCTCTCTACAATACGCCTTCGTTTACATTCATCCGGAATACACCATAGATGCCCAGCAGGGAAACCATTGCTCACTAACGCGCAAGCTAAGGTCCGTTTGAACTTTTGTAGGGAAAATTTGAATAGAGATTGGTGCAAACCGCTCCCACAGCACATTGTGAACTGGATCAAAGAGAAAAGACGAATCTATCGGCAATTCTTGCGATCCAGGGCTCCCGCTCTCAAGACCGAATATAATCGCCTTAACGCCTTAATCAAGCGAGAAGCAAACAAACACGCCGAAGACTCCTGGACCAAAGCCACCTCCCAGTTAGATTATAGAAATGGTAAACTCTTCTGGCAACAGTTCGATAGACTGACCAGAAGAAAAGATAACCCTAAATCCCACCTAACCGACCATCAGGGCAACCTAATCTCCTCCGACCAAGGAAAGGCCGATTTCTTCGGTCACCACCTCCAATGCATTTTCCGATCCCCACATGATCCCCAATTCGATAACCGGGTCAATTCTGCAACCTTAACCTTTCAGAAATCCAACTCGATAACGAGAATGCCTTCTATGCCCCCATCACGCCCGACCAGGTCCACACTTATTTCAAAAAAGAAAAAAAATTCTGCCCCAGGTCATGACGGCCTAAATCGTAAAATCCTCCATCACTTAACCAGACCCAGCTCTCCTATTACTCTCCAACATATACAACCAATGCCTAATCCTATCTCATTTCCCGACGGATTGGAAATCAGCCTCCACCGTGATGATACCGAAACCCCAAGCCGACCTAACCCCACCTTCCTCCTATAGACCAATCTCCCTCCTGAGTTACCTCGGAAAATGCTTTGATCAGATTCTATCCAGGCGACTCAGGAACCACCTAGAATTCAACGACCTTCTTCCTAATAGCCAATTCGGCTTCCGTCCCAACCGAACGTGTCACGGTCCCTTGTTGAAGCTGCTTACAGAGACCACCAGAGAATTCAATCACAAGCAATGCAATCTAGCTGTATTTCTGGACATTAAGCAAGCAAGAGAGTTTTATATACAAGTTGTTCAATAATTGTTTATTTATAAAAAACACTAATTTTTCAGATCAGTTTATCATGGATCCTTGATTATTTTACGGAAAGACAGGTGTTACACCATAGTTTCCGCCGGAGGAGAGGGAAGACAAATGCTTAAAAGATAATGATGATGAAGAGTACGTTCGATATGAACCAATTTCATCGAATAAGGTTATAAAATAATTACTGAAAAAAACATATAACTGTTTGATATCTGTTGTAGGTAAGGCCTCTGACGAGAGTGAAAACGATCAGGGAGATGAAGACGATCAGAATAGTGAAGAAGATGAGGTCAATATAGACCAAAGTAATGGTAGTGGAAACCTTTGAAAACAATGTTCCCCATACCCATGTGGTTTGAAAAACTCCCCCAAGATATACAGAAATCAAAGAACCCATTTTCTATTTCAAGCAACTTGTAGATAAAACAGTGTTTGAGAATTTTCTTAGCAGTCCAATGTTTATCCAAGGCAGCGTGATCCAAATAAACCAGCTAACATTTCAGTAGATGAGATTGAACAGTTTTTCGGCATTGCATTTTACATATCTGTGTTTGTATTGGAATCCGATTAGTCGAATAGATGTAGTAGCTTTCACAATGTCAATCAACAGATGGGAACAAATGAAAACATTTCTTCATTGTAATGACAACGATACATACATTCTAGCTGGAAAACCAGGCCACGATAAGTTGCACAAAATCAGACCATTTATAACATCTTTACAAGAAAAACTAAATAAAATACCAATGAATGAAAACTTTGGCGTGGACGAACAAATTATTCCATTCAAAGGACGTAGCATATTAAACCAGTATAATCCAAAAAAAACAAAAAATTCTGTGCCACGAGTAGGTTCAGTTATTCCAAAAAATCCACATTTCAAATTATATTATAATTGCTTTTGTGGATTGGCTTTACAAGTTCAGTTAGAAAAAGTGGGCATACATAGCCCAGCAACCGTCAGAGCTAATCGAACACGCGGTTGCTTATTTTCTCCAGATAGTGAAATGAAAAAAAAAATGAAGAGAAACATTTGAAGAAAAGGAAGTTTCTCTAGATGGTACCCGATTGAAGGCGATCAAATGGAATAATAATAAAGCAGTAACCCTACTTAGTACCTTTTGTTCAGCTCAACCAGCTTCCAATGTGAACCGTGGGATAAGTGGATCCAAACCTATGTAGCGATTCCCAGACCAGCCATAGTTGCTACGTACAACAAATGCATGGGAGTAGTAGATTGATAGATTCCTTGCTGGCACCATATAGAACGAAGATCCGATCCAAAAAATGGTACCAGAATTTTATTTTTCATTTTAGGGATTTGGCACTAGTCAATTCGTTGTTACTTTATCGAAGAGATTGCGAACAGTGAATTTACCCAAATGGAACAAGTTGAAATTACTTCAATGTAAGACAACGGTTGCCGATTTGTCTCTGTAGAGCAGGAAAGACTCTTCAACAAAGACCTGGTAGACCAAACAGCAGCTTGGAAATGCAACAACAAGCGAAAATGAAGCGATGTCCAGCTCATTCTCTTGCTTCAGTTGCCGTTAGACGTGATAACATTGGACACTGGCCACATATTGTCGAAAAAAGGGACGCTGCAGAATGCCAAACTGCTCAGAAACTCCGAAAGTGATCGGCTCTGAATTGGCCAAAATAACAATCAAGTTTTTCTGTGCTTTACGCCCACAAATCAACTGCTTTTTTAATTTCCACTAACAATAACGAGATTTTTCATAATTACGTGTTGTTGCGTACAGGAAACAAAACACCCAGTTTACAACCCTGTAGCGAAAATTTTACATACAGTGTATTTTTCTGCCATTTACTTGTTAATAAAGTAAAATTAAATCAAAACATTTGTCTTATTGTTTTAAAATCCATGTAATATAGGGTTAGTAGGTATATAATGAGAATGACAATTATCGGTTTCCCTTATAACTGATTTTAGATTTTATTCGTACTATCATTTTCAGTTTCCAAGGTCGGCTAAACCTGATAGCCCAATTTGGCCTTCTTAATGAGTTTGTGATTGCGTTTTAATCACTTCTTGAAATTGCACATTTCCTTAACAAACTGTTAATCACCGTTTCCAGTTTAGTTTATAGCCCATTTTGAATTTTATTCAAGGTCATTTAAACCTGATAGCCCAGTACGGTTTTCTTAATGTGTTTTTAATTGTTTATTAATGACCGAGAAAAATATAACGTCGTTAATAGTTTTCAATGACCAGCTCTGGTGTAATTCTAGGTTTTCGAGGACAATTAAACCGGGTAACCCATGTTATCTTACTAGGTCTGTAATTGCCTTGTAATTGCATATTCATTACTTATTAGAACAGAACCTGTCGTAATACGCCTGTAGTTGCCTTGATATTGCATTTTAATTACCCTTGGAATTGAACATTTCAGTAACGCGTTTTTAACCACATTTCCGGTTTACCTACTAGCCTGTTTTGGAGTTTATTCGTTGGATTAGCAGTTTTCAAGGTGAATAACTCAATAGCCCAAATTTCACTTTGCCCATTTCATTAAATGTTTCTTTGGTGTGACACGTAGTTTTAAAAATCGATTAAACCTGATAACCCATTTTGGCTTCATTAATGGGTCTATAATTGCCTTGTAATAGCATTTTAATCACTACTAGAACTATTTCGTTAATAAGTTTTAATCCATTTTGAACTGTATTCGATATTTAATTCCTACTGTTCAAAGTCAATTTAATTAATTAGCTTGGTTTTATTTATGTATTTTTAATTTTTAATTGTTTTTCATGACCATTGTCCATTTCCTTAATAAGTTTTTAAGCAAGATTTCCAGTTTACTCTATAGTCATTTTGAATTTTATTCGATATTTAATTCACACATTTTCAAGGCTAATTAAATCGGAGAGCCCAGTTTGTAATTGCTTAGTAATGACCAGAAATTTCATCAAGTCGTTAAGTGTTTTTAATGACTATTTCTAGTTAGATCAATTAAACCTGGTAACCCAGTTTAGCTTTCTTGAAGGGTTTTAAATTGCTTTTTAACTACTTCATGAAAGTGCGCATTTTGTTAATAGCTTGAATAACCATTTCTGGTTTTATTCGAGATTAAACCTGATAGAAAAATGAGTACATATTTATTTGTATCCAACAGGGTTATAACTAGCAATCGTTTCCACGATTTTGGTCAAGCCAGGCATGAATCACACTTGTAGATGAGAATTGCACGCACTTTAGCTATAAGAATTCTGAAATATTATTTAGTCTAGAAACAAACCCCCACGTTCATCCCAAAATAACCTTCCTCCCAATATATAAACCAACATTTCAGCAGAAGTCGCATTTAGCCTAGAAACAAACTTCTACCAATCCTAAATGTGAACCAACTAATTAATGGAGACGCAGTTATCTGAACCTCCTTCTTTAACTGAGAAACAAACCGGGTGTGAGTAGATTAACCTAGCAGAAAAGCAAACCGTACCTTGGTTTCTAATAAATATAGGCTTGGTTTCCAAGAACATTACCTTGAAGTAGATGATTACCTTTCACTTGAAGCAAGGTGCGTCTAACATTGGCTACGTTTCCAGAGACGTTACCTGAATAAGAACACGACCTTGACCTTGAAACATTCCGTTACTGCCAGACTGATGGTAATTACCAATCTATCTATCTCACACCTATGTAAACGATTTTATATCTAGTTATCTCTAGCCGATTACACTTGGTCCAAATGCCGTAAATGATGTCGAATAAGTAATTCCGGTAGCAAGAAAATTCAAAGGTTTGCCAAATGATAGTACTAGATGTATCACGGCACATTCCGGTAAACTGGTTTAAAATTGAACATTGCTTTACGGGAGGAGTTGACCAAAGTATAGGGTGGCCAATTAACGTATGTTAAGATATTTCTTAAATCTAAATTTTGGTTAAATATAAATAGCATTTTCATAAGAAAAAAATGATTCTAAGAATAGATGTAACTTGCGTATGCATGTTGACTATTTTAAAATGTACAGGGTGTGCAAATAACGTATGTACAAGTTATTTAATGCGCTAAATTTTATCTGGATATAACTTGTTGCATGCACGCATATTGTAATATACTATAATTAAACCGCGAATCAACCCGGAAATAAATAGAAAATCAATTGGCCTTAACAATTGCAAATCAAAGCGTAAATAACTTTAATGAAACCGCGAATCAAACCATTAATCAATTTAAATGACCTATTGAACCTTAAACCAAATCTTGAGTTAACTAAAACTGCAAATCATTCGAAAAGTTCATCTAAAACCCATTAACGAACTATTTATTTCTTCGAGTCATTAAAAAGTAATTAAAGTATAACTACGTAACCAAGTTGAATTGCCTTGCAAATTACGAATCAAAGCGCCACGAATTTACTTAGGTTTACTTAAATTGCGGAAACCAATAATTAATCTAATTGATCTTTAGATTCACGAAATAAACCTCCAATTAATACGATAAAACAACAAATTAATTTAATTGTTTCTAAATCGCAAATGGTCACTAAATCCGAATTCCCAGATGTCGTTAGAGAAGCAATTAGTCAAATGGGCGGTCAGGTTTATTTAACTTTGAAAATTGCGACTAAAAGCGCAAATTACTTTAATTAAACCGCGAGTCAAAATGGAAATAGATTGCAAATTATTTTGGTTGACCTTGAAAGTCGTGAATTAATTCAATTAAATTACAGAAACCAATAATAAATTTAATTCACCTTGGACCCGCAAATCAAAATTCTAATTAATTTGATTAATCAATCAATTTAATCCACCTTAAAAACCGCAATTTAAACTGAAAATTGTTATTCAATTAAGGAAATAGGCAATTTTCAAATATGAGCAAAATTACATGGGTTAATGAGGTTTAATTGACATTGAAAACGTCAACAAAATCCAATGTAGGGCATAATGTATTCCCCAAGTAGGCATTGAAACGCACTAACGAAATGAGCAATTAAAAAGAGTAACTGAAAACAATTAAAAATCCAATATATATTAGGTTTAATTGACCTTGAAGTGAGTTAACCGAAAAAGAGAACATGCAGTTATGAAATAAAAAGAAAAACCTTCAAGATTATTGAAACTTAAAAGCGTAAATTTTCGAATTTTATATTGTGCAAACTTATTGAAATATATTGTAAGTATTTGTATGTGCAAGAGTGTAAAGGAAAGTGAAAGTGAAAGTAAGTGCAAGTGTTAATGTACACGACACGTACACGTGAGCGTAAACGGGAACGTAAAACTAAACGTAATCTTAAAAAGAAGTGTAACGTAAGCGTAAAAGCAAGCGTAAACATAAACGTAAACGTAGGCGTAAATGTATACGTGAACGATTACGTAAAAGTAAAAGTAAAAGTGAAAGTAAAAGTAAATGTAAAATTAAAGTAAAAATAAAAGTAAAAGTAAAAATAAAAGTAAAATTACAAGTAAAAGTAAAAATAAAAGTAAAATCAAAAGTAAAAGTAAAAGTAAAATTAAAGGTAAAGGTAAAAGTAAAAATAAAAGTACCGATGGTTTTGTCGTTTCTTTTGATAAAACCGTCAACAATTCATTGTTGGTGGACTTAAAAGGAAACGTAAACAAAAGCGTAAACGTAAATGTAAACGGCTACGTTTACGTTCACGTAAATGAATACCTAAACATAAGCGAAAACGTAAATGTATATGAAAGCGGAAACATAAGCGCAAATTTAACGTAAGCGTAGACGTACACATAGACGTAAACGTAGACGTAAACGTAGACGTAAACGTAGACGTAAACGTAGACGTAAACGTAGACGTAAACGTAGACGTAAACGTAGACGTAAACGTAGACGTAAACGTAGACGTAAACGTAGACGTAAACGTAGACGTAAACGTAGACGTAAACGTAGACGTAAACGTAGACGTAAACGTAGACGCAGACGTAAACGTAGACGTCAACGTAGACGTAAACGTAGACGTAAACGTAGACATAGACGTAAACGTAGACGTAAACGTAGACGTGAACGTAGACAGACGTAAACGTAGACGTAAACGTAGACGTAAATGTAAAATTAAAGTAAAAACAAAAGTAAAATTAAAAGTAAAAGTAAAAATAAAAGAAAAATTAAAAGTAAAAGTAAATGTAAAATTAAAGTAAAATTACAAGTAAAAGTAAAAATAAAAGTAAAATCAAAAGTAAAAGTAAAATTAAAGGTAAAGGTAAAAGTAAAAATAAAAGTACCGATGGTTTTGTCGTTTCTTTTGATAAAACCGTCAACAATTCATTGTTGGTGGATTTAAAAGGAAACGTAAACAAAAGCGTAAACGTAAATGTAAACGGCTACGTTTACGTCCACGTAAATGATTACCTAAACATAAGCGAAAACGTAAATGTATATGAAAGCGGAAACATAAGCGCAAACTTAACGTAAGCGTAGACGTACACATAGACGTAAACGTAGACGTAAATGTAGACGTAAACGTAGACGTAAACGTAGACGTAAACGTAGACGTAAACGTAAACGTAGACGTAAACGTAGACGTAAACGTTGACGTAAACGTAAACGTAGACGTAAACGTAGACGTAAACGTAGACGTAGACGTAAACGTAGACGTAGACGTAAACGTACACGTAGACGTAAACGTACACGTAGACGTAAACGTAGACGTAAACGTAGACGTAAACGTAGACGCAGACGTAAACGTAGACGTACGTAGACGTAAACGTAGACGTAAACGTAGACGTAAACGTAGACGTAGACGTAAACGTAGACGTAGACGTAAACGTACACGTAGACGTAAACGTACACGTAGACGTAAACGTAGACATAGACGTAAACGTAGACGTAAACGTAGAGATGAACGTAGACAGACGTAAACGTAGACGTAAACGTAGACGTAAACGTAGTCGTAAACGTAAACGGAGACGTAAACGTAGACGCAGACGTAAACGTAGACGTACACGTAGACGTAAACGTAGACGTAAACGTAGACGTAAACGTAGACGTAAACGTAGACGTAAACGTAGACGTAAACGTAGACGTAAACGTAGACGTAAACGTAGACGTAAACGTAGACGTAAACATAAACGTAGACGTAAACGTAGACGTAAACGTACACGTAAACCTAAACGTAGACGTAAACGTACACGTAAACGTAGACCTGAACGTAGACGTAAACGTAGACGTGAACGTAGACGTAAACGTAGACGTAAACGTCACGTAAAAGTGAACGTAAATAAATAAATAAGTTTTAACTTTAATGATCTACTAAAATTAGCAAATTGTTAGTCACCCTGCACTAATAGTTATGCTCCTCTTCATAGCTTTAATGCTTTAATCGTCGATCAAATTCAGTTTTTGTAACACTTTTAACCAATAATTTTCAACCTCGGTTGGTGTCAATGCTTCTATGTCAATGTAAGCACAAATTTTCGTATGTCCCCTTTTTACCTGATTTGATTATTACGCCATCTCAATTTTTTTAAATTGGATGTAAAAGAATATGTATTCCATAATATAAGACAGGATGGTAGGTTAATAAAAAATATATAGATATCTAGATAGGGAATCGAACCCCAGATTTCTCAATTGCCGGTCGAGCGTTCCTACCTTTAAACCACTAGAGAAGTGGTATACGTATGCATTAAGGTGTTAGTTTATACACAGTGAGCTGTCCTGTTTCAAATCAGTGGAATACTAAGGAATGTTTGTTGGAGAAAATAGAATCGTTAGTAGTTTAAGAACGCTCAACCGACAATTAAAATTCAAGTTGTGCGAGTAGATAAAAAATGTTATGGAATATTCTAAATCTGTTCTGCAGGAAGATAACATAAACCCTAAACCGCAGTTACTTCAAAGATGGCCAATAGCGAGTACAGAAAGTGTTCCAAGCCATTTTGCGCCTGTTCCACAAACTGCTCTTCAATCTGTTCTTGACTCTACTTTTAAAAATTCTTCTCCTTTGGGTGTACGTATCAGTTCATTACTATTGATAAGCCGATAAAGCAAAGGCACTATCCCCTATCTGTTGCATTACAAGTCATCAATAACGAATTGGCGGAAATGTTAGCTTTAGCTATTGTTGAGACTTCTGGTCTAGCTCAGTAGTGCTACTTTAAAAATAGGACAATAAGGTCGCTCTTGCATTAACATTTGGAAACTCAATGAAATAACACGTGTCCTCGCCCTTCCATTTCTCTTATTCTTAATCCTTTACGTGATGTCTTTTCACGCTTCTCTAGATAATAGCTGTGCTTATTGGAAAATCCTTCTTTATCCTGCTTCGAAATCGAGTTTACCATCCTTATTCACAGTTTGTATCACTTTATTTACATGCCGTTTGATTGATCATGTGAACGATGCATACTTCGAACCCTGTTGTTTTGCTCGAAGCTTTGTTTATCTGGATTGTTGCTTACGTCAAGACCAGACGAATGTAATTTTAGTCGCCTAGAGCTTGGGGATGACCTAAATAATGACCTCTTGGTGGATCCAGATAAGGATTAGCTATCCTTGATATTCCTGTTCTCTCTAAAGCGTAACTTTCCTTTGTCTGATCCCCAACTTTTGACTAAAGAACATTTGATCTTTATTCATACAATCACTTGTCCAGACATTTCTCTTTTTTTATTATTCAAACGGATAAAGCCGATTTGGGAGTCAATGATGTGCTAACACACTAACACTCAAATTGAAAATATGATTAGTTATGTCAGTAGATTATTGACTAAAGTGGAAAGACTACTCGACCACCGAGTAAAAGTATCTGGTCGTTTTGTGGAATAAAAAAGGTTTAATCTTGGTTTCGCTTAACTACAAAATCTCTCTTGTGGGTTAGCAACGTGGTCAATTCGATTAAAACAAGACCACTAACCACCACAAATGTAAACAGCATGTCGTTCCTCATAACTTCTATGGTTCTGTCTTTAAACTGTTGCTTTCCTTCCCTCGTCACTCTCCTGCTATCGATCTCTCGTATTTTAAATTAGTTTCCCGCCTTTCTCTTGTGGCGTGATAAAGGCAATATACTACATAAAGGAACGAAATCGTCTTCATTTCTCTCAGATTCTCAGAAGTTATTCCTAAAGAACAATGAGCAGAATTATTAACGATACCGATGATTTACTTACCTCTGGCTATTGTGTGATGTCTAAAACTGTGAGCCGTAGGTGTATATTCTACTACTGCACTGCACTTTGATAGAATAAACTACTCCGCCTGGATTATTTACTCCTCGTGTTAGCTACTTTTACTAGACCATGAAATGTTTTTTGTTGTGACACCGTGGAATCCCTACCTGGGTCATCTAATAGCCACTTCTTCATCCTGGTGGTAGCAGACTATTTTACCAATACGTTTGCAGCAAATTGTATAAAATTGGAAACAAACGAATGAACATAATGCAATGTCTACAAAAAATCATTGTGCAGTTCTCTAATTGAAAAGGACCAAATAAATAAATTTTTATTTACGTTACATTTAGACTTATCACTTAGAAGCAGTCCGTGCGTATTTATATTTACTTCAAATTTCTAATATCTTGGCAAGCAGCAAGAAAATTAAACTTTCACGGAAATACGTGAAAATTGATTGTGGTACACTGCTGAATTGAATTAAGCAACAAACTCTATTGAATGGGTAATAAAACATTCAGACTCGATTAAAAAATGCGCATATTTTATCTAATAATGAGCTCCTTTATGCGCGAATCTCGACTAATATAAATTGATGAAAGAAAATTTTAAATTAGAATACAAAAGAGACGTAAGCTTTCTAAATAACAAACTAAATTCTATTGTAGAAAAATTCCCTTTTAGAAATTAAATATTCCTTAAAAAATAGAAGCGGCATGCATTTTCAAATTAAGAATCTTGGGATTTAAAAGGAAATTCAGGAACTCCGCTTATTCACAAATGGGGTTCCTGTTAGTATTATTTTCTTTTGAAGTATTTTAGGGAGCGAGCGGTCCTAATGACGTTTTCCGAGTAATCCATGCAAATACAAATCTACGCACAGGATCTTTTTTATTTCCCGAATCATTCAAAAGGGTTCAATCTTTCTGTTCGATTATAAATAACTTCATAACTAACGTGTAACTAAATGAAAAAGGGGATATCGTTTTTTTTGTTATATAAAGAAAACATTTGATAAAAGAAACAAGGACAAGGTGGTCTTGCGCGCTTAGACCGGGCAGTTTGTCACGGGATGTGTTTTACGAGCAGTCCCAAAGGTACGCTAACCTACGGTTACCTACCTTCCCTTTTAGTCACCCCAACCTCGTGGTAGATCTTACAAGAATAAAGGAATGTCGCTGTATATTTTAGGGATGGGGATTGTATAAACGCAGTTTTCATCCTTTTTTTCGTAAGTGCTTTACATTTTAAATATGAATTTGAAAATCTCGCCCTTTTTTGCTTTCATATTACTTTCTAGGATAAAATGATATAAAAATAGTCCAATGTTGCGTTTTTCACAAAAAATTTTCGAACTTTATTGGAGGGTCAAAGCGTGTCAATTTTGTAGAAAAATATCTTTCAAACAAAAGTTTTTCTGTTAGTGTTCTGTCAAAACAAAACAGTTCATTCAGGTTAAACTTATGTTTAAGGGCACGTGCAAGAAGTAAATATGCTAATGCCAAATGCATATTTCTCCTATCTTAAAAAAAATAAAACGTGCTTTTATATGTTCAGCACAATTAGTGATAAGTGAGTAACCATCGAGAATTTAAACCATGGTTCTAAGCGTGAAAGCTTAGTTGGGCATTTTGGTGATATTTACAATGAAACCTAATGGTCAAGACAACAGTTTTCTGTAAGAATATATGTCCGTGAGGTGGTTATAAATCAGAAATAGATAAAAACCTCTCCGTGGACCACGCTTCGTCCCAAGCTGTCACCTTGTGGCTAAGGAAGTGCACCGAGGTTATCGCTCTTCTTGGAGAGCCTAACCGTCAAACCATGCAAGTCTGTCGTCTGTCACTATATCTCACGGGCAGATTGTGTCGGGGAGTCTTGGCCAAATTGCCCGGACCAAGAGGAGAAAATCTCAATAAAAACCCTCAATCCTATAATCAGCCACTACTGGCCCCACCTTGGGGCACCAGATGCAACCCCGCTGTATATAGTTATCTTGCACGGTAGTAGAAGACTCCTGTCGAAGTAACCTTTCATCATCCATACTTGTGGGAACAATATGGTAGACTACATAGAAAAGGAAATAGAAGAGGATCCGATGAAAGAAAACTATCTACGGCCTTTGGAGACACTCTAGATACGGGGTTCAGGTACAACTCGTCACGAGTAAGCACGGTTGCTGCAGGAATGGGAAGCAGGCCAAAAAATTGTCACGAGCGCAAACTGAAGAGTTAGGAAGAAGAAAGCTGGAACTTGAACTGAAACCAAGCCGACAGTTAATTCGACCCTAGGAAGGTGTGCTGGAAAGAGAGAGGCAGCTCTAAGCGACACCGATTGGACTTTAAGGATGAGTTATGGCGGTCGTCAACAAGCCCAGTATGGATCACGTGTGCAAACCACTTAACCACGAATTGGCAAAACAAGGCTATGAACAACTTGGAAACGATATGGGAGGGCCTTAATACGGAGCTGACAACTTCAAAGTACGAATCATGAGAAGGAAGGCACCATCTTGGACTTCGCTATGGAAACGTATACGGACTGGTCTTGAGCTAAATGCTACAGACGGCCAGTGGCAAAGCGTTTACCGCCGCTGTTCTGGAGCATTGTCATGTAACCCTGCAGCAAAGGATTTATATCTCTAGCTTATGCAGATGCCGTGGTCATCTTAGCAGAAGGGAAATTCGTAAATACAACAAGGGAACATATGCAAACCGTCTTGAATGTAACATTTAAGTGGCCTCAAAAGGTAGACTTAAAAGTCAATCCTCAAAAAACCATTCACGCGCAAAAGAAAAATAGAAATTCTCGGTCCTCTCTTTCTTGGCGGGAGACTTATCAATATGTCTGTGGAAGTGAAATTCTTGGGAATCGTTATCGACTCCGAGCTTACCTGGAGCCAACATATTGATAATCATCAGCAAAGCGGAAATCTCACTCACTATGATTAGACGCACCTATGGTAAAAAAAAACATGGGGACTATACATAAGAGTAGTCACACCAGCAATCGCATACGCGGGACTGGTATGTTGACCAAAAACCAGTTTAGGAATAACGGGAGCAATGAGATCAACGCCTACCGTAGCAATGGAATTTCAACAAAGACTTCCTACACTCAAATTTGTACTTGAGAGAGAGAGAGGCAAGATTGAGACTTAACACGATTCAAAACTTGCGGAACAAGGTACGTAAAATGGAATACGAGAAGAGGTCCCATACTTAAAATGGGAGTGGACCACATGGTACGAAAAAAACTTGAAAACCAGACTCTTCAAGGTAACTATTATCAATCAAGAATAGGCGTGTAAGCAAAACTGCGGGGAGCCTTGTTTGGTATACTGAGCCAAAAAGCGAAACAGGTACTGGACCGGCGTCTATTGCGGAACTTCAAGCGGGAGAACTACGATCTCATTTGGAAAGTAAGCTATACAACTATAATTTTTCCATCTGGTTGAATTGAATATCGGTAAAATAACCTTGCTTCACTTTTTAATTTGTTGACTGTTGTAGTTCCACGAACAAAAAAATCAAAGACCACTAAAATGGCGTTGCTCCACTTTTAAGCGAATCACAATCCCTGTGACCTTGAAAAAATGACTTGCAACTAGTAACAGCACTCTTATGTAATTTCCTATGATGGTGTCTCTCTTTTCTATCAGAGTTAAAACTAGTCGTATTTCTTTATTTATACACAACGCTACCCCAACACTAGATCTGTGCAAGCTCTTATGTGCATAAAATGAATTGGTTATTGTGGAAAATCCAGAAGCTGGCGTAAGAGACTTAAAAATTAAGAAAACATCGAGTTGCAAAGTGTCTACAAAAAAACAAATTTGATCCCCATCATCTCCAGGTACAATAAGAACTAAACAAACATGACTGTGAAAGAAGGATAATATTTAAACTGGGTCGCGTGCTCTAGAGAACAGAGATTTTTTCAAAATTGTCCTTATTACAGACGAAAGTACGCTTCATTGAAACGGTTTTGTGAATAGACACAGTTTTCAGTATTACGACACCCAAATGATTCAAGTTAACAATTACCAGCATAGTTGAAGGAACAACGCTTGCGATAGGATAAGCAATGATTTTGCCGTTGGCCCATACTTTTTGATGAGCATGTACCATTGGAGACATAATGAAAAAAAAAATTACTTATTAGTAAATGTAATAAAGTAAGTGTTTAGTAAGTGATCTCACATTATTTGAGTTGATCGTCACATTTCCAGTTTTGGTTTTTATAGCACGATGTTTCGAAAATGGACACTGCTTTCGTCATCAGACTTAGTATCTCAGTCGAATTCATTTTTCTCTGATTCATTTTAAAGCATTCGATTACTTTCAGATTCGACCTTCGAACCTTTTACTTACAAGTCAGACACCTTTGTCACTGGGCCACTGATTAATTCAATATACATGAACGATCAACTTATGCTCTGGAGTTCGATAACTCCGTTACCTTCAGAGTTACGAAAAAAAGTTTTAAATAAAAGTCAAGCTGCACATATTAAACGTATCTAATAATATACAAGGTATTTCATAGTCACAGCATATCAAATTTGTTTTTTTAATGGAACACCCTGGATATTATGTCAATTTTCAATTAGGTTCATTTTACCTATTCCAATGATAAAGCTTGTTACTAGGTTCTACAGGGTACTTCTAAACATATGGCCATTTTTATGTGAAAATCGTAATGAAATCGTCACCCTATATTATTTAAAATAAGCAATTGAGGGCTAATCTCTCATGGGCAAAATAATTTCGTGATAGTCTGATTTTGTTAAAACATCACTTTTGTGATAACTTTTATTTTTTGTACAGGGTGATCTAAAACTTACACCCATGATTATCTAGGTTATTTTAAATGGAACACCCTCTATTTTATATCATCTCTGAAAGTACTCAAGAAATACTTTTACTCTACTGAAGAATTCCCTATATCTAAATCTTACAGTTATTGATTTATTTAGATTTTTAAAAATAAAAGCAACATTTTTGGCACTGCAAGATTTTTACAGTTTGCCATGACTGTAAAGTATTATTTGCCAGAGGGTAGTCTTATTTATCTATCAAGCTTGTAAAATTCAAGGTAACGGAGTTATCGAACTACGGAGTATATTTTTTAGAACTTTATATGTATAAAACTTTTTTGTGGTTGCGCAGTAGTATTGCGCATGTTGCGCAGTAACATATTGTGCAGGTGTGCCGCGCCTAAGCTCTTCGCTCGTTATTGGCATTCATAAGGGTTTCATTCCTATACTAGCCTGGTTTATCGGATTTTCGGCGAGTGCTATGCAAGTGACTTCTTTAAGTTCTCGTCCATTGTCACTATCTGTATATTATCCTATTGGACTCGGTGGTTTTCATTGCATACATTTACGGCGATTCTGGATCTTTCTCTTTTGCTTTTGCGGATGTTATTTTTGTGTTCCTGTGTTCAAACCTTGAGTGGTCTACTGCTCTTTCCAATGTTCCAATGTTCTGGTATTTATTAAGCGGGTTGGATTTGGTAAATATTCCCGTCACCGTTCTTGTCGATTTGAAAGTAGTATCTTATAATACGCAGCAAATACAAGAAACGCACTGCCTTCAAAACCACAAGAACGGCCAAGGAAATTCTCACCAAACCAATCCACACAATGAAGAGCAGAATTCTAAAAATACACCCTACTACGCGAATGTGGCCAGATCATGCAAGAGAGAGAGTAGTAGACCACTCAAAGCTAAAACACATGAACGTAAGAATATTCGTAAGGCGAAACAGAAGGATCCAGAATCGCCGAACATGTCGGGAACGAGGGCCACCGAATCCAATTGAATAACGTAAAGGGAGAAGAATACAACTCGCCGAAAACTCACAGCAACAATGGTAGAAAATCTGATAAGCCACGCTAGAATACAAATGAAACCTATAAGGATGCCAATAAAGCGGGAAGAGCTTAGGCGCAACAGGTAACATGCGTAATATGCGCAATACACTACTGCGCAAGCACGAAAAAGTTTAATATACAGGACGTCCGAAAAGTATGGAATATTTAATATATCTCGACAAAAGTTGTCTAGTATTTAGTTCTTCATTACAGGAATATATTTAGTTGGTGGTTTCTTAAAAAATAAGGGAGCAGCGAACATTACTACATTTTTTTTAATGGCAAAGTAACACTATATTGTACTTATTTGTTAGATATGTTTTTTCTCTTTTCAATGATACAAAGCTTTAATACTTTTACCGAACTAGTTTTTGAGAAAAACGAAAAAGTGATGGTATAGAGTGATGTTAAATCCATTACGTGACCTATATGTTACATAATAACTAAACTAATCTGAAATAACTCTAAACAAATTTATTTTAAGTTAATATTAATCTGGACACAAAAATAGGAAACTAGAATAAATGTTCAAACTGAGCACAGCCTGGCAGTGATAAATTCTACGTTGAAATTCATCAATCGCAATTGAAAGAGCTTCAGGTGTGATGGCCATCATCTCTGAACGAATGTGATTTTTTAAGCTCTCGATGTCTCCCGACCTATTTACGTAAATCTTACTTTCAAGGTTGCCCCGAAGGAAGAAATCCAGCGGACTTAAATCTGGTGACCGAGCTGCCCATTGTACTCGAACTTTTCTGCCTATCCCACGATTTGGGAAGGTATCATTAAGGTGCTGGCGGACATTAATCCCAGAATGTAGAGTAGCGCTGTCTTGATGGAACCATATTCCGTCCTGGGGTATATCCGGATCGTCTTCATTTGAGAGTAGCATACCGACACTTGCGCCACCATTTTGGATTTTATGGGGCACTTTAACTTTCACTTTTTTACACGCCCACGTGGGGATCGTATTTTTCACCTGAGAATTAAAATATTTAATCTGTTATTAATTAGAATCCGTTTTTATCAAAGTAGGCTGCACACTTATTATTACATTTTTTTAACCCCATCTACAGATTGTGACCTAATATATTTATGCATTGGGGGTTGTATTCTAATAAGGGGTCTTGTAAGACGGGAATCTATTCGCGTGCCTCTTAATATGTGTTCAAACAGTTATACAACTTCGTTTATATTAATTGTAAAGTGGCAATCAGTCGTCGACATCGCGTTAATTAATATGTTTACAAATATTTTAAAAATTTGCTGCTGCAAAAAACATTAAGGTCTAAATTAAATATTAGATGAAATAATAATAATCAATTCTACCCTAATGTAATAGCGCTTTTTTTTATAAGCCCACGTGGGGATCGTATTTTGGTCTATTTTGTAAAGCTAATAAACAATTAGATTATTTTCTGATATTAAAAAAGCTAATCAAGATAAAGATAACATATACAATTGATTGATAAATTCTATATAATGATAATAAAACAGTTAATGGGTATTGAGTAACCAGTTAATTAGCTTGGTGTACAAAAGTGAATGTATGATTTCGCAATTGGACGTAAGCAATAATAATAAACACCGTGCATATTTTACGTACATGTATATATCGGAGCTTTTAGCTATCACAGGCTAGATTAGTTAGAGAGATGCAATGCAATTGCGAAGCTGTTGTAGTTAAATTAAATTACTAACTTAGAATAAAACGTCTATCAAACTCTTTGAGTAAACCGTTAACATCGAAAACCAAACATATATTTGCGCAAACAGGTTATTTTATATTGTGATGTATGCAGCGAATTGCCTGTATTCTTCTTTAAGCTAGATTTTGTCCCTATATTATTTTACTACATAAAAGAAATGCTTCTGTCAAAAAAAAAACGGCTTTAGATTTTATAATCAGCATAAGCATGCATGCTGACCGCTTATTGGAGTACTATTTTTAAATTTTCGGGTTTTACCGATAATGGGATTGTCATACCATCACATAAGCCTATTTTACATACAAGCTCTGCCTTAGCAGAAATGCCCCAGTCAAACAGGCCCCTAGGAAGACCGTAGTAGAAATTTACTCGACACAGATATTGTGGGTAACATTTTTTGAGTTATGACAGGCGGGTCTTTGCAATGAGATGAGAGCTTTCCTTCAATTTTTGTTAATAAACTTGTTTTTCATAACGGTGCTTGAACCTGCAATAACAATGCTGCAGTTAATGCGAATAGACGGTTAAATAGATAACTACAATAAGTGTGAGATTGGTTTCTTTTGTACTCAATCATACTGCTATTTTTGAATTGAGAGCTGATTTTGTATGATTAAGTTAAATCAGTTTGGTATTTTTGAATTGTGGTTGGTTGGTTTTACCAAAGTGTAAGTTAGTCCAATCAATCTTTATGAGCTGTAAGCTAGTTTTTGCAAACTGTAAGTTATGATCTGATTGATTGAGATTGATTGATATTGATTGATCTAATTGTTTGATTTGATCGAATGTGATTTGTTTGGGATTGATCTGCTTAATTGATTTGATTTCATTAATTGATTTAGTCTTTACACCACTAGATGGCACCACAAACAACCCTAGTCCTAGAAATATACCGCTAGGCGGTGCCGTCTCTATTATAGTAAACACTCGCTAGTTTAAAAATACATCACTAGATGGTGCCACAAACAAAACCCTGATTAGTCCTAGAACTATAACTTTATTACAAAAAATTTTCATTAGTCCATACACAACTAGATGACTACACAAATTCAAATTTCCCAACAAGGGGCCACGACAGGAGGGCGCAGGCCCTAACACAGGTTCCTATGTTTGTCTTATAAGTTAGTAATAGGTCCCTTATTTGAACAGCAGTTCAAATTTCTCGCAATAAGTAATCAAAATGAAAACACTTAAATACAAATCCAAATTCAAATTTCCCGCAAGGGCTAAGATCCGAAGGCAAGTTGCGAAGCCCTATGTCTGTCTTATAAGTTAGCATTAGGCCTCCTTATTATTATAATACAAGTTCAAATTTACCCCTCATAGATGCGCCACAAACAAATTAAAATTTTTGGTCTAGGGACGAGGGCCTGAAAGTAAGTTGCTAAGCCTTACATCCGTCTTACAAGTTAGCAATATATCCCCTTATTATAATAAAAATTCATATTTCCAGCCAAAATCTGCAGCGACTTAAATGCAAATATAAATTCAAATATTCCGCCAATGGGGCCTCGACAAGGAGCAATGCCCCGAGAGCATGTTGCACATACCCTACACCTGTCTTCCAAGTTAGCATTAGGACCCTTATTATAATACAAATTCAAATGTTCCGTCAATGGTACCAAGACAATACACGAAAGCCCACGATCACGAACAAGTTGCGATCATGACAAGGGGCGAAGACCGAGAACAAGTTGCGACGCCCTACACCTGTCTTACAATCTCGGTTATGTTCGGGGAGAGTTGGTGTGCCGAAATAGTCTTCGCCGAAACCCTCGCGACGCGAAATTTCACCTGACATGCAAATAACGGTTTCTCGAAACGTCAGGTACTTGCAGCGACCAGCAAAGAGATTGAGATGATTGGTCACGTGCACTAGGATTTATTTAATCAGGAAAAGTTTCTCATAAGTGGTGTTGAGTCAAAGGTTAAATTTGTACGAGCAAGAGATGATACCTTTAGTCTAATGGCAGCGCACGGTTCAAAGTGCAAGACGCGAATTATGGACGCTAGTTTATTGGTGAGACGTATGCGAATCAATCCCACCGTTCTAATTGCGCGCGCTAAAGCCTTAGAAACAACTGCAGCAAAATACTTTGTTACAAGGACCGAAGTAAAAGTGCTAACTATACATTTGGGCATACAGCGAAAATCATTGCATAATGTCTTCCTAAACGATCATCGTAGGTTTTACCGCAAATAAAGCCTTGAGAGAGATAATGTGTAAAGGTTTATTGACTTTCGCATTAACTGTAACCCTGCACCGCAATGTTAAAGAATTGCTGAATACTTTCGCAATAAAGTCCTTGCCCTTATCCGTCTGTATAATTTGAGGTATCTTTCCGCATCTTTGAAAAATAACCGAAAATACGTCGATTATAGAACATATAGTTTTTCAGCTTCAGAGCTAAATACATCGATAACCGTCAGTACATAATTATTCCCGTCATTATATTTACTTAGATTTCTTATATCGCAAAGACCCCGCCTGTCATAACGCAAAAAAATGTTACCCATAATGCACCTATTTCGAGTAAATTTCTCACTACAGATTTATGTATAGTGTACGCTACTTGTTTCTGTAACCGCGCTCTAATATCTTCCCTAGGGGCATATTTATAAAGCTAAGTTTCGTTTGACAGGGGTATTTCTGCTAAGACAGAGCTTGTATGTAAAATAGGGTTATGTGATAGTATGACAATCTCATTATCGGTAAAAACCCGAAAATTTAAAAATAGTCCTCTAATAAGCGGTCAACATACATGCTTAACCTGATTATAAAATCTAAAGCCGTTTTTTTTTGACACAGGTACTTCTGATGATGTATGTAAAATAATATAGAGACGAAATCTAGCTTAAAGAAGAAGACACAGGCAATTCGCTGCATACATCACAATATTGTTTGCGCAAATATATATTTGGTTTTGGCTGTTGACGGTTTACACGAAGAGTTTGATAGACGTTTTATTCTAAGTTAGTTAATAATTTAATTTAATTAGGTATAACAGCTACGCAATTGCATTGCATTTAGTTTTGGGTATGCAACAGCTAATGCAGGACTACGTCAAATCGTAAAAAATTTAAATAAACCTGGGCCGTTAAATTACCCTAAAAAAAAGGTCCGAAAATATGGTTTCCTATCATTCCTGACCACACATTAACTTTCTGCTGGTACTGGGTGTCCGTCTAGATACCAGTTAGGATTTGTTGAAAACCAGTATCGTGTGTTTTGACTATTACCTTGTCGTTTAAGCAAAACGTTGCCTCATCAGTAAACAGAATATTTTTATGAAAAGTTGCATTGCCATCAAGTTGGTGGGATATTCCTTCACAAAATTCCAATCTGCGATCCAAGCCGTCTGTAAAAATCCTGAACTACACACGCTTTGTATTATAATTTCGCGCAATTTGTCTAACGAAAACATAAGAATTTTTCATGACGGACAAGACCACATTTTCACTTTCTTCATTATTTAAAGCTGCAGCTCGGCTCGTTTTTGGTAAATCTTTAAGAGAGCTCGTACGTTGTCATTTGTGCCAAATTTTACTTACAGTTGATTGCGTAATGTGAAATTCGGGGTACAAATTGTTAAACAAGTTGCAAACTTCTGTCTGTGTCCTTCTTTTTTCCCTATATCCCAGCATAATTAAAATTTCAGTACATTCCCTTTCGGATAAATGAGCCATTTCTGTTCACTTCAAAAGCGTATTTCATTCACAAATGGACTTTAACCAATGTAAATAAATAACTTTTTACCTCAAGTGACGTACTACCTTGACAATTCTGAGGCGCAATCAATTGTTTTGACAATTAAGAGTAATCATATGTGTCTAGATTAATGGCTATTAAAATAAACTTAACATCACTCTACCATCACCTTTTTCTCAAAAATTAGTTCAGTAAAAATCGAGGTAAAAGTATTAAAGCTTTATATCATTAAAGAGAGATAAAACATCTCTATCAAATGAGTACAATATAGGGGTAACTTGTCATTTAAAAAAATGATAGTGATATTCGCTGCTCCTTTGTTCTTTAAGAAACCACTAACTAAATATCTTTCAGTAATGAAGAACTAAATACTAGACAACTTTTATTTCAGACATTTTTTGATATAGGTTAATTCATTCTTTTCAGACACCCTGTATAGACCGTTCTAAAAAATATATATTGGATTACTCAGTGGTTCAATGGCAAAGTTACAAAAGTTGCAAGTGAAAGGTTTCAATTTTGAATCTAAGAGTGGTCAGAGACAAATGAAATTGACCCAAATTCAATCACAGTCCTCGGGACTAAAGTCTGGTAACAGAAGCAGAGTCTGCTTTAGATACATCGGGGTATAAAAACAAAAACTGTGGAAATAGGCCGATCAACTCAACTAATACTAAACGTAACTTATACATAGTTGACTTAATCTGACCATACTGTAGAAAAATATAATTGCAAGCAAGTTTTGAGAAACCCTAAATAAGATTTAAGTTTGGGTATTTCCACCCATATTAACACAATAATTTTTGTGAAATTGTAGTACTGGGATAACAATTAGATTTTTTCATGTCGGGATAGAACTTGTTATTATTTGAATCTGTTGTTTCTGTAATTAACATAAAAGGAGACACAAATTTACTAATTGATAATTTTAGTCTTAATATATAAAGGAAGGTCTTTTAATAATTAACCCAAGATAAAGGTAAATAATTTCCATTAGTCAACATTTGCTATATGAAATTACTAACTTTCAGGAGTCATGCATTCAAATATGTTATTCCTGTTCGTACCTGAAATAATATTAAAAAAGATATGATGTTACAGCTGCTCTTAATCGAGTGAGTGTACAGCAAAAAAGCTCTTGAATTAAGAAATCGTACACAAATGTTATTACATTTTCTCATTAGCTGTAAACTAATAGTTTACTTTTACTATACAAGTCAACAAGTAGTAGATAATACATAAATTACATTCGCACGTTACATACCGAAGGTAAGCACATTTGATGATAAGCGAATGACAGCTAGTAAGCTAGTATAAAATGCACATACTAAAATATTGAACACTTCAACACACTAAATGTAATTATAGCAGACTAACTAAGATAGATTTACAAGAAAACATTAAGGCAAAATGTAAACAACGACAATAATCCCTTATAATTTACCTACCTCAGATTTATCAAGTGAATCCAGGTAATTGTCAGAAATTTGTTTTTCATACAAAGCTCTTGCTAAAGAACCTCTAGGTCTATAAGACTTCAATAGGCAAGAGTGTGAAACTCCTTCATTATGCATCATCATATTCGAAGATGATATCCTATGAACACTGGGCTCACAAACACTTTGTTCATTCATTTTTAATAACATGCATCAATTTAATAAATTGCAAATACTTTTAGCAACGTTAAAACGTATGTTATAGTAAATTTAATTTAAATAGAAATATAAAGGTAAAATAAATTTGAGGTTATGTTAAGATTGCAATGTTAAACATAACATTAAGTAACTGATTTTAAACATAAATTAGTTAAATTAACACTTATAGCTTATCGTATTTTAAAATTATCGCGTTAAAACCGCGCTTTACTTAAAAAACTACATTTAAAGTCTCCTTTTGACGTTTAGGTTAATAACGGGAATACAAGCATACCGCAGTGGCGTAACAATGGTTTTTTGTAATTGTTCAATAATAATTGAAATATAATTAAAGTACACTATTATTACCCTTATTATGAATTAAATGTTGAGGAATTAATACAAATATTAATTATATTAACAAGCTGAAACGAATTGCGGTAGTCGTCAATGAACTCAATCTAGCAATTACTTACAGTAGAATAATTTATAATTATTTTATATAAATGCGTTTTGTTAACTTCTCTATAGATGGTGGTTAATTGAAAATTTAAAATTGATTAAATCCTACTTATTTCTTATTTCAAGCATTTTAATTTGTTGAAACAAACAGAAATAATGTCAAACTTTGCTTCTACATTTTTATTTAAGGCGTGTACAGACGTGCAACAGAACACCGTAACGTAGCACCGCGCATAGAGGTATTTTAACAAAAAAGATGGCCAAAAGTAGTGAAAAAAATTACCTCCTTTACTAATAAAAACTGTCTGCACAAACCTTAGAATATAAAATACCAGGAAGGAACGTTAAGCTATACACCGTAAAAATTGCGACGGAATTCGCCATATTGGACACCCAAGTATGACTCAATCTTGGTGGTTTGTAAAAGTGGTTTGAACATTTTGAACCGTTTTAAAGTATCCTGTATATAATTACTGGTAAGAATCAAGTGTTTATAATAACATTGTGCACAGTAAGTAGTGTTGTATTGAATATTACATAATACAAGATTCAAATTAGGTTATGGTTTTAATTCATAGGCATAACGATCATTGTTCTGCAAGATTTTACTTTAAAAATGTCATAATTTATATTTTTTACTTTATTGTATCAGGAAGTGTAAATATTTTTTTGAATAAATGCATGACTAGTTATATCGTAGCTTAAAAATATATTCCAAATATTAATTAATTTAAAATATGTATATATTCATAATTAACCGAAAACTTGTTTTCCGCCATATGCAACACCCATCCCAGACGCACATATAAGTGACCAAAACTCCTTCCTGGTATTTTATATTCTAAGGCACAGACTATACAACAGTGGGCACGTGGCATAACGGTTTTTTTAAACTATCAACCATGTACGCTCACGTGTCATATTTCGGAACTACTTTATGCAAGTGAGTCGCATCCGTTCAGTCGAGTACCTTCAACATTTTCAGTAATAATACATATTTTGCTATTGATTGCGTATGTAGTGGATTTTTTATTTATCTAGTAATTATGGAAGATGTTAAACGAGGTATTTATAATATCGAACAGTTTATTTTGTGATAAGTAGAACCTGCTAAACATAATTAAAGATTCTTTGAATTTGTCAAATTCTTTGTAATTCTAAATGTTTATTAGTTCAACATAGTTCACGCACAATTTTAACTGAAAATAGAGTTATTATAAGTGTTTGTTATGAACGCATAAGTTCAATAGTAAACCTTGCGATATTGCAGGCTCACATTCCATTAATATAAGTAATTTGATTTTAATCTCATTATATTTAGAATTTACATCAGTTCTACATATATAAAGACAAAATTTACATCGATTGGGGCTTGAATCTCGATAGCGCAGTTGGTTAGCGCGGTACTCTAGCAAAGTACAGGTCGTAGGTTCAAATCCTACTCGAGGTAAACTTTTTATTTATGTAATTCATAGATATTTGTGAACTAGAAATCATAAAAAAATCTTCCATTTATTTCCGCTTTGGTTCATACTACACTCATAATTAATCATATGTAACAAAATAGTTATTTTTGTATCTAGTGCGCGAAATGCTGCTTTGGTGATCGAGAATTGAATTTTTTAACGAGGCGCAGCCGAGGTAAAAAATTAGTCGAGATCAACAAAGTAGTTTCCGCACGTGGTACAAACAAAATTTTTTCTACAATCATCAAAATATGTATATCCCTTAAAATTGTTTTAATTAATTTTTTCTTGGATACAAATTTTTCTACAACCATCAAAATATGCATATCCCTCAAAATTGTTTTAAATAATTTTTTTCTTGGATTTTTGCTTGATTGAGGACCACAAAAGTTAAAATACAATAATCTCATAGTTTACATGCAGTGCGCGAAATATGTATTTCGCACACTATTTCGCGCACGTTGTTATGGTAACATAGGAAAATAAAAAAAAGTGTCATTTCGCATATTGTTATTAATGTGCGAACTCGTCATTTTTTGACGTTTGGAGAAAAATATTTTTTACACAATTACGTTTTTCTTTGTTTCTTTTTAGATCATTGTATATATTTCTACTTCTTACTTCTTTACATGTCGCAGCGGTAGACAAAGAACTGTCCGGTAGTAGGACGATAAGGTTAGTAGGGAATGTTAATCGTCCGGGGCACGATTTGGCCAGCAACCGGTCTGATCGCTATGGTAGTACTCAAGAGAACAATATAATTGCCTCGGATCGACCTGGCTACAAGGGGCGGTCAAGGTCGAAACAAACAGGCCCCGTTGGTGACGACTGTGCAAGGAAGGAATGGCGAGTCGTTACGTGGAATGTTATAGGTATGCATGGTAATGAATTTGAAATGACGAATGTAATGTACGAAAGACACCTTGATATTCTGTGTGTATCGGAAACAAAGCGCAAAGGAAAGGATGCTGTGGAGATGGAGGATGGCAGCCTAGCACTGTGGTCAGGGGTAGAGACTGAAGTGCATGGTGCAAAAGGAGTTGGGATGATCATAAGTGAAAGAGCGAAAAGATGTGGTATCTCTCCGGGTAATATGAGTTAGAATAAAAGTGGAGTTTCGAAGAAATTTTCTTATTGTATGCTATGCACCGGTGAATGAAGAAAGAGACCAGGAGCGTGAGAACTTCTGGAATTAAGTAGAGAACGTATTGAACGTATGTAAGCCAAACGAAATAGTGATGATAGTGGGGATATGAACGGATGGGCGGGTGTACAGAGAGAACATAGTGAATGCGTTCTAGGAAAGTTCGGAGACCAAAGAGCCAATGAGAACGGTGAACACCTGCTGAATATCTGTGTGGAGAGAAGCCTGTTTAAACATAAAACTGTGCAAAGAGGTGAATCTAAAAGTATGATAGACTTGATAGTGTGTGATGAACGGCTTAGAAACCTGGTGAAAGACATAAAAGTAATGCGTGGATCGAAGTGTGGATCGGACCACAGAAAAAATGTGCTTGGTGGAATGAGTTGGTAAAAAGGCAGTATGTAAGAAATAAGTGTGTACATAGCAATGATTGCTGCAAAAAATGAGACTGAGAAGAAGCGATTGTATGAGGTGTACAGATTAAGAAACAAAGAAGCGAAGAATGCAGAGAGAATAAGTAAAGAGGAAGTGATGGCTATGAAAGGAGAAAAAATGCAGAATGATTTTGAGGGAAACAAAACACTTCTGGAAATGGGTCAAAAATACAAAACGTGGCCCAAAACAGAACGCTGCTGGAGTGATGAGTATTAGCAACGAAATTGTATGGGACGATTGTGAAGTGAGGAAATGCTGGCAAGAATACCTCGGAAAGCTGTACAGTAGTGAGGAAAGCAATGCTGAAGTGTTAAATAAGGAGAATATAGAAGGAATGATGAATGAAACTGAGAAGGATATTGGGATAAGCGAGGTAGAGAAAACGGTAGGAAGGTTGAAAAACGACAAGGGAGCAGGCGTAGATGAAATCACTGGTGAAATGCTGAAGTATGGTGGTGCAAAGCTTATTCGAAGATTGTGTGAATTATTCAATGTATGCCTTACGTGTGGAAAAGTACCCAGGGATTGGAAGAGCGTGATCATTGTACCACTGTATAAGGGTAAGGGGAACAAGAGTGATTGTAAGAACTACAGAGGAATAAATTTGCTCAGCGTGCCTGATAAAGTGTTTGGTAGAATACTGATTGATAGAGTACGAAAACTACACAAACTAAGATTTGGGATGTGCAAGGTGGCTTCATGTCAGGGAGATATGTCGATCAGAGGGTTGTTCTCTAGCAGGTGATCGAAAAGTGTTTAAGGGTAAAAAGGAAGTTGTACTGTGCGTTTGTAGATCTGGAGAAAGCATACGACAGAGTGCATAGGGAGAAGCTGTAGGAAATGTTAATTGAATGTGGCGTAAATAAAGATCTAATAAGTGGAATAAGAGTACAATGGTAGTCGGGCATGTGTTAGGTTGAGAGGAGGTGTAAGTGAATACTTTAATATTGAGCAAGGACTGCGACAAGGCTGTGTGGTGTCACCGTGGTTGTTCAATGTATACATGGATAAATGTGTTAGACAAGCATGTACCAATACAAATGGTGTAATGGTTGGTGACGTAAATGTACGACTTCTGGTGTATGCAGATGACGCAGTCTTATTAAGTGACAGTGTGGATGAGCCCCAAACTGCTCTGAGGAAGTTTGATACAGTCTGTGAGAGCATGGACCTAAAGGTAAACGTGAAAAAAACTAAGATTATGGTGTTCAATCGGGAAGGTGTAAAGGAGAGTGGAGAATTTACTCTGCAAGATGAAATTGTGGAGCAAGTGGACGAGTAGAATGTTTACTACCGATGGTACAATGGAGCGCGAAATTGGAAGAAGGGTTAATGCTGGAAGTAAAGTGGTTGGAAGTATGTGGACCATAATGAGAAATGAAAACGTGAGCCTAGCTTTCGAAACGAACAATCTATAATGGCGTGTATGTCCCGTCAGTATTGTATGAAAGTGAGACATGGGTATGTCAAAAAAAAAGACGAAAGAAACATAAATGCCGAGGGTATGAGATTCCTGAGAAATGCATGTGGTAAAACGAGAAGGGACAAGATAAAAAAATGAATGCATAATGACGGAGTGTGGTGAGGAAAAGACGATGATGGATAGATATAAAAATAGTACATTACGTTGGTTTGGTCACATTGAGAGAATGAACAACTCAAGATTAACGAAACAAATATATGTGGGTGAGGTTAGATGAAAGGCCGGGCCTGGTAGACCGCGTAAAACTTGGTTTAATGTAGTAGAATGTATGATAAAGGAAAGAAAGATAAGTAGTTTTAAAATAAAAGAGCATTTCAGAGGCAATGTATGAATCTTGCGGAAGCTAGGGAGGTATGCGAAGATAGGAAAGCAGGGTGAAAGATTGTGAATGAAAAATAAATCAGAGACAGGGATTGTTTTGCCTACCCCGCAAGGGAATGGTGTGAAGGTTAACTTAAGTTAAGCCCTTCGTCATCTACTTTAGTATCAAATATTCCGTTAGGTGTATATAAAGAACAGGAAGTGGAGATTTTTCTTAAAAAATGAACTACTGCCATTACAATCACCTCAGCTTATTCAGGTTTTAGCAACATAGACTTGCGAAGCACTCCAAAAATAGCCGAGACAGTGCCAAATGCAGTTTCTACAACCGTTCGCGCGCGAGATAATCTGTAATTAAATAGTCTTTACAACGAACCTTTGGGATGAAGTCCCGAAAACGGTTTCATTGTCACTTAGAGCAAATGTTTAATCTCCAGTAAGAAATAACCACCTTCTCGCTCTCTGTCTTGCAAAGGTACTGCTTTTTTCTAATTCCTTCTGCCACTTTTGAATATGCCATCATCTGAAATCATTCCCTGTCCTCCACCATTAACGCACAAGAAGTTGTAATTAGCATCCACTAAGGAAAATAAAACAATGCTAAAAGTCGACCTATGATTAAAAAACTCGCTTCTTGCATTTATTGGTGCTTGTAAAAGAGTGTGTTTGCCATTTAGTGCGCCTAAGCGATTGAATTATTTTTCCACTTTTAACCATTCCTTCGAAGTAGATGATGTTTGCAAAAAAAAAATTGTCTATGACTCATTTATGTGTAGCCATTTACTTTCAGATTGCGAACGAACACGACGAGAATGATGCAGGAAATGACAATCTTAATACAAGGGAAATCACCAAGAAAATGAGGAGACTAAAAAACCATCTGCAGAAACAAATAAGCAAGAAGATGGTTCTGCTCATCGTCGAATGGTGCCCTCTACACTTCGGAGAAGACGTGGCAACAACAAAAAGCTTGATGCAGGGTTTTCAATTTTTAACAAAGGCGGCACAAAGTCAGGTACCCACCGAATTCGAACTTTGTGTAAGTCTAATGGCGAAGAAACTCCAAAAGTACTTCCAGTTAATGATCCTCTCCAATTAAATTATTATCCTTCATACCTTGACCAGCTAGTATTCCTAGCAATAGTCATTATCGATATTCTATACCAAATAAACTACAGTCCCAACATTCACAAGCGTTTCCGTTTTATACACACTCCCCAGAAAATTCTTTACATTCGTCATCATCTGCATATTCACTTGCCTGAGTTCCACTTCTATCGTTATACCAAATGATTGTTAATTTTATGATTAAGTTATAATTATTAATTTAATTATTGAATGTATCTTTTCATTTTCATTATAATAAGGTTTGAATAATAAATCATTTTGTATTTACCTTTATATTCTCGCTCTATCCCTCCAAAAGAGCTTAGCACACTTCCGGAACTATTGCACTAATCGATTACTTAGAAATTTTGAAAAGGTATTTCAGCCTAGAGCATGAATCTCCTGTCGCCAGATAACGAACTGCTACTGATAGATTTTCTTCAACCGAAATAGCTCGCCTCCATCTGAAGTCTTTTCGTCCTGCCTTTGGTCCAACTGAGTTTATTAACAACTTAAAATATGTTGTTGAAATTTTTATGTAACCCGCTAACAGATTGAAATTTCAGGTCCAGAAGTAAGTGGCGGCCACTACATAGATCCCTGCTTGTGTATAACTACACCTGGCACCGTTGTCTTTGCCTTCGTTTTCTTTTGTTGTGTTGACTAAATCGACCACAAACTGCAGCAACGTCCATCTGGCACAAAGAATACTTTAAAACTGACGGGACGGCATTACAGTTAACACCGTAACTTCGTCGCGTAACAAGACACGTACGGGGCGATGTTACGTTGCAAGGTTCTGTTGCATGTCTGTACGCGCCTCTAGAGTGAGTGCGTGTGTGTACATGTGTGCGTGTGTGCGTACGTGCGTGCGTGCGTACATTCGTGCGTGTGTGATGTTTTCAAATGTGGAGAAGTATACGGTAATTAACGCTAGTATTTGGTCTGAAGTAAATATCGAAATTTTAAATTCAAAGTATGCGTTCGTTGAGTAACAAGAATTCCTCAAAGTGAATTCTATGCACATTATATTTTCACTTATGAAACATATACTAAAAATCATCTTTAAAAATTAGAAGTATTGAGGACTTCGAGTGTGGTAGCAGTGCACTAGCTTTGTTTAACATGCATCAGCTATACATTTGCTTCTGTAGCTCAGCGTATAGATGGTGTAAATATTTGAAATTAAACACCAACTTTCAAAGGCTACTGCACTTCTATATAAAACGTTACAGTTTGGATACATACGTGTGTATGTCTTTGTCTTACAGATTGTGCTTATAGTCAATTAAGATTGCAATAATAGCAATAGCTACTTTTTAAAGTAATCAACAATATTCAAAATTAGTCTGACTTGCAAATATCATACTCCTCCATACTAATTAAAGAGGTTGAAATCATTTAATTGCTCCTTGTAATTGAGCACACACGCGCACGCTAACAAGTCTCTTAACGTCTCAGCTCTAAATTAATTGTTCACGCCCATTTACGTCTTTCAACGCTTATATCAATTAGACAATTTTGTTACTGCATGCGTTCTTAAATGTTCGTCACTGTATTTAATATTTTAATTCAGTTTGTAACTAAATTCTTAATTGTCTATAGCGTAAATGTGCTTTCTGCCGTTAACCATCGCATGTATATTTACATCAGCATTAATAATTCTAATGTAGGCCTAACTTTTGTTTATAATATTCAAAACCATACTTAGTTAAAAAAAGTATCACACAAGATTCTTTTACCATCGCGCGTATTTGATATAAACAATTTTCACTTAGCAGTTTATTTAAAATCTGTTTAAACACTTTCTTCAAGTTCTTGGAAAAGTTTCGTAACACAAACAATTTCCAACTAAATACAAAATCAATGCTTACTTGCAAGATTTTTTTAAAATTTGATCCTCAAAATGGGACATGGCAGTAAACAAACGATGTTTCAACTACGCTACTAAATGTTAGAACGCACCTTGCAAACGTCACTATTACACCGCCAAGTCAAAATCAATCACTCTTAAGGGTTTCAAATATCACGTCTGCCGACAAAAATGAAAACACAAAAAGAAACTAATGTAAATGAGAAATCCTCCATTTACGCAATGTTTACATTTTTCTCAAAAATACGCTCAATAGTATGTTCAAAATTAAACTAAACCTTCTATGATAATTTCATGTATGGGCGAAATCTATTTCTGCAAAATTGAATAAATTTCAATGCTATTTGCTCTTGAATAATAGGTAGAATTTTCCGTTATGAAATCGTAACTTATTTATACGAATAAAATACATACATGTTTGTTCTACACTTTATTGCAGTACTTAAATACGATTAATTCGGACACGCTACCCTTTTATATCAGTTTTGAACCTGCATTCCAAAAAATAATGTAACTATATAGTAGGACAAATGATAGTCTCTATAAGGGATTTTACCTGAATCTTCTCTCATTCAATTCTCCTTTACAAACGCACGCTCATACATCAGAAATGCATCGTGCGCACAATATAATACTAATTATTCGCAATGCGTAAACATATTTTCACAAGCTGTATAATATAACGTAGTGTTATAACATTATTGTCATTATTATACAATAAAAGATATTAGTTACATTAAATACGTTAAAAAAAGCAAACTCGGTTCGGTTGGTTTCTCGAACCAACCAATCTGTTGGACTCATGTCCAACTGAACAACATCCAAATACCACAATCGTGAAGTACCACACATCTTGGCTTTCACGTAGACAGCAAAATGACTTGGAAAGGCCATATAATTAATAAACGAAAACACATTGACTTAAAACTTAAAAACATGCACTGGTTAATTGGTAGAAAGTCTAGGTTATAATTAGAAAGGCCATTCTTCTTTTCCTAAGGTAAAATTCAGGTGCACTGATTATGGGTTGGTTAATTTGAATCATCTATTTCTTCAGCCAAGTCTGTATTTAATTAGATTGATTTTGCATGATGTCAGACGCTGTTGTTGGATCCTCGTGAGTTGTCAAGATGACAGTATCGTCCGAGAGGGTAGTTGTGACAGAGTATTTATTCGTTGGTATAGGTGTATAGAGCACATAAAGTAGTGGCCCAAGGACACTTCCCTGCCGGACAAATTTAACTGGACGCTGTCATTGAACCTTAATTTGAATTCTCTATCACAGAGGTATGGTTTTAGCAGGTTGAAGTAACTGATGGAAGATATTGTTTATTTTTAAAAAGTATTCCCGGATGCCATACTTTCCTTAAAGCCTCTGTGAAACAATAGCCTTTCCAATAGCTTGGATATGATAGAAAGAAAACTTATGGAACGGTAATAACGTAACTTCTTCTGGATCTTTATCAGACTTTAATTATTTCAGCTTCTTTTAGTGGTTTAAGCCAGTAGGATGGCATTGGAAATGTACGTAAGGAGCACGATTCCTTTTCTTGGTAGCTCTTTTAGCATTTTAGAGGTAATTTTGTCAATTCCTGGCGCTTTTCAAAGGTTTAATTGACTTTTTCAGTGTGAATCAATTTTGGAGCGAAAATTGCAATTAATCTCATACTGGATGGAATATTGGATAGATTTGAGTCAACAGTTGCATCATTTTCATTGGATAGATTTGAGCCAACAGCTGCATCATATTCATCGTTATTTGGTGTAAATACACTAGCTAGACGATTGGTAAATATTTTAGCTTTAGTCTTATCATTTCTGGCCTATTGTGTATTAAGTGAAGTGCCTCGCAATGGAGGTTCTTTAAGCTTTTTTGTGTTTTTGATTAATTTCAAAATCGAATTGTTAAATCTGTTTAAGCGATGAGCTTTTTAATTTCTAAAGGAATATTTTTGTAAGCATGATTTCGTATTTCTATCTTCGGTGAGGTACATTGACCTGGTTTCTTAAGTGTATCAACTAAGTTGGTTAGTTTTTGTCTACGTTATTAGAACTTTTGAGTTTTACTTTTAAACTTATTTCTTCTTGAATTTTAGATCTATATTCTTGTCAGTAAGTTCTACTGTTGGGCAGTCTAATAGGTGGTGTCTTATAAGTAACTAAGCTACTAATGTTAGCAATAATCGGCGAATGGCCGAGGAAAGATCATAGCTGGCTGTAACCTCCAAATATGTTGAAGAAACACCGTTAGTCATAAAAAAAATCTTGAGGTCTGGTACTTTGTTGGGGTCAGATAATCTGTTATAGTCGCCGTATGAAATAAAATTTGGTCCTAGCGTTTGGAAAAAAAAAAGGACGTGGAGTACAATAGAAAGAGGCTACCGTCAACTCGTATGGAATTAGTTTGACTTTTACTATTGTGGCTTGGAACATGATGAATTTCATGTTTAGGTTGTTCATAATGACATATATTGTTTTTGATTAAGATAGCAGCACCAGCGTGTGTGGTATATTAATACCGTTCGTCTGATGGGGAATTGATTTGGACGCCGCCAAACTTACTTGAACTTACCTTTTGTTCGCCACCAACGGTTCCCTGGGTCGATTCTGAAACGTAATGCTTCAAAACACCACAATAAAGCTCTGGCGATTCAGCACTTTAACTTAAATTCTTACTAAATTCCCCCTTGAATATTGTTACTAATTTAGAACCAACAAATTTTCCCGCGATTGAAATCAACTTTAGTTTACTCTCTGCTTCAAAATAAAATTATCCCTGTCTTAATTGATATAAATTCAAATTAAATTATGATAAACAGTCACGCTAAATCATTATTTGTGCCCTTCAGCATCCGTATACTGCTTCTTAACAAAATAGATTAAATACATAGAAGAAACTCAATAGTTCAATTTAACAAACATCGATTACATTACGTTAAAACAAATAATCGTTTAAGTCCACAATTTCACATATCAAACAAAAGCTTTTATCGCTGAATACGGTTTGAAATCTATTAAAAATCTCACAAAATTTAAAACTCCTTTCTATTGGACCTACGAAAGCGCTTTCTAGAGCTCAAGATTAGCGGTACATGTGTCTTTTGTTCAAATGTAAATATTTAATTCCACCTTAAAATGAAATAATCACAAACCAAACAAACACGACGTTACCAACATTAAACAAAGAAATTTAATATCTTAACATGTGCCCGAACAAAAGACTAACTAATTTCGTAAATACGTCTGAAACACAAACATCTGACCTTGAAATACTAAAAACTTTATAATCTTCAATAAAAACAAACAAGTTCAAATATCTTATTTCAAACAAACAACGTCTATATTTATTGTAAATAAAAATAACAATGAGCACTTGGATAGTTTTCCCTTGCACTTTCAGGCTAAAAACAGTAAGGGATGCCCAGATCTCGGACTTGCTTTCCCCAGTCGGCACGATACTGGCTGTTCTCCACCAATTATATTGATCACAACACCAAAAATTCTACTGCATTGGTTGATGGCTGGATACAATCGCCGTCAGCAGAGCTCGACGTAATTTCCTTGAAACACCAAAGTTATGTCCAAAAATAATAACCAAGATGTGTGCTTATCTGACACCCCTCATCATTACTAAAGTCTTTAACAAAACCGTTCACGAGTATTCCTCCTTAGGTGATTCTAATGCACCGGGAAAACAAAATTATTAAAACAAGGTGCAAAATGGGATAGAAACTCATCTAAAGGTACAGATACACACGACATAAGGGAGGTTAATAACGCCACAGCTCTTCCATCTGGGATTAGCTTACGCGCGTTACTCGATTCCACACTTAATTAATCATCACCTCTCGCGATTCCTCTAGACTTCGCCATTTTAAACGTCACGAAAAATAACTAACAACAAATCTAAAATTCCTTCAAACCGTACGCGCGGTAAAGCCGAAATAATTTTCGTAAACACGAACTAGAAAATACGCCATCGACTGAAGCTTGCCACATTAGGCTACACGCAACTATCTAAAGATAGGATTATCTGGTATTTACTGTAATGGTATCTACTTTACTTATCTCTCCTACAAGGGTTAGACCTAAACAACTATACTTATGTTATGCGACAAATATATACCCAATGTAAAACTTCAACATCAAAAAAAAAAAAAAACGTAATAAGTATAAATCTGAATACGAAAGCTTTACTACAATTTCTAATAAACCTAAATAGTATTAAATACATCATAAAAACAGGTTTATTCAGTGCTTTTCAAGCTTTATAACTGAACTAAGAATATCACAATTTTCTATACAATTTCTACTAAGGGTGACATGTTGCAGTAAGCCGTTTGGGTTATTCTGTGTTACATTGATTTTAGCTAATTGCTTTGAATTCCTCAATCTACTCAATATATTAGTTTTATTTTCTGTTGACTTGTGTTGATTGCTTCTTGGTACTTCGGCGTAACTGACTCTTTGTTGTTGATAATGCCAGTTGGCGTTGTGGTTCGTAAAGGATTATTTGTTGGTGCGGTTCTATGTTGTTGGATGTTTAACCTGTTATTTGCATTACCTTTGTAGTTAGCATGGTGCGCATCATAAGTCACACAATGCAGGAGAGTTCCTGTTTTTTGAAGTTAGTGGTATTATGAGCTGCGCCGCATTTTACACAGGCATAAGGTCTGTTGAAGTATGTTTTTTTAGTGTTGGTATTGTTCACATCTTGTGAACTGGATAATTCCCCGTTTTTTTTTCTTAGAGGTTCTACGGCTATTTGTTTATTGCACAGGAATTGGATATTGGAAACATCCTTGTTGCTCACAGAAGGCTCTCGATTTGCACAAAAAGCCTACTTTACCAGCATCTGCTTTAGTAACTGACAGAAGGTAGGCGGCCAACCCATGATAGATTTGAAGGCAGTCATTCCCAACATAGTAATAGAGCCTGAAAACTTAAGATCCTAGCCATTCATACTTACAACAGAAAATAATCGAATTTCTTTGGCGGACACAGGGCAACACTGAGTTTTGTTAGATTATTACTTCCCAATTTAAGGATACGTTGAATGTCTTTGTTGATTGAAATGGCCAATTCAGCTTTAATGCCTTGCTTTGAGATAGAAGGTGGATTACTATTACGATTAGATTGAGATAAACTACAATAAAGAGTGTTGTCGTCAGCAAACTAATGAATCGGATTAGTCGGTGAAGATATAATATCATTCATGTATCGCTATAGCTGATAACTGTGGCTCGCCCGCGTTAATGCCAACTCCTTTTAAAAAGAAGCCATCAACTACGACACGTATTCGTCTTTTATTAAGGGAACTAGAAACCCAGTTGACGAGCGTATCAGTTAATCCAAACGAGGTGAGCTTGTGAAGAAAACACTTATGCCAAACTCGTCAATTGTGTTTGCGATATTGTCACCACACGAAAATAGATATACCTAGGTAATTAAAGTTAAAGTAACCTCTTGTCGATGGTAACACGATCCGTTGCTCGCAGCTCGTCGGTACGGTCTAGGTTCATTTATAGAGAAACAAAAAAATAAAAGGACGCCAGAAGCTTATATCATAACATAGAGGCCCAACGAATCTGAAAATACCTGTTCTCGCTTTAAGGACCAGGCTCACAAAAAGATACAAAAAGTTACTTACCGCTCACCATGGGTAGACCAAATAAATAAATCAAGAGAATCGAGGTTCAGAAGTATATTGAACATCAAAAGGTTATAATCTGGATGTATTAACTTTCAGATTATACACTTGTCCACACTAAACGTATACGTATACATGCAATTGCTATAAATAATTTGTAACGTAAACCATTAGTTCTAAATAATTCAATTGGATCAAAAACAAGGTATCTATAAACCTATGGCTATATAACAATTATTAAACTAAGAGTCAGTCATAATTATAATTATGTACCAAGGAAAAAATGGCGTAACATTGATTATTAGACCAACATTAACAAGAGGGCTACCGGTTTTCTAGCAAACTGTTTCACTATGATTATAAAGCATTAATGTTGAAAGATCTTTCTGACCAATACTGCTTTGAAAAATATCTCAACTCAAAAAAAAATCAATTATAATTCACTCTTGGTTTAGTTTTACAAGCCAAGCGCAATTATTACTTAATTAAAATTCCATAAGAACAAAAATAATGCATGTCTAATATGGGGCCTGATAATCTTCAACAGCAAATATACACATATTTAAAGTGGTAGTGTGAACAAGCCCTAACTGTCATAATTCAATTTAACAAATGTCTAAACAATAAATGGGAATAAACACTTTACCCGCTAATAATGAAGGTTAATTATAATTAAATAGAGGGTTGCATCAACTCAGCATTCTTAAGCTTAAGTTCATAAAGCAATTAACTGAAGTAAATATTATGAAAAGAGAAAGTGAACGAACATATTAAAGCTAAGAAATTGATAATTCAAACTTGCTTCTGCACTTGGGGTACAGCCTTAATTGAATATTCTGACCTTTACTATCCAGAAGTTGTGGTTGTACTGGGAAAAGTCTATACCAGCATTGAACGGTGACCATATGTCGATGACTACCAGTAAGTGGTGATTGATTGTTATTCTTCCAGAAAAAATTAACAATTCCAAATGAGACAAAAAAAGCTCTAAGATAGAAATCCCAGAATTAAATCTACAAGAAATTACATTTCAGAATACAGGGATAAAATAAAAAAAATCCATTTACCTCTAGGATGGTAGTTGAGATTTTAGAAATCCTTAATTCGCATATGCGGACGAAACTAATTAATTCCAGACAAACGTAAGATAAACGAACATAACTAGTTTCATCATTGCCAATTTCTTCTAAATCCTCTTCATAGAGATTGAAAATAAATTCCAAAATCAATAAATTGACAGAATAATGAAAAAGAAGCGTTTTTTTTTCTTTTCTACGAAGTAACCAATAACAAAAAAAAACGAGATAAGAAAAAGAAAATGGAATTGTTCAAACCACTTCCAGGTATCATGATTTTTAATTTTGTATCACCAATTGACTTTTCTAGATTAAAATTAAATGGCAACGTTTGAATGCATTACAAAATGAATTTCCCCATAAAATTAGATTAATAAGAAAACCTAACGTTACAATATCTAAAGCGACTACAACTGTTTCACCGGATTGCTATAATTTATTATTCCAAACTTGAGTCACATGTGAAAGAAGATCATCAGCTTAGATATTTCGGGAGAACTTTTCTTTAAGACAATAACTGGGATACCGCCTGGGCCAGTCGTCTTTTTGGGATCAAACCTATCGATGATCGGTTCTAGTAGCTTATATAAAAAATGAATGGGTTCCATAGCGTACGAAGAAGAGCTGAATAGGGGAGCATCCTCTTCGGAATCATTAAGACACGAGTGTGACGCAAATGGATCTACAAAGAGATTGGCTTTGACTACATAATCAGCAACTGTAGGTCCATCAAAAGATGCCATGGCGGAAATAAAGATGTACCAAAGTTTTTACTGATGTCTTCAGTTAAAAACCAAAATTTTCGACTGCCTAAAGAAGATATAACCAGCTTATTGCATTTTCGCTGTTAAAAAAAATTGTTCGCTTTAGTGATATCACTTTTGCAGGTATTTCTAGCACCAACATAGTTTAAATAACTTTACCGTTTTATAAGATTTCCATTTTGTATGAGATTTATTTTTCAAGGATATTGCATCAGTAGAAGGCCTGTTGAACTAGGGTTGGGAACGAGAATGAACAAATAAAAAATTCGCTGTGATGATTGTTATATTACAAAGGTAAATTGCACCACTGTCTATCTCAGTGAGGCATTGATTTTCTGGTGTGACGGAAGCAGAGATTTATCCGTAGATGTAATCAGTATTAGCATTTGTTTTAATGTTGGACGCCACTCAATTTCTACGTTTGACAATTAAAACACAACAAAAATTGAGAAAGGTTGTATCACAAAGCATAATAGGTAATCTGAACAAACAATTAACAACTGTATTTATATGTATATGTAATAATGCAAAATGTCTGATTAATATCAGCATAAAATAACTAAAACGATATTTCTCGTAAAGCCTTACGATCTTAAAATTGCTAAATTAAACACTGTACAACCTTATAATCTAAGTTTACTTAAAATTCCAAAATGCAATATGATCAACACTGCATTCACTAATGAAACGTGCATTGATCTATGTCAACAAATTACAGTTGCGATTGGTTATGAACTCAAATGTTTTTATCTTAGTAGCAGAACCCAGCTGTTCCTTTTTAACCGTATCAAAATAACACTAACTGATTTGTTATTTACTTAAACTGCACTAAAAGGATAAGTACTTATTTGTACAAAATAACTATTTTAATCTTGTCTTAAAACGAACTGTAGCTTGAGAATTTTCATTTCCAATTTACAAGGAACATACGATAATGTAAATGTAATTTCCATTTGTGTTCAACGTGCAAATAAACGAAGTATAAACGTACGGGAAGGTACTATAGCTTTGCATCTGCCTTCAACATATAAATAACGAACTGTAGCAGGTATTAACGTAACGTAAGTTTCATTTCTGTTCCATCTACAATAAGGGATTAAACTAACGCAGGTTCGAACGACTAAAGCTGCTAATATGGACGTCGAACGCAGAATATGTATAACAGCATCTGTGATTTATGCAAAACAAAGGTATCTCCATTTATGTTCGTAAAGATGACAATGCATTATCATGCGCCATTTTATGCAAGTAAATATCGTGACGTCACACCACGCTTTTACAACGATACGATATTATTACCATTTCCAGGGCCTTGCCACTGCCAAGGGATTATTACCCTAACTTTGTTCCCCAATTTCGTTCCTACTTTTGTTCCCTATTAAATATATTATATAGAAAATGTAATTAGAAGCCTTTACATACCTTATAAAAGGGAAACAAAACTCTGAACTGAATGGCATAATAACCGAAAATGAGTTAAGCGTCAAATCGTGCTGAGTTGCGCATAAACCAAAGACCATAACATACTATACACAGAGGCACTCGTAATTATGTAGATTAAAGTGAAAATATCGAGTTATAAAAGATTTAATCATTGAACGAAAAAAGAAATGCTTAAACATACTAATGTAATGTAAATATATTTATCAATAATAAAACAAATTTCGAAACTCCATGCCCAAGATGATGACATCAGATACTGAAAGAGCAATGTTCGAACACGAGGACGGTTTAAAACAATATTCACGCAAATAAATCTCGTAAATCACTCCACTTAGCTGACTTAAGACACCACAAGGTTCTATTGGTGTTGCCAACAGAGGAATTAGGGACAGCAGAACTTATTTCTATTAGACAATGATCAGATAGACCTAGTGGGTAAAGTTTTATAAACAAGTGCTTTTGATGTAAGAAAGAGGTTATCAAGGATTCTTGTGGGTCCAGAAATCATTTGTGTAAGATCATATGAAATAGGAAATGTTTCTGACTAGCAGGGTTAGAAGTAGATGAATATTGAAATCTCCCAGAATTGAGATAACGTAGGATGGAAACTGAGACAGAAGATAGTCAACTTTCAAACTAAGGTAATCGAAGAAGTCTTGAAAGTTACTGGCATCTAAAACCCATAAATGCAACAATAAAATTTTACAAATTTAGGACCAGAATGTTTGAACCAAATCAAGTCAAATTTTTTGTTCTCAAAAGAAGAAAAATATGTTGTCCTTAAAATTTACGCCAAAAGTTAGAGTAAAGATTTTATTGAGGAAATTGCAAGTCGGGTGAATTGGAGTTTTCGTAGAGAGAAACAAAATGACAGGTTGTACTTGTTCAAGATGATGGTGAACAGCATTAAGATTAGACTTGATACCGGGAATGTTACAATAATCTAACAGAAAGTGAGTACTTTCGATGACCGAGGTCGCTTGGTCCATACCGTCCCGGACATTCGAACGCGTTAGGTTTTACGCCTCGCATTTTTTATTCTAGAGATCGTCGCAATCTTTTTTTTAAAGTTTCAATCCGATTGGAAATCAGTGAGAGCGAAAAGAGGAATAGGATGAGAGTGGATGTGTTGCAAATTCTTCTATTTTTTCTGTATTGGTTGAGTACCGTAGAATTGGGTGACTTGACTGCTAATTTGACTTGAATTCAATAATATCTGCCATGCCGATAAATACATCATAAAACAAAAAATATGGCGTTATGCCACTTTTTGCAAACCTGTATAAAAGATTTTTGTAAAACTCAAAAAAAAATGTACAAAAAAAATAAAAACCCTGTTTTTCAAGTCACCCTACCTGTTGGGTAACTTGAAAATGTAAGCAAAAATCAGTGTAAACGACAAGTAGAACTGTTCTATAGGTGACTTGACATCAAGTTTAACTTTTTAAAAAGTATGTTTCCATTGTACAGGATGAAAAAAATTTTTGAGACCATTTATTTCAAAAAAGAAACGTTTATTCTGACAAGATACAAAAATAATTTAAAAACCAAGGTATTCTCAAAAATCTCATAATAATACTTAAACCTAAATTAACAATATTTTTACAAAGGTAGTTAACATATTTGTTTATAAAGCATTGTCATATACCAAATCTGTCAAAAATTTGAAACGTTCTCGGTGAAGGAGCTGTGGAGCTGGCAAACATACGACCTCATTTATGTGCACCATCGATTCGTCTATTACGTCAGGATATGAAAAATGTTTATTTTGTACCCACAGTTTTACTTGAAGGTACTCTTCATCAATGACTTGGCAGATTTCTCCAACATATTTTATAAGCCGTTTCTCCGTATGAAATTTCACAAGAACAAACTATCCATATTGAAATAAGTGTCGTTCCACAGGTTCTTCATTTTGCTTGTTGTCTTGATTTCGCATTTGTAAATTATATCACTGGACTCTTCTTCGTCGGTCTCGTCTTCAAGCTCTATATCATCTATCTTACTTTCAGAAGAAAGTTCGGATTTATTGGACTTGCGTGACTTTGGATTTTTTTAACAATTTTGTTTTGCTCAGATAGTTGTACTGCCACCGTTCTCTCGTCTACTTTTCCTGCTTCTAAATCTTGTCTCCCTGGAGCAACATTTAGTTTCTGCCGTCTGCCGGACTTACTGGGTTTTACATTTCTTGTTGTTTCAAACATATCTTTTAACACATTGGCAATTTCCCCAACAAGCCTGTGTTGAGCAGGGATTCGTTGTAAAACAGCTTCTCGATCGATAGGAATAAGTCCTGTCGCTTTGAACCCGGCTTTTATGTTATCAGCATTTTTTGCACCTAGTTCTATTAATGTTGCTTTGGGTAGACCAGGGAATCGATCTTTCCTTATGGGGCCACGTTGTGTTTGCTTCCATTTACTTAAAACAGACCTCCATTTACCCTTCAGTGGCCTGAAATAGCAAACATCTAGCGGTTGCGTTAGATGTGTACTATTGGGGGGCAAGAGAACAAAGCGTATGTTATTGTTTTGGCACTCCTGTATGACAGTGATGCTAATGTGGCTGGCTAAATTGTCACCGATCAACACCTTCGGTCCTTCAAGTTTTTTAAAATAAGAGAACACAATACATATAAAAACAGTTTTCGAATAGGTGTAGATCAAACCATCCAGATTTGCTGCGATTGTACCGGGCGTTTTCGGGACCATTTTATGTCCACGTAGACCACAGCTGATCTGCCTTATATACAATATAAGGCGGCAATAACTCCTGATCCCCTAACGGAAAACATCACACTCGTTGAAGATTTTGTGTGGTCCATAATTTTTTCGGCATGTTTAGCTGTGCGTCGAACAACAACTTTGGTTCGTCTAGGGTCATCGGTAAAACATGTCTCGTCATAATTGACGATATTTTCGTCAGGAATGTCTTTTAAAGTAACAGCCAATTTATCAAAATATTCACTTAAAATGTCAATAGAAACAGCAGCACGACTTCGATTTATATTTTCTGATAGGCGAATGGATAGCTCGCTATGACGAGTAATAAACACGTAGTACCAACTATTACCCGGTCTGTTATCGGTAAAAGCGCCTAATCTTCATCTTTGTCTGTTTAAATAATTTCGAACCAGATCTTTAATATTGTATTTATCTAAGGGAAATCCCCACTCCGCAGCAAATTAAACAGCATCTTTTAGAACCACTTCCTCCTCCGTTGTCAATGAAGTCTGGCCCCCATAAGTTTTCATATTTTTATTTTTAAGTTTTCGATATAATGTCGATTTTGATATCCCGGTACTACTTGAAGCCTCCGACAATGTCCATCTACCAGTGCGTATATTTGTCAAGGCTCCTTCTAATTCATCTTTAGTAAAATCGTGGTATTTTCGCTTTCCTAACACTCTCTTATACTTATATGGCATTTTGTCAAGTCACCCAAAATCTGTAACAAAAAATGTAAAAAATCATTACTTAACCTCAAAAAATAAAATCAACAGACCTGGGGTTTAGAACCCGTTGAGAAGACAATAAACTATTGTAAAAAAAATATTACATGTAATTTGCTCATATGGATACCTGAGGATGACCTTAATTATATAGCATATCAAAAACCGTGGTTTTCTTACCTATTATTCAGTACTTTTTAGGAGCCAGATAAAACACCTGTTTACAACTTTTAGCTACTGAAAACATTACTTCATCATTGTGAAATACTTCAGAAATTTTTCTGAAGTTTGGGCGTTTACCTAAAAGATGGCAACAGTAGTTCCAAAAATAAATGTCACACTGTGTCAAGTCACCCCTACGATTTCAAGTCACCCAACTCTACGGTAGTGTAGATGTTTCATGACTGATAGGTGTGTTGAACAATGTTATTTTCCTTATTTTTTTTATATTTTGCAGAGCTGTCAGGAAGGTTACAATTAATTTTTATTGCGCATCAAGTCGAGTATTGTTCCTTTCGTAGTATTTTCAATCGGTTCTCGTTTATTAATAAAAGATTGTTCTAATACAGATCATTTTATTGTAGAAAACTCAAGACGTGGCCCTCATTATATATTTGCAATACCACACAGTTAGAAATGTACTGAACTGGAATGAAACAGAGACGTGACATAAATTGCAGTGAGACTGTAAGAATTCAACACTCTCTCAAAATTGGCCGATAACGAGTAAAGAAAAATATGCGAACCAGTAACCGATACCTCACATTTACGCTCTGACTATTTTCAATTTATTTTAAAATCCCTTTATTTTATCTATACGATCCTGATGAGACCGAATCCTACATTTATTTCCAGTCTTTAATAATATAATGTAAAAATATTTGCAACAATTCTAAATAAATAAAACATTTGGCAAAGAATTCAAATCGGAAATATTCATTAGAATAAATCGCTAACGCTATTCTGCACCCCCAACTCAGATTTCCAATTAAAAAACCTCATTTATACTTGAGTACAAATTACATGATGCAATTTAAAAAGTGGGAAAATCTCTTAGAGGATTTCAACCCTTAAATGAGTATCTTTTTAAGAACGTTTTTCGGTTCTAATTTAATTTACCTAATAAAGTATCACGCGCACGGATAATTTTTATGCGATTTAAGATTCGCGTGTTAAAAACGTTTCTTGAATTTAATTTCGACGATTTTAATTGGATTTTTGTTTGCATTTAAATCTGGAATTAACTTTTGGATTACATGTTTTAAATTGTCATGGAAATAAAAAAAAAATGTACATAAATTGAAATTTTTCAACTAGTTCTTTTTTCATATATTTTTCCTTTAGATATTACTCTTGAGGGGTTGAAAGATCAAGAAGTTTTTTAATATATCATCTACATACCGTTGATTTTTACCATATTATACTTTGCAAAGAAGCGTATTCATATGCGATGTAAAATAAAATTATTTGTATGGGAAATTTAAGACAATAACATGATTGCGTAACCAAAACCAATTATAAAACTTTGTCTACAGTGTTTTAGATTGTTTCTATAACACTGCATAACATATTATCTTGATCACTTGTTTATTCGTTTAATTAATGGTGTATTTTTATATTTATACTTTACATAAATCTATACAGTTCAATAACAATTACAGTTATCGTCTTCAGTAGTGGTCATTCTGTAAGAATTGTTTAAGATGGTAGAATGAATTTATGTAATATAAAAAATATACGAACGCAAACATAAGTTTGCATTTAGTAGTTCGATAAACGTATACGAGTATAGCCAACTATGGAATCTAATTGTAGTAAAGAATAATTAAATGCTTAATACAATTAAATATTATTAAACTGCCTTGAAGATGACAAAACACTTCCTAACGGTCGAAGGCTAACAGTGACAATGTAATAAGTGGTGTAATTCATAATTGTATAAAAAAAAATAATAATGTAATAAAGAAATAAAGAAATAAGTGTAAAAAGTTCTCCAAAAACACAAATCGTTAAACTAACTGGAGATACTAACCATTCAACACAAATAATGCCTTTGTCCCAGTCGGTAAATTAATATAGAGCCAGTCTTTTGATTTGCTTGATTACCACAACATCTGCTAGCTTACTTCCACAGAACATCAATATAAAAAAATTGCAATGTAACACTAATAAAAATGATCTCGGACGCCAAGTTATTTTTTATAATGCTCGGAATAGCTAAACCGTGGTTTACACTAAAAATTTTATCAAAATAAAAAATAATAAAAAATATACAACTATGTTTATTTACAGTTAAAATGATAGGGTTAAATAAAATATGTCTTAAAACTAGCCTTAAATTACTAACTAATGGTTATAAATACCTTTTTGTAATATTTTTGTACACAAACTTTTTAATAACCTCTGGTATCTAAATGTTTACGAAACGGTCAACCAAGGTGATATCATCCTTGCACCATTGAATCCAATATTTATTGCATTATTTTGAAGTTTTGAATGCAAAAATTGCAATCATAAAATGAAAGCGTAAAAGTAAAAGTTAAAGTAACAGTAAAAAATAAAAGTAAAGTGCCTGAAAAGAGCAAATGTTTTAATTTTTAGTATAATGCGTTAAAATACCTTACCATCAAATCAATGGCACTTTCACACAAAATTTAGGGGAAAACCCAAAAAATGCTTCCTAACCAAATCAACATTCATCAGGAAGTCAGATGATGATGACGCGTTGCGCAGAAGATATAAGCAGAATAAAATTTGAAGTGGGAATATAAACCTTTAAGAAATATATACCCTTAAGAAGATATGCACTTAAGTTATACTAAAATACAAATTAAGTTGCCTACCTCATTTCTATAATGCAAAAATAATTAAAATTTTTCTTGTATTTACAACTGAATGAACAAAAGACATTAAATTACGGTATATTTAATACAACTCAAAATGGGTTGTTAGAAATGTCATGATCAAAGGACAACTTTAATTATGATGTAAGTGTAAAATTGTGAAAAACTATAATTTGAAATTGTTAAAAACGTTCACAAATAGAAACTTGACACACTGAATAACTAATTGTCATTTTACAATGAAAACTCAATGTAGTACGTAGGTATCCGGTAAATTGACCGAAATCAATTTAGCGAAATCAATTGACCGAACATAATTGATCGAAAATCTATTGATCGAAACGACAATTGACCGAAGTCGCACTTTACCGAAAAAAGATTTAAAAGAAGTACTTATTTTTGTTGTTGTTTTGAAAGTCAATTTAGCGAATAGTTATATAACTAATTTTTGTATAAAACTTTACGTTGTGTTCCTAACTCCTTCAACTTTATAAATCGGTATGTCCTTTTCAAAAGAATGTACCTAATTATATACTTGCAACAAACAAAAAACTATATCGAGCATTAAAAAAAAATTATTAAATCTATCTTGCATAGTTAACTAAAATTAAAAAAAACAAGAAAATCTTTTAAATACGTAGTAAATACGCCTCAGACAAATAAATGGTGATTGGTTTTATGAGGGTTTTATACGTCAAATACAAAAAAACAAACAAAAAAAACAAGAAAATCTTTTAAACACGCCAGTGATTAATATACTGCTAGTCCTAAGCCTGGTTAAAGTTGAAGGAAAGATGCAATAAACAAAAAATGACAATACAGATACCATTAATGTTTAGGTCAAACTTTTTTCGGTTGCGACTTCGGCCAATTGTCGTTTCGATCAACTAATTTTCGGTCAATTGTGTTCGGTCAAAAAAAAAATACATACAAAGTAGTGCGTTTCTAACGGTACGATGAAATTACACACGCCATCCATTTGTACCACCACTCAAATTAACGTGTGGCACTATTGTCGAGTTTTGCATGCGTTTACAGTTAAATTAGTAAATAAGGCCTATACAATAACAAAAGAGTTTTACCGGTATCGTATATTATAGGTTACAATTAAAATTAAAGTCACGGAAATGGATTCAAGGATGGTCACGTGGCTGCTGAAAGGGGTTTTAAACAAGATACTAGAAACTAAAAAGGGTTTTCCCCAATCACTAACATACAGTGATTTCCCAATTATGCAACCAACAATAGCATATTTTCACTACTCAAACACCTCTATCGTGTCTGAGAAAAACCCGCTAAAGACCAAATTACGTAAAGGCGAGCAAGTTGACCTTCATTTCCAGTATTTTCTGGATTCTCCACGGTTATGTCATTACAATAACAAATTTGTGTCAGGGAAAACTCCTAATTAGATAATTACGTAAAAGGTGAAGGTTCTCTGAAAATACAAATATAATGTTAAGCCTTGTAATTAGATCGAATTTATAAAAACCTGTGTTGTATATTAATCAAATTCATAAACAGATATTTAATTACAATTGAATTTTTAATTCGCCAAGAAATATAGAATATAGGTCAATGCTCGCGCGCGCGAGCACCTAAACTTTCACTCGAGACCAGGGAAAAAGAAACGGTAACTGAAGAACTAATAGATAAGGAGGATGATGCTGTTGATGTATGACATGTGTTTTATGTAATCTTAAAAATAGTATTACTTAATAAATTATCAAAAGCTCTATATCTCTTTATTACTGGTAATAACCTAAATATTTTGATAGAGTTGGTAATTATGGACTTTAAAATGACTCTTAACACTGCCAAAACGGCTTTAATTATAGGGTGAGGACCATGAAATTCGCCATAAATAGGCCGAAAATAGCGCCTGAAAAGAAGCCGCCAATTAAGATACGTGTCCATGGTTGCATACCCTTCAGGGGATGAAATTAAATACAACACAGAGTGCATGCGCAGAGAATTTATCCTATTCTATCCCCTTACTACTTACAATAATTTAACATACACCCAACGACTTTAAATCTGAGACAACCATAATTTTTATTAAGTTGAATTTATCAAAACTTTTTCCTCAGTTGGCCGATTTTAAACATGTTTTTCTAAATGTAGGTAAATGTGTTGGTTTTAATTAATTTTATTCGAGGGAGGTAAACAAACAAGTATGTTTTTTACCCCAAGCTTATAACATTCTGTAGAGCAATTTTGCAGTCTAAATTCTACAGTATTCAGCCGGGTTGACACGGGTAGTGCAGCACGCTCGTCGCTCACGTTTTCCCGGACCGCGCGTAAACATTCGTGAAATACGATAATCATCCCACGATCGTATGCTGTTTACACGGCAAAAGTACCAGTCTTCAATATGGCTTCGTCGGTAGGAGAAGGTTGTGCAGTGGTGTGCGAAATATTAGGATATTATATCGTATCACAATTTATCAATCGTACTGTAGTGATGAAAGAAAAGAGACGGCGCAGGTGGTGGGTGAGAGAATGGATTAAAAACAGAAACAGGTCCGGAGCAACGCATTTTGTTGATCAGGAGTTGAAATACAGCTACTCAGAGGATTTTAAAAATTTACTAAGGATGTCTGAAGACGACTTTGTCTTTCTATTGGAATGGAACATTGATACAAATATGAGGGAAGCAATACCATCCAAAGCAAAACTTATGATAACCCTCCGTTACTTAGCCACAGGCGATAGCTTTAAAATTCCGAAATCAACAATAAGCAAATCCTTAGTTGAAGTTCTGGATGCTATAATAGCTGCGTTGGAGACGTGGAGCAAGGTAAGTACTAATCAATGTTAAGGAAACGCATTGCGGTAATAATATTTGATGAGAAATAAATGAGAAACACAAAAAACCCCTTCGAGAACTGTTCATTATGACAAAAGTTTATTAAGTGTATCTTAATGATGATTCAGTTGTTTTGTGTGTAACTGTCCATCGCAGCAGATAGCTCGCTATCCATGTATCCTCACATTGGGGAGAAAAATTGTGATCACCCTAACTCTGATCGTTGGATAGCGATGGTGATGAAATGGAACTCGACATGTGGGCATTTAGTGCACGGTAATCATTTCTTGCTGCAGCCTTAAAGCCAGTTCAATAGTCCGTAAAAGAGAAGTTAGGTATTTTCCAAAATGATCATCCTTGTTAGTTGTGGCTCTCCGAAATTTTGTCTAATTTGTCCATTGCGGACATAAGTATCTCAGGTCTTTCATTTTCTACACGTCGCTTCTTTTGTACTACGTGTTCCCTCAATGGCGGTGGTTTTTTAATGACGTTTCTGAGTTGCGGAATGAAGAGGATTTGGACTTGGCTTCAGAAACAACGCGTGCAGTATTTGGAGACTGAAGCTTGGTAAAATGTTTAGCTTGCTAGCCAGAAGATCTAGGTTGCTCAGTTGAAGGTCCCGGTTACGTGCAAGAATCTGTAACTACATCCGCCTGTTAAAATTGGATCTCACTTTGCGGGTCTTCACCGTCATCATCATCTACGTTTGTTTCTATGGACTCCTGTGACACCCTGGACTATAAATAAAACAATAAATAAATAAACTTAAATATTTCGAGGCTCTGCTTTTTAAAATTAGTTTTGAATCGCAGGGTTGTATAATGAAATGATGTTGTAAAGAAAAAGTCTTCTTTGCTAAATATAAAAGCTGTCGAAAATGTTTATATTCTTCGTGAAGTACTACAACATAAAACTATTAAATATTTCTTATGTTCTTTTAATCTTAGTCTGCATAATTTATTACCTTTGCTTACAAGTTGAATGTTGCTAAGTTCATGTAAGTGAAAATAAATTTAAATTTTTTTCGTAACATTTTTTATTGTTTGCATATTGTAGTCTTTGACGAAAGAAGTACTACATTTCCGAAGGCAAGTATATGAAGCAATAACTTTGTTTTTTGAAAAATAACATTTCACCACAACCCAGCCATTCAAAAGTAATTACAGTAAATAAATGGTAGGTAAATAAATATTTCAGTAAGGGTTGTTGTAACAAATTTTTTATGTATGTTTAAAATTTACGTTCATATTGGCAACCTAAGTGCATTTCGTGTAGCGTTAGTCGCGTACCTTATTGGCGTAAAATGGCATATATGTCTTTTAATAAATTATTTCAAGTAAATTTCAATTTTCTTAAATAAATACTTTTGGAGAAAAAAAATATGGGGCATTATTTATTGGGCAACCCTCGTATATATATATATATATATATATATATATATATATATATATATATATATATATATACATACAGGTATGGAAAAACATTATTGCGGGTCTGACTTATAATAAGTTAGAAAGAAACCTAATAAGCATTATATGAGTGTGAGAGACATGTAACATTACCGATGTTGCCAGTTGTACATATTTGCATGTAGGCACAAAATATGAACTACTGAAGTCTCCTTCAATCTAGCTTCAACATTTCTAATGAAACCAAAGCAATTAAGATGATGTTAAAAACTCACTTGTTCTTTGAAACTATTAAGTAAATACTTTACCCTTAAACATTAAATGATAACACGTCAAACACCGAGGTTTATTGTAAATGCGAATTTATGACATGGTTCTCGTAAGAAGAACCAAGAAGCAACTTACGAGAGCTACAAACAAGAACATTAACATTTACATTGATAGTATAACTTAAGTTTAAGGTTTAACTTTAGCATTATAATTCTTATTGAAAAACCAACTATTTTTAAAAATGAACAGAATACACTTCAAAACTCTATTTTATAAGATTTTCGAAAAGTCTGTGATAAAATTCAGATCGGGGGAGTAATTGCACTTCTCATATCAATTATAATTTTATCTATATACCAATATTAACAAAAATACAAAGAAATTCATTTTATCCAATAAACAAAATCTTAATTTGCTCATTTTTAGTAATCATTTTAATATAAACATGAATTGGAGCTAAACCAGTTAAAGATCCATTTATTTTATTATTATAATTATTCAAGTTGAAAACTTTGACAAAATTGTTTTGAACATTTTTAACAACTTTAATAGACAAAGATAACTGTAAGTGTTATCGAAACGTTTAGATTGTATAATTTAAAAAACCCAAAAAAGGTAAGTATTTTATTAATTCAACAAGTGTTTTAAAGTTTTGTTATTACGTTATGGCAGAGTATACATTTTCTGAAATGGCCGATATGCATTTCATGTACGCTAAAGCAAATGTTAGTTGTGAAACTCTCAGACTTTACCAGGAAGCATTTCCGAATCGACGAGCGCCTTCCAAAAATTTATTTTCCCAATTACATCAACGTTTAAGAGGAAATGGTACATTTTTGCCAAAAAGAACTGACTGTGGTACGAGGAATTCAGATGCAGAGGAGCGTGTTTTGAATAGTGTGTCCGACAACCTGAGAATTAGTTCAGGAAAACTCTTTTTGATGGAAAATGTACCCAAAATGTAATTAAAAAAACAAGGCTGTCATTTCCTTCAAAAACCTGCTTTACACAAGGAATTGCAAACTCCCACAATAGTCACGTTTGGACAGACGAATTTCTGGACACCCTGTATATATATATATATATATATATATATATATATATATATATATATATATATATATATATATATATATATATATATATATATATATATATATATATATATATATACAGTGCGTTCAATATAATCGGACGAACTCAATAACTCTTCTGTATTGCGTTTCACAAGAAAGTGTTTAAATAGTTTTTATTCATTTACAAATACTCTATTAAGTGCTTGGTTTAGATAATTTTTAAGCTTCCGGTTTGACCAGAAGCGCACATAATTTTATTTGTTTAAATCACACTGTATATATATTTTGCATTTTGCATTGCTTATTTTTTTCTCAATACATACGTATAAAATTCTTATAGGGTTTTATAAAAAAAAATTAAAGAAAAATGCCATCGAAAGTTTTTCAATTTTATTATACGATTAGAAGAATCAAACAAAACCGTACGTCAACAAAATCGCATCGCAATTGTTTTTTCGTTTATTGTAATTGACAATCAGATAAAAGTTTAATTTGATTTCAATCGAAATAATTGTTTAAAATGAATAACAGTGAAAAAGTTGACCTGTTGTTAATTTTCGGTGAATGTAAACGTAATTCTCGACGACTGGTAGAATTATACGCACAAAGATATCCCAATAGATACCATCCTTTCGAAAGTTACATACGAAAAATTGAACAATCGTTTAGAATGCGTGGAACGTTACCAGGAGTAAATTATCAGAATTTAGAACAACAAAGAAATGTTTTGACCGAAGATATTGAAGTACAAATATTGGGTTATTTTAGAGTAAATCCACGGTCATCTATTAGATATGTAGCGCAAGAAGTAGGTGTATCAGTTGGCTCAATTCACATGACATTAAAAAAATTCAAAATGCTGCCGTATAAAGTCGATTTGGTTCAACACTTGCGGCCTCAAGACTCTGATCGGAGATTAACTTCGATTGCTTGGATCGTTGAGCAATGTGATCACAATCCATTAATTTAAGATCATATTTTATGGACAGATGAATCCAAGTTTACAAATAATGGAGTTATTAATAAACAAAACAATCGTTATTGGTCAATGGAAACTAACCATCAAATCGTATGGGGTACTAATGTTTGGTGCGGTTTAATTGGAAACCAATTACTAGGGCCTTATTTCTACGATGGTAATCTAAACGCCAATAGGTATCTTGAATTTTTAGATAACGTGCTACCAACAATGTTCGATGAGTTTCCTCTGCTTCTGCGACAACAATTGTATTTCCAGCAAGATGGAGCTCCAGCTCACAACGCGTTGATAGTAAAAGAATATCTTAACCAAACGTTCAATGAACGATGGATAGAACTAACGGCCCGTAGAATGGCCTGCGAGATCACCGGATCTTACACCGTTACTTTTTCTTGTGGGGTCATTTAAAAACAGTGGTGTATGCCGATCCACCTTTAAATGTTATAGACTTAAAGAATAAAATTACAGCTGCATGTGTTAATTTAACTACGCAGCAAATCAAAAAGCTACTAACCATGAACTCAGGCGACGATTAGAAGCATGTCTAGAACAGAATGGTGGCAACTTTGAACAATTTATTCGCTAATTATAACTGATTTTGTTTAATTTTTCTAATCATATAATAAAATTGAAAAACTTTCGATGGCATTTTTCTCTAATTTTGTTTTATAAAACAATACGTATGTATTGAGAAAAAATAGGCAATGCAAAAATGCAAATATATATATATATATATATATATATATATAGTGATTTAAAAATATTAAAATAATATGTGCGCTTCCGGTCAAACCGAAGCTTAAAATTATCTAAACCAAGCACTTAATAGAGTATTTGTAAATGAATAAAAACTATTTAAACACTTTCTTGCGAAACGCAATACAAAGAGTTATTGAGTGCGCCTGATTATATTGAACGCACTGTACACACACACACACACACACACATATATATATATATATATATATATATATATATATATGTACAGTAAAAGCAGTGAGTGAAAGCAATAGGGTATGAGGGTAGCAAATGAGACTTTGTCGAAACGTCGTTTTGCAACAAACGGTCTTTTGAGACCAGAAAAGCTACGCGGATCAACACCGAGAAACCAGCACTACATACAGCAGCCGCAAAACCTAAAGATCAATATATATATATATATATATATATATATATATATATATATATATATATATATATATATATATATATATATATATATATATATATATATATACACACACAGGGTCCGCCTTTGGGAGCTGATGCTATGAGTATCTGCTAAACCAAACTTACTATAATTTTAAAAATTTGGTGACAGGGTAATGATGTTAGGGCTAACTCATCTAAAATATTTTCACGTTCGTACCACTTCCGGTTATACTGGAAGTCGGTACTTAGTCGCTTATTTTAAGTGGAACACCCCGTATATTAATACATTTTTGGATTCTATGTCGAATTTTAAGGTAAGTTTGTTAAATAAACTAGATACGAAAGTTCAATCGTTTTAAAAAAAACATTTTTCTAAAAAAATTGACAGATGCGGTCTTAGTAATAACTCGTTAATTGTTCTGTTTCTGTCAAGCAATATGAATAAAACTTTGAGGTGTTGTAGGCAAAGGTTCATTGCAACAGTCTGCAAAAAATGACATTTGTGTTTTTCGTAAAAATAAAATTATGAATGTCTAAACTTGACTACCAAAAAATGCAAAGTACTCAAAAAAATCAAATGGAAACCCCTATTTTTTATTACTCAGATCGATTTAACGTCAAAAATTAAAGTAAGTTTGTTTAAAACTTTATTTGCCTAAACGTTACAGTTTCATACTTATTATCAAAAAACTCCCAATTTTAAAATTTGTGATAAAAATGAGCTACATACTTAAATCTAGTATTCCTTGTTCGTGGTCACCATGGAAACCAAATAATTGAGAATTGAAATAAAAATATTTGAATAAATTACTGCAAAAAATTATAAAATTTTTTATAATTTTGTGATTCAAAAGTCATTTTTGCCAAATAGAAATTTTCTGTCATTTTTTTCAAATTCGATATAAAACATAAGTGTAAACATTTAATACTTTATGAGTAAATCGAAAAAAAACTACTTTTTACTGCGGAGGTAGTAACTACATACTTATCAGTGCATTCTTACTTCTTGTAAATTAATTTACAATAATGCTCAAAATGTTGCCCGTTAGACGCAAGACATTGTTGAACCCGTCTTATAACGGCTTCATTTGTAGCCCTTTGAATTTCTTGTAGAGAAAGAGAATTGAAGGCATTTTGCACTCTTGCAATGCAATCTTCTTTAGTCGTTAGTGATGTATCATAAACAATATTTCTAATTCGACCCCAAAGATAAAAATCCATTGGCGTAAGATCAGGTGACCTAGGTGGCCATGGAAAGGGACCATTATTGGCAAACCAACGATCTTCAAAAATTTCATAAAGTTTCATGGAAACAGCGTTGGTGTTGTGAGGGGGCGCACCGTCTTGTTGGTACCATAAATGTTCCCTTTCTAGATTTAATCGGTGTTGAATTTGAGTGGTTAATATCTCAAGATAATTTTCTCCTAGAAATTAAATTTGTAATCATAAATCGCAACAATCAACTATTTTAAACCTCTCAAATTTTCGTTGTAAAAATACACGTCAAAGATTTGATTATTCCGAATAGCACAAAATACGTTAAAATTCCAAATTTCCTGAAAATGGCATTCGCGAATTGGATTGCTATTTTCGTTATTCCAGTATTCGTAAATTTAGATTCGTCCGTCCATATGATATTAGTCAAAAAATTAGGAATTTCTTGTATTTTGAGCAAAGTTGTTTCACAAAATTCGATACGTTTCAATAAATCCGCTTCTTTCAAATGTTGAACTCATTGCAAACAGTATGGTCTAAACTTATGTTTCTCAAGAATTCTTCTGATAGTTGTTGGTGTTAAGCCAATATCTGTTTTCGCGTCGTTTATGGAATTACAAGGATAGGCACGGAAATATAATAATAATAGTTATAACTTCATTCTGTTCGTTATCAATAGCAGTTTTTTTTGCGAGGCGCAGAGTGTTTAAATGTGTCAAACTGTTCCAAATTTTGAACCACACGTCTTATCGTATCTGCTGATGGTCGGGGGCGCTCAGGATAGCAATCGATAAATGTTCTTACTGTTCATTTTACAACTCTATGACATTCTCCGTGAATTAAAATTAAATTCAAATAATCTGTATTACAATATTCAAGTCGAGCCATTTCATTAAGAAAAACACAAACTGTCAACAATTTTATTAAATTATTTGACTACAAAAGAAAAACAAAATAAATAAGCATCTTTATCGTGTAATGATGCGCTGATAAGTATGTATTATCTCCGCAGTAAAAAGTAGTTTTTACTCATAAAGTATTAAATTTTTACACTTATGTTGTATATCGAATTTGAAAAAAATGTCTTAGAAAATTTCCGTTTGGCAAAAATGACTTTTGAATCACAACATTATCAATTTTTATAATTTTTTGCCGTAACTTTTTCAAATATTTTTCTTTATTTCAATTCTCAATTATTTGGTTTCCATGGTGACCACGAACAAGGAATACTAGATTTAAGTATGTAGCTCATTTTTATCACAAATTTTAAAATTGGGACCTTTTTGATAATAAGTATGAAACTGTAACGTTTAGGCAAATAAAGTTTTAAACAAACTTACTTTAATTTTTGACGTTAAATCGATCTGAGTAATAAAAATAGGGGTTTCCATTTGATTTTTTTGAGTAATTTGCATTTTTTGGTAGTCAAGTTTAGACATTCATAATTTTATTTTTATGAAAAATACAAATGTCATTTTTTTCAGACTGTTGCAATGAACCTCTGTCTACAACATCTCAAAGTTTTATTCAAATTGTTTGACAGGGACAGAACAATCACCAAATTTTCAAAATTATAGTAAGTTTGGTTTAGCAGATACTCATAGGATCAGCTCCCAAAGGCGAACCCTGTATATAGGTTTAAAGCAAACCACCTGAAGTTTGGCATATAATTTTGGACACCCTTTTTATATATATATATATATATATATATATATATATATATACAGGGTGTTCAACGCGTTGGGGCGGAAGATAAGATTGGCGTATACTGTTTATTTAAAAATCTTATAACAGATTATTGTGGTAACAACAAGGAACATCGCGTAGAAACATTTTAGTGTATGTCCCATTTTCGAGCACCACACTAAACTTGTGTTTTTTAAATGGAACACCCCATACACTTTTATATATTTCAATTCTCTGTTAAATGATAAATAAAATGATATAAGGTACTAAGGGTCTACGACTAACGGTTCCTAACTTATTGACATTTATATGTAAAATTAAGTAGGCTCATGTTCTACCATCTTGAAAGATATCGGAGTGAAATTTTGGGATCTGTTTTTCCAATGTGTTTTGTTTTAACTTCTATTGAACGCTTGTAAAAGATGTTATTCAAATCTGTAATAAAATACAGGGTGTGCCATTAAAAAAAATTAGAAGTACAACATTAAGCAAAATGGACCACCCTGTATATGTAGAGAAAAGAGTCTGCAATCTGAATGTAAAAGTTAAAACAAGAAAATAATCATTTCAATTTTACGACCAATCATGTACCTATACAAAAAAGAAATATGTTAATAATTTTGGACAATAGTAGATTAAATTAAAAATCGTTTGAAAGTAAATTGATTGTTTAAAGTCAAATATGTACAGTACTACAGGGTGCTAATATTGCTACGAAATTAATAAAAAGGTGCTTATATCTTTTAAACTACCTCGTATAACATTACAAGCCCTCTTTTTGCAGAAATGAATAAATCGAGAAAAATATACAGGGTGTTCTGTTAAAAAAGGTAAGTTTTGTTCACTCTGTCAATACGGATGGCCCTTCTTTTTGTATAAAAAATATTTAAAATGATAATGATAGAGTTAAAGGGCGCTATGCAAAATTATCGGGTAGGACTAAGGATTGAATGTTAAGAAATAACCACCACCAGGTCGTTTTCTCATGTTCCGTAATAATAAGGTTTATATTACAGTGGTTGATTGTAATGTTAGAGTTTCAATGTTTTTTAACTTAGGGAACTCCTGTGAGAAGCAAATTAAATTTGAATCTCGTTATGATGTTTTACAATTTTGACATTATGACTTTACCCTTGTTTTACAATTAGGTTGATTATAGTTGTATTCCCGTATTGGTGATTCTGCGAGTCGCTACATTTATGTAACCATCAAAAGAAATGAAACCAAGATGCACTCAATTGGTTTTATAGTTATATTGTAACCTAGCAAACAGTATCAGTTCCACAATTACAAAATAAAGATAACTTAAAAAAAAATACATTGCAATATGTGAAAATTTATCTTTAAATGAAAATTTCTTAATAATAACAAGCAGTCAACGTTAAAAATTAGAAAAAAAAAAAACTATTAACCGAGTGGTGCAATTTAATGTCTCGCACTAGATATTTTAGTATAATTAAGTGACAAAGTAATTATTATAAAATTTTGAAACCCTAACTTAATTATGGTTAAAATTCGGCGAATATAAAAAGCATCTATGCTACACTGTGTTCATTTTATTCTTAATTGCAAGGTAGCATTGATTAATTTTTAATTCTCTCAATGATTACCGCTGAGCCACAACTGTTCTAATTATATGTTGTTTTAGTCTGGGATAATTGAGCATTGGAAAATTGGGCTATTAAATTTACTTTATTGGCAAAGACCCGCTCTGAATATTTTTTTTTCCATCTCATCTTCTTTTTCAAGTTATCCTTAAATCTTTTTAAAGAATGCATAATTGATACCTACGGCCATCTCGATTACCACCTAACACAAAAATACTACAATTTGATTACTTTTATTTTTCAATCTTGTAATTAAATCAGTTATTAAATTTTCGTGAGGGAAGGAAATTCCGTTACATTAACAAGATTAATTTCTAAAGATATCAACAGATACATTTTGTGGTCGTAGATCATGTTAAGGCCACGCAGTAATCCTCATTATTTCTAATTGTCTCTGGGTACGTGCTAACGGGTAGCAACCCTCCAGCTACATCGAAAAGCTTCCAAGTCGTCTTCGGAACTCTGTATTTCAATAAGTATTTGGTCTACTGGGCACATATGTATCTATACAGGGCTGTGGTAGTATATTACAATTAGCTGAAGCTCAACGGCACTACTGATATTTTCCTAATTTCCCGATGACGTGAAGAAGGCTTTCTTCGAAAATAAGAAAACAAAGGCTAACAGAATGTTGCAGTCAAGTCGATATTAATTATATTAAAGATAGTTAAGCATGTTTGTTCGATAAATCTATTTGAGGGTAAATCAAAGCTAACATTTCGTTAAATTAGACCCTAAAATATGGCACCAAAAGTAAGTTAAATGACAATATTTGTGAGAAGGGAAGAGAAATTAAAAACGTGCTTAGACCTAAGCGCACGCTTTGCCCCACGTACAGACGTCAATTCTTTAGCCTCTAAAAAGATTAATAACTCGCTGTCCTAAATAAGCCATAAAAACATCTTCTTAAAAAAAACACCACCCCCAAATAATTCTTTCGTAACTGTATCAAGAATTGCTTTACATATTATTCATTAACGCCATCTCATCTGTTTTAATGATCGACGAAATGAAAAGTAATTGTAATTCCATCGAGTGCATCTGGTCGACTATACATTAGCCGGCAGTTTCACATTATAAAGCTACAAAAAAGAAAATCTCTTTCAAATTAACATTGTGCTACTGGTTTTTGTTAATGGAAGCTTTGCAACTCAAAACTCATTTTCACTTCGGTTATTAGTGTGCATGAGGAAGGCAGTTCTGACAGCGAAGCCTATATTTCTGTGAACAATTTTTAATTGAAAGAATACCTCTTTTTTTGCAAAGTTTTTATTCTACACCTTCTGTATTCGATTTTGAAATTAAAATTTGGACAAAGCATGACTGAAATCAAAATTCTTGATTAATTGCGTTTAAAGTTGTATAAAAACACATCAAAATGTATTCAAATACCGAAGCTTTTATTAATTTTATTCTACTATAACTAATTAACAATTATAAATTATATAACAGCAAATAATTTTTTTGTTACAATGAAATGTCTTAATTTAACATTTATTTGTTATGGATTCTTATAATTTAATTAAAGGTCTGTCTACACATTGACTTGAAAGATTATGGTAAAACTAAAACAACTTGCTTAAAATGCGAAAATGTGGTACAATTATCCAATTGTACCTTAATAACGATCTGGTGTGGGGCACACAACCTTCCAACCTACATAGTGGAAGTTAAAAGAAATGAAATAATACAAAATTTAATTTCTTTAATTATAGCACCAATGACTTAATCCTCAATATTAAACGACAAGGCTTAAAAATTATCATTTTGAATTTCTGATCTTTAAATTAGAAAAATAATAATTAAATAATACTTTCATATAGATATTTAAACCTTCTGTCAGATAAAGGTTAATAAGCATACAAACGCTAACTTGAAAAAAATTCAAAAACCGCCCACGTCGCTAAAATATTCATAAATAATTTTAAGATTTATTTGGCTTCGGATTAAGAAACTTTAGAAATAAAAGTTCTGTGAAATGAAATTATCTTTAAGAAATATGTTTACACATTTTGTTACAAGGTTGAAATAAGGGAACGCAAACTTTCACGATTATTACTCATAATTAAGTTACTTAGCTTCTGAGTATAAAATCGTGTATTTGTTATTAATTTTTTACAAATTTAAACGTTTCGATATATATATATATATATATATATATATATATATATATATATATATATATGCAGGGTGGTCCAGTTTATAACCGCAGGACTTTACCAAAGGACAGTTAACGTAAAAATAATGTCAGTTTTTCATATAAACATATACGGAAAGCTTCGTTTTCGAGATACAGTGTTGAAATTTTGTAAAATAAATAGAATATTTTCTAAAACGGCAGCTTTGAATAATTTTAAATTTGGTACTACTACTTGTCCCTCATTTAGAGCTTATGATGTTAAAATCCAAAGTTGTGAAAAACTTTAATTTTAAAGTGGTTAAAGTATTCACAACTAGAAACTTTACATACTAATTAAATATCTAGTTAAATCTAACAAAGCAGTAATTTTCCGTTAATATTTAAGGACTGAAGTCGTTATTAGGATGTTTATATATTTCAATAACATCTCGCAGTAGATGAGTATAATAATGAGTTCGCCTTGATAAAATTTTCGTATTGTTCAATTGAATGTTATAATTTAAATTATTTAACCAATGGTCAGCTGCGACACGTTTCTCTGGTTTAATCAATCTACAACAACGTATAACGTTCTTTACGTCTAGGGGCGAAACATATTTAATCCGAAAGATTTTCTTCTTACAAAAATCCACTCTTTGTCGTAACTTCGTACAGAGAGGGTCGCGTGCCGACCGAAGAAGCATAGAAAAAAAGAAAAAGCAACGCCTCTGAAGCCGAGCCGCTCCTGTCCAGCGACGCTGTCACTGCCTGGGCGGTACACAGCGGAAGCCAACCAGCGCGGTGCCGCTTTGCGGCTGAACCGGGATAAAGGTATACCAATAAAAATTTTAAAGTGGTAAAAGTATTCACAACTAGAAACTTTACATACTAATTAAATATCTAATTAAATCTAACAAAGCAGTAATTTTCCGTTAATATTTAAGGACTGTAATCGTTATTAAGATGTTTATATATTTCAATATCATCTCGCTGTAGATGAGTATAATAATGAGTCCGCCTTGATAAAATTTTCATATTGTTCAATTGAATGTTATAATTTAAATTATTTAACAAATGGTCAGCTGCGGCATGTTTCTTTGGTTTAATCAATCTACAACAACGTATAACGTTCTTTACGTCTAGGGGCGAAACATATTTAATCCGAAAGATTTTCTTCTTACAAACACCCACTCTTTGTCGTAACTTCGTACAGAGAGGATCGCGTGCCGACCGAAGAAGCATAGAAAAAAAGAAAAAGCAACGCCTCTGAAGCCGAGCCGCTCCTGCCCCGTCCGGCAGCGGAAGCCAACCAGCGCGGTGCCGCTTTACGGCTGCACTGGGATAAAATTTAAAAAATAAAAATTTTGTTTTTTTTATGAATTTAATTACTAACATCCCTCCGTTCTATTGGGTCTCTAACATGCAAGCCTATTTCCCTCGGGGTGTGAGGCTGCACCTCGGTGGAGACCCACTCTTCTGATTTTAACCATTTTATTTGTCATTATTTTCCAGCCCCTACTAACCTCGCCATGGTTAAACATGGTGGCCACCGCCGCGCATCCCTTAGGTTTGCGAATTCCGTACCAACCCACCTTTATCACCTATTCCACCGCTATTTTCTCCGCCACCACCCTCCGACCCCTTCAATCTCGTATGCTGCCGCCGTAACATCACCTCGTCTTAGATCCTTTTCGAACGCCTCCGAACAATCAACAACCTCGTCGCGCACCTTTAGATACTGCCTGCGTAACATTCCAGTAAATATCAACTCCCAAAAAATTCTATTTAATAATTTAATAATTTAAGACAGTGTAGGTTGTCCCGTCATACTTTAAATCCGTTAATCCCCGGTACTCCCCCTTTTCCTAATAAACGTACAATGGACCTAGTAATAGGTACAGTAAATGCCAACGGAGTGCGTCGGAAACGCACCCTCCTTAAAAACCTACTTGCAACCGAAAAAATTCAAATTCTCTCCATTACCGAAACCAGATTATTTGATAGGTGTGCTATCCATTTTACGAAATATCATACACTCCTTACAGTACCATACAGGGAACCCGAGGCACAGCGTTACTAATTAGCGACACATTTCCCACAACCCGCTTCGAATTACCTTAGCATCTACAACACTACGAATGCGTAGCAGCCACAGTTTATTTTCCTCAACCAATAATATTCTTTTCATATTACAACCCGCCATCCGAACCAATAGCAATAGACCTTCTAGAATTCGTTGCCAGTCTTCCCAATGCGGTCATTATGGAGATTTCAACGCTCGCCACACGCAATTTGCTGACACAGCCACCAACGCCAACGGTAGAACCCTGTCCGACATACTGCTCAGTCTCCCCATCCTTCGGATCCCCAATACCCTTCCTACATACTGCGAATACAAAGGCACATCAATAGTTGACCACATCCTTTGCTCGGAACCGCTATTCATCCATTTCAAACCAGAATGCTACATAGGAACCACAATAACCTCCACCTCCAACCCACATAGTCATCCAAGACTTCACCAAAGCCGATTGGAATGTGTTTCAAGAGCACATCTCCAACCACCTTCCAAATAACGATCTCCTTTCCCCCACAAGACATCGAGAGAGCCGTGCACGAACTCACTTCCGTTATCACGGAGGCGGTCGCGTCGACAGCTCCCTTCAAAAACGTAAATATCTCGTGTAAACCTCTTCCCCAACGAATTGTGAACTGGATCAAAGAAAATAGGCGCGTTTACCGCCAATTTCTGCGATCCAGGGATCCCGCACTCAAAACTGAATACAACCGGCTCAATTCTAAAATCCGCAGAGAAATCAACTCAGTTACTCAAAACAGATTGATAAAAACCACATCCAACCTCGACTTTCGAAACGGCAAGCTCTTCTGGTCCAAGTTTAATATACTGACCAGAAGGAAAGCCACCCCAAAATCACACTTAAACAATCCACAAGGTATTCCGATAGCCACAAACCAAGGAATGGCCGACCTTTTCAAAACTCACCTTGAACACACGTTCACTTCCCCGAACGACCCATCCTTTAACGAGAACCCCAAAAACGAACTAGAACAGGACATGACAAACCTCCAAAACCTCACATTACCAGACCTCCAACTTGACGAGGACGACCCCTTCCTAGCCCCGATCACTCCCCAACAAACCCTAACATATTTGAAAAAAGGACGAAACTCCGCATCAGAACACGACGGACTGAACAGACAAATACTGAGAAAACTACCACCCACAGCGATCGCATTCCTCACCTCTATATACAACAGATGCATATCACTCACACATTTCCCAACGGCCTGGAAATGGGCCTCTACAGTTATGATTCCCAAACCCAAAGCCGACCTCACCAATCCGTCCTCCTACAGACAATATCCCTACTCAGTTGCCTAGGCAAGTGCTTCGAGAAGATCCTAGCCGGAAGGCTTAGGAATCGTATCGAAAGCAACGACCTACTTCCTCACTCCCAATTTGGCTTCAGACCTCACAGAACCTGTCATGACCCCCTGTTGAGGCTGCTGACAGGAACGTCTAGGGCATTTAATCATAAGCAATCAACCTGGCGATATTTCTGGATATCAAACAAGCTTTCGACAGGGTGTGACATGCAGGCCTTATACACAAAACCGTCCAATGAGAATTCCTGACCCCATTTCCAAATTGATACTCTCGTACCTTTCCGACAGGATAGTCAGAGTAAAAGTTGGAAATGCACACTCCAACCCTTTCACTCTGACAGCCGGCTTCACCTTGAGGTTGATTTTGGGCCTGACTTTGACGGTCACGTGAGTTGGCGTGGTTTGACCTTGAGACTGACCTAGGGTTTAACCTTGAGGTTGGCCTTGTGGCCTGGCATTGCAATGTGCCTTGTCCTTGCCCTTGGAGTTGGCCTTGGGGTAGCCAAAGACGGTTTAGGTTAGGGTTAATACTCGCGCGAGCACGATCAACTTCTATTATACATTCGCTAATCTCTGTGTATTTTCGTGTCTGCGTGTTTTCGTATTTGCGTTTTTGCATATTTTTACGTTTGTGTGTTTTCGTGTTTGCGTGTTTGCATGTTTCGCGTTTGTGTGTTTTCGCGATTGTGTGTTTTCGTGTTTTCGAGTTTGCGTGTTTTGTCTGTTTTAGTGTTTGCGTGTTATCGTCTTTGCGCGTTTTCATGTTTGCGTGATTACGTGTTTGCGCCGGTGTTTGTGACTGTGTCTGTGTTTGCGCCAGTGTCTGTGTCTGTGGAGTGTATCTGTATCTGTGTCTGTAATTACACCTGTGGCTGTGTCTGTGTCTGTGGCTGCACTTGTGTGAGACAAGAGAAATACGAGAGAAGCGAGAGAATCGAGAGTAATGAGAGAACCTAGAGAACCGAGAGAACCGAGAGAACCGAGAAAACCGAGAGAACCGAGATAACCGAGAGAACAGAGAGAACCGAGAGAACCGAGAGAACCGAGAGAACCGAGAGGACCGAGAGAAACAAGAGAAACAAGGGGAACGATGGAGACGCGGTGAGGAAAGAGATGAGTGAGAGAGAGACGGAGGAAACGAGCGAGACGAGCACGATCAACTTCTATTACAGAAAATTTTCGTTAGTTTAAAAAATACACCACTAAATGCCGTCACAAATAAATAAACCTGCTTTAAAAAATAAGTGTAGTCTAATTAGCGGGATCTTTGTCACGCGCAAAGAATGTGAACATTATATTTCCATTTTCAAGGACAGTCCACCTTTCGATGATGATGAGGTTGACTTAATCACATTTATTGTTTCGTGGTGCTGGAAATTTGACTTAAATGGTGATAACATTTAAATTCCGCCAGTTACACAACCACCCTCTCTCCGTACTCCAGACACAGACACACACACACACACACACACACACACACACACACACACACAGACACAAGGACACACAGACACACAGACACACAGACACAGAGACACACAGACACACAGACACACAGACACACAGACACACATACACACAGACACACAGACACACAGACACACAGACACACAGACACACAGACACACAGACACACAGACACACAGACACACAGACACACAGACACAGACGCACAGACGCACAGACGCACAGACGCACAGACGCACAGACACACAGACACACAGACACACAGACACACAGACACACAGACACACAGACACACAGACATACAGACACACAGACCGATGACATGAATGTTGTTTTCAGACGTGCTTCGGATATTGCTGTTTTACTACTACTAATACTAATATACTTTATTTGCTTGATTTACAGAAATTTTGCAGTGTTTGAGTTTTACTATTTACATTTGCTTTCTCTATTTACACTTTTTACAGTCTCTTCTTTCTTTACTTCACTTATACTAATTTCTTCTCTTTTTTCTCTTCTCCCATAAACAGTCTTCTTATGTTCCATGTTTCTTGCATCCACTCCGCTCCCCTTCCTCCTTCTCGTAGTATCTCTTCAACCGTCCTCTCCTCCTCCTTTAATTCCCTGCATTCTTGGAGCATGAGCTTAATCGACTCTATCTCTTCTCCGCACAGCCTACATTTTCTCTCTTCGTCCCTTCTGTAGTACCTCTTTCCCCTCTCTTCGTTTCCATATCTAAATCTCGCTATCATTTTTTTTCTTTCCCTCCTCCCTTCCCCAATCAAATATCTCGGTATCCCGTTTCCCTTAATGTTCCTATAGCTTACATTGTATTTTCCGTCTTTTACCTAAGACCATCTTTCCTGCTCTGGCACATCTCTATCCCTTCTAATCATGTCCTCTCTCACGTTCACTCCTTCCTTCTTAGTCTTTCTACTTCTTCTTTTACATATCCGTTTCTTTTGTAATATTCTTTCCTGGCGTATTGTCCATATTCTATTCTTCCTTCTCTTACTTTACTGCTCTATTTCCCACCTCCACTCTTATTTTCTCTACTTGCACCTGCTATCTAATGATATATCCTGGTGTTTCTCTTTCCACTCCAGTATATACCTCCAGTATTTTTATTGCAGCCCCTATATCTCTTTGTATTCTTTCCACCCCTTCCGCCTCGTACAGTACCACACATTTTTCAGTTTTTCAAATAATAATTTTCTTTTCCTTATGTCCATTCCAAACAGTCTTTGCCCTACACTCCATACTTGCCCTTTTAGCTTATTCCCTTTCCTCAGTCACTCTTTCATATGTTCCCCTTCTTTATTGTCTTGTCTCATTTTGTATCCCAGGTAAGTGAATTCCTTTACTTGCTGTATCTCCTCATCCTTTCATTTCCATTCCTCCTTTTTCCTTTTTCCGGCCCCTTTTCTCCATACCATTACCTTAGTTTTACTCCCATTGACTTCCAGATCTTTCCTTTTCAAATATCTGTCCAATGTTTTTAACATTCCCTTCATTTCTTTCTCCCCCCTTGTTAATAACACTACATCATCCGCGTATGCCAGCGTCCACACTTTCACGTTCCCCACCACCATGCCCCCCTCTTGTTGTCCCCTTAATGTCTCATTCTTACATCGACTGCTCTTGCCCCCAACGCTGATTTAATAGTGTTTCTGATGATGGAATGTCTGAAAAATATCAATCGAGAGTCGTGCAGGCCGGGTTGCTACTAGAAATACCTATAAAAGTGTTATTGAAGTTGTTCGTACAACAAAAATGCAATTAACCAGCTACATGTTCATTCGAGAATCCTAAATTTTAGTCTTTAACTAACGTAACCGGAAAATGGTTGTGTACATCTTCATTTCCACCATATAATAATGGTAATAGCTGATTCTGTAGATAAAGCCACGTTTTTGTAGATTCATTTTCATCAAATTCGTTAATAATTCTTGAAAAATGTGCTCCTATTCAACTCTGTTTCATACGCTATAAAACCAACTCATTTTCGATACAAACTCTATGAATTAATAATCTGTAGGCTTGGTTCCCATAAAGTAGCTAGCCCGAACGGTACCTCAGGTACTGTCTCAAAGAAATGTTCTTTCAAACTAGTACCAATCGTATCTAAGCTGTATTCAATCTCTATGTCTTCTGGGTAACTTCCTTTATCATGGAAGTTAGAAAATGTTCAGTTTATTTCTAAAGAAAAGGCGACCGACTCACTTCCGTTGCGCCTAAGATCATGAAAAAAGCCATCAATTACCAACTACAATTAAACCGCAAAATTAACACACCTCTCGGGCCTCTGTTTTTATTTTAGAAAATGTTATGTTTTTTTGATGTATTAATATCATTTATAATAATGACACCCTTTGCAGATTTTTGTCTGTCGCCTTTATGTAATTTAAAAATCCTAGCAGGTTTTTATAAATATATGTATCTTCAAGTAAATCAACGTTGTCAAATGGTCTAACAAATCGCGAACTTCTTAGAAGATTTGGTGTGTCTCATGCAACGGTCGGTAGGGTGCTGCAGAGGTTTGTAGACTCCAATGATCACGGTAGACAACGTGGTCAAGGCAGACCACGAGTTACAAATGCGGTGGCAGACCTGTTTTTAATGTTTCACACACTTAGGAAACGGTTCACTACTGCACGAAGTCTCCAAATACATTTGCCGAAGTCCATGACACTACTATTAACCGACATACCATCCGGAGAAAAAATCGTACTCAAAATTTACAACCTCGGGTAGCAGCTACTGGTTCCAGATTACCAAGAAACATATTGATGTTTGCAGAAGGCAAGCTCTGGTCGCCGTGTAAGGGTGTACAGAAGGCCAAATGAACGATATTCTGTTTGGAACATTCGGAACATCGTATAACATAGAGGTGGCTCAGTCATGGGTGAAATATCTTTAACAGCTTGCACGGAACTTTTTATTGTTGAATGATACATGACAAACATTTTAGAACCTTTCGTGATACCTTTCGCACTTTATATTAGGTACAGAGGCTGAATGAGGCACATACTTTTACAGAATTTTTAAATTATGTTAATATAATAATAATAATAATAATAATAAGTTCTTAAGTGGCCAGCCAGTAATTCATATCTCAAACCAATTGAGCAACTTTGGGACATAACGGGATGCAGGGTTAGAAACTAGAATCCACTACCTAATAGTTTAGACGAGCTGCAACAGAGTATGGGAAGATATCCCTTAAAAAACAATTAGATCTCCAATTGAAAGTATGAAATAGCGTTATCAGGTTACGATAACGGCCAGAGGAGGTAAGTGGTGCGTTGTTTTTGCGGTTAAGTGTATTTTTTCTTTGAAGCTTCAGACAATATATTATAAAAACAGCTCTAGTCACATTAGCTATTTCAAAAACATGTGATACAAGTTTGGCATGAGTGTTTATTTGCCAAACTAGCCGTGGTTGGGTTAACTGGTACGCTCATTAATTGGGTAACCAACACATACGTGTCGTATTTAATGGCTATTTAAAAAAAAGCTGGCATAAACACAGGTATTCCATAGAGATCGTTGATAGTTCTTACATTTTTCTACCATACATAGATGTTCTCAGTTCTTTAATAACTAACTCGATCAATTACTTTGCAGACAACACCACTCTTCATTATATGTGGGTTGGTGTTCTTGATATCCTTGACCGTATTCTTAGAGGAGCGATCTAACCCAGGTAGGATGCTGGTTTATTTAGCGTATCTCTCTAGTGCTTTATCTATTTTTATCGTATTCGTGCACATTTATGCAATGTATTAGTCTTTACTATTTGAAATTATTTAACTAGGTTATAAGCTTTAATCATTGCCATCTATTCAACACGAATATTAGACACGTCATTTAATTAAAGGACGACTAGACTTAATTATGTTCCACCCAAAAATAATATGTTATAGTGTGACATATGGTCTTATCTTAGTTAAACGTTTTAGTCTGTATAACAACGAAATTAAATTTATGTTTATACAGGGTGGATACTCTAAGTGGAATAAATTCTGTAACTCAAAGAGGTGAAGTCCGGGAGAAAAATCATGATAGGCATCCTTTATAATTCTTTCCAGTCCTCAATCTGGGTGTTACAGTTTCTCCATATAGCCACCTCCGGGGGTGAAGTCACCCGTAACTTTTTTTTCAAATGTAAGGGTAGGTCAAGTGATACACCGTGTGAAAGCGTGATTAAGAAGAATACAACGCAGAATTTATTTTCTCAAAATTTAACGACTTCTCTGCAAAAAAATCTTTTCTTATGGGGTACACTCATAACTTTAAAGATTTTCAAAATGGTGTTCATTTGTTTCTTAACAAAGACCCAATCGGTGATAAAAACCATTTCTCACGTTGTGAAACATGTCTTGTAGAATATTTCTGATTTCTGCAGTAATTCCGTCCATCAGATTCTGAAGGTCGGTCGGTAATGTAGCATAAACCTTACTCTTCAAATATCCCCATAAAAAAAGTCAAGGGGATTAAGGTCCGAGGATCGTGGTGGACATTCAAGTGCACCTCTTCCACCAATCCATCTATTTGGAAAAAAATGATTTAAATAGTTCTGCACTGGCAGTGCATAGTACGGTGGAGCGTCATCTTGCTGAAACCAAATTCTCTCATCCAAGTCATTTGGATTGTTATTTGTAAATAGACCCCTGAAATTTGTTAGCAGGTCATCCGTGAGCATAGAAAGATATAACTGCCGACCAAGATTACCATTCAGAAAAAATGGCCCTACCCCTCGATTTCTAATAATTCCAGCCCATACGTTTAATTTTTGTGGATGTTGCGTGAGAGTTTCCCGCATCCAAAGGGTTGTGATCAGACCAATAACGACAATTGTGATGATTCACTTCACCATGCAAAGAGAAAGTACGTTCATCCGAAAAGGGAATCCATTCCAACTGTATGTCACCATGGTCAATGAAGTCGATCATTCGTTCACAAAAGTCAATTCATCGGTATGGATCTTCATCAGTCAATTCTTGTAGCATTTGCATCTTTGCAGTTTTAAAAACCTTTAAAACATTTCTATGACTGACCTCATTATCGCGCGCTAACTGCGTGCCGAAATGATGGGGTTTTCTTGAATAGCCAACAAAATGTTCAGCTTTGTACTTTGGTCAACTGCCTCTCTTCTTTGTCTTGGCAGATTCCATGCTAAACCATGCTAAATAATTTACTACGATGTGAAGGTGTGAAAACTACACTTGAGGAATTATTTACTTAAATACGAAAAATACAAGGAACAGACTATATTGTAGTAATTTACTAATGTGGACGCTAACAAATCTGGCAGGTAACTAAAATTGAGATTAAAACACAGAAGATTAAGAGCGTTTTTCATCAACGACAAGACCTGACTTGCTGACATAAGAAATGCACGTTATCAATACGGCACATTTTTATCTAACGACCATTCAAGCATTGTCGAAATTAAATACCATTGTGCCAGAGAACGTTGTTCATTTAGATTTTTTCACCTTATTTTTCAAATGCCCGAGAAAATAAATACTGCGTTGTATTCCCCTTAATACAAGCTTTCACACGGTGTATTACTTGACCTACCCTTGTATTTGAAAAAAGTTAGGGGTGGCTTCACCCCGGGGGTGGATATGTGGAGCGCTAGATTGCGGCCTGGAGACAATTATAAAGAATGTTTATCAAGATTTTTCTCCCGGATTTCACTCCTTCGAGTTACAGAATTTATTCTACTTAGAGTATCCACCCTGTATATTGATTAGTTAAGAGTAAGTTCTACCTAAAATAAATTATTGGTTGGTGTAATAATTTTATACATATCGGATTGATGTTCAAAGTTACTAGCACATTTACATGAATACAATCGTTTTGATTTTTATCTATCTTTCTATACAGTGCCCGTCTAAATTCCCCAAACCTATTATGTGAACCATAAAACTGAAATTAATAAAATTTTGGGAAACCGAAATAAGGCACATATACAACGTTTTTCATAGTATTCAGTGACGTAAACATTAAAAATGGCGAACAGCCGCCATTTTGTAAAATAATTTTAAATGGTATCATATGGTAAATTATACCTCATTTGAAAGCTCGTTTGAACATCAACAATATTAAAATATTACTACTGATTCATGAATTACAACCAAAAAACGCCAATTAATGTTTTGAGGTTTTGGGTTGAAACTCATAAATCAGGAGTAATATTTTAATTTTGTTGATGTTGTTTGAGAAGGATTTGTAACGAGCTTTCAAATGAGGTATTACTTGCCATATGATCACATTTAAAATTGTTTTACAAAATGGAGGTTGTCCGCCATTTTTGATAATTACGTCAGTGAATATCATCATTTTATTAAATCTAGTTTTATGGTTCACATATTAGGTTGGGGGGGGGGGGCTTTAGACGGGCACTGTATAATTATAGTTTAAGAAAGAAAATTACCATATTACCTATTTTGATGTAATATACGCAATACGATAGATATAGCGGTTAATTACGGTGACTAATTATGTTCTATTCAAGACGTGTATCCCAGTCTTCACAACGCGCGATTTCTGTTATTTTATGAGTGCATATTTAAATGAAAATTAATTCACTTTCTAGAGTTTTGGTCATTCAAAATAAATTCTTTCAACTGAAACGTTAATTATATTCGTTATATTCAAAGTATTTATCATCGAAGCACCCATGTTGCCGCGACCCCAACGAAATTAATCCATGCATACAGATTTTGGAAAAATTTTGAATCAAAGTTACGGGCCACAAATGAATCACCGAACAAACCCATTTCGCCGCGACCCCAACGAATTGGCGTGTTCGACCCAAATGCTGACAAACAACGATGGGGCATAAAACTTAGCTCATAGTGACCGAAATAATCCTTTTTTCCGCGATTGCAATAAAATTTGTGCATATTTATTTTGGCATCGTTCGGTTCCAATCCTAGTCAATACATGGACTACGCTATTTAGCTCTTTGACAACCAGAAAATTTATTTTGCCGCGTTCCTAGCCTAATTGATACATAAGTTAGATTTTGGGCAACCTTCGTATCTTTCACTGCTTCCCTCAAATAATTTTGGCACAACTGGAGTGGATATGGCAAAAACTAGGAGTCCTTAGATGATTCAGGGCCTGAGATATATTATACACATACAGGAGCATGACTATTTCGACGATGTGCATGCACCACGTGCACCCGTTTTTTTAACCAAACTCTTTGGTATGTAGGCAGAGTGAGAACTACAAAAGGAATACTTTGTGTTTTGGTAGCTACATAGCAGAACCCTTATAAACGAATATGATAAATATACTCCGTAAAATAGCAGGAAAAACATAGAAGAAGAAACGACACGACACAATTGAAAAAATGGATACACTCATGCTAGTGCAATTAGCACACAATCGAATGAACAACGGAATAGTAGTTAAGATAGCACGAAGAAGTAAGTATTAAGTCTTAAGTATTAAGAAAATGATGTAATGATAACCTAACTACAGGTTAGGCCACCGAAATAAGGAATACGCACAAAATAGAAATCAGAACAAGAAATTAACACTTAAGGGAAATTAGGGGAATATCAACCACCTAAGAATTATGCCATAATAATATAAAAACTAAAAACCCCAAAATCAAAATATATTTCTACAAACAGAAGAACCATTTCTGTAACATATTAAACAAAAAACGGTACAAAAACACAAAAAATGTCACATGACAGAAAAAAAAACGAAAACTGTGAACGGTCGATATTAATCGTACTAGTAAAGGTAATATCAATCAAGGTGCGGTTAATATCGATCGGTCAGTGGAACATGTCTCGCAGGTATAAACTTTTGCAGTTTCGGCGTCTGTACAGTCTGAGTGGGCCCTGAGACCACATGATCTACATCTCCACCAGAGATCATTATTTGATCCAAAATCATCACATATAGAACACTTCTCTGTTTTTTCTGCATTCTTTGGTAATGGTTTCGTTAATAATTTTTTCTATTTTCCCGGTGTATTGTACATGTCATTAAAATTTCTTTTAACGGCCTTACTTTCCATTTTAGATACTTGTTTTTTTCTTTTTTCCTGCTTTTCTTCAAGGTAAAGTTTTAATGGTGTAGACGTTAATATCTGACTACAACCTTTTCTGTTGGAAGGTTTTTCAGACCGAAGAACGGGTGCAGGAACTAATTCTTCAAAAGATGTGTGTTTCGGTTTGATTGTCATGTCTTCATCTGTAACAGATGCATCAAAAACTTCTTCTAAGTCAGATATTATAATGTAGTGTGGTCGAACTGGTAATCGTATAAAAAATAATAATGTAATTAAGAAATAAATGTAAAGTAATAATGAATAAAAAGTAAATAAAGTTCTCCTAAATACACATCGTCAAACTGACTGGAGATACACCATTCACCACTAATTGTGCCTTTGACTCTAGTCGGTAAATTCAATGGGCCAGTTCAATATTTCGATTTGCTTGATTACCTAAAATTCTGCAGGCTTACTTTCACTTAACATAAATAAAAAATGAAATGTAACAATAATAAAATGATCTCGGGCGCCAAATTGTTTTTTTATAATGTCGGAACAACTAAACCGAGTTAATTAACAATAAAATTTACCAAAATGAAAAAAATAACAATATACAATTATGTTTATTGACAGAAGATGAGATGGTTAATAAAATATAAGTTAAAAACTAATTGTAAAACCCTTAAAATACTAAAAAATCATTAACATTATACCTGTACAATATATATTAAATCTTCCTGAGGATCCCTGGTATTATAAAAAATGTGATGCGGAAATGTGTACCATGATGACGTAATCCTTGAGTAATTGCACAATTTATTGCAATAACAATGCTTTTGTTATCAGCCACACCCAAAACTGAAATTATCTCTTAAAAATTCTTCTTTAAATTGGAATAATCCGTTTAATGCATTTCTTGAAATTTGCAATCATAAAATGGAAACGTACGCAACAATAAATTTAATTGTGCAATCCAAAGCAGTAATTTAAAATGTAATCAAAGTGCAAATCGCAGTAAAATAAAAAATGCAATAAAAAAATAAACGAAAGTGCCTAAAAAGAGCAAATGTTTTAAATTTTAGTATAACAAGTTAAAAGATATCTTACCATATAATTAATGGCACTTTCACATAAATTTAGGGAAAACCCAAAAAACAACGCTTCCTGCTTCTCTTATAGTTCACCAGGAAGTGAAAAATGGAGGCTTAAGAAGTTAAATCATGTACTCGTGCGCGAAGAGGATTTTCTCAAGGAATTACGTCACGGTGACGTATTGCGTAATGATCAGAAAACAGTTTATGGGAATATACCTTTAAGAAATATATACACTATGAAGATATGCAAATTAAGTTCCCTACCTCATACCTATAATATAAAATAATTAAAATTTTTCTTATATTTACAACTAAATGAATGAAAGACCTTAAATTTAGGTATATTTTATACAACTCAAACAAGGGTTGTTACAATATGGATTCGGAATCACTGGAAAAAGCTTCTCGCTTCTTGCGAATTTTTCTTTTTGGGTTCTTTAAACCACTTGGTCCTGCTATTTCGCTGTTAGGTAAAATATTCTCTTTTTTCTGATTTCCTAAAATTTTTCTTGACTCCTTCTCTTCACTCTGTTCCATTACAATCTCGATTCTTTCTGAAACAAAATCTTCTTTGGAAAATCGATTTTTATCCAGTGGATATATTCCTGTTGTCTCGAAAGCTTGAATGCACTTCTCAATAGTCGCAACTATGTTGTATGCTTTTCCAAAAAGTTCTGCAATATCCGTCACTGCGATCCGTTCGTAGTTATGAGATTTTATATACTGGTCACATATATCATAGTACGCCGTCTTCAAAGGACCATAAAAGCACACATCCAATGGTTGGACTCGATGAGATGTGTGTGGTGGTAGGGATACCATTTTGATCCCGTTTTCTCTACAAAAATTATAGGAAGGTAAGCTGGAATGTGTTGAATGGTTGTCGAGAATTATGAGAACGGGATCTTCAAGACTGGCCTTTACCCATTTGGAAAAGTGCTGCAGCCATTTGAAAAACAGATCATCCGTTATCCAACCGTTTGAGGAGCAATCATAGATGGCTCCTGTTGGACTATTTTTGCTTAAACCTTCCTTCATCCTTTTCTTTTATATACAAACATCGGTGGAACATATTGATCGGCTGCGCTCATGCAACAAACAACAGTAGTGGTCTCACCTCTTTCGCCACTAGCTACCGATCCTACTTGTTTTTGGCCTTTTAGTGCAAGAACACGAGAAGGTCTATGCACACAGGTAACACCTGTTTCATCTACATTAAATATACGCTCACGTTTAAGTGAGTGTTCAGTTATGACTTGCTCAATATTATTATAAAATCTCTCTAGTTCTTGTTTATTAAATCCTAAAATTCTGTTGAGGCTTGTTGATTCTGGTTTTCGCAAGGAAATTTTTCTATTTCTTTTTAAAAAGCCGCAAAACCAGTGCTGTCCGGCCATTTTTCTTTCAACATTAAAGTTGTATTTTATGTTGTTAGCTTCTGCAAACTCATAAGCACATTATCTTACATTTGTTGGTGTGAGACCAAAAAACATGTTTGACATTTTTATAATATGATCTGCAAGTTCCGCCTCTTGTTGTTCATTAAAAACACCATGTCGACCCAGCTTTAGTTTTTGATTGGGAAATCTTAACTTTAGTCGGTCCTGAAGTGTACCGTATGGCAAATCAAACTGTCTTGCAGCAGCCCTTATTGAAATGGCCCCTTGATTTACTGCTGCAACCGCTCGCTGCATAGCTTCTGTAGACCATGATGAACGTGTGGTTTTCCTAGTGTATTTGAAATGCATATGTCAACAAAAACAATTAGAAATAGTATTTAGTTAAACGTTTTCCATTTGAAAAGCGTTATTGTAATATCGACCAAGCAGGAGGGGAATATCGATCACCATGATCGATATTACCCTATCTCAACCACTAACAAAAACATAGATGAAATTACCTAACCAAATTTTTTTATAATTAAAATAATTAATGCAATAGGTACCAAAATAGTATAACGTTCACACTCCATTCAAAAATTCAACAACCAATAGATAATGAGAGTGCCTTACCTTAAGATATGCCTGTTGAATATTATAAGAAACTATGTTAAATTTTAAAACACTATCTCCCTTATACACGAGTAGATCTCAACTGAAACATGGTACTGCAATGGAATCGTACACTACATCTGACACCCTGACAGTCGGATTAATTTGTGGATAATGTTCCGATACCGTGAAAATACGATGATCAATTTTACCCTTGTAATCGATATTCCCCCTACCCAAACTCACTACAAACTAACCAGCATAGAAGCACCAAATACGAATTCTCAATCATTTGAACATAAAACTATTGGTATCCAAAACATTCTTTATAAATCTACATACCTTAGTACGTAAGCTACACCACTAAAAAACCTTTTTCTACCTCCAGATTTAACTAAATTTTTTGTACAATTGACAGTTGTGCTTATACAAATACACATGAATCATTCACCCATGAACACAAAGTGGAACCTGCACACACGTTATTAAACTATAACGCGAGTAAGTAATCTAATCCAATGAGCATACCTAAATAGGCTATTCCGTTTCAGACGGGGAATAAAAACACTAAGCTCCGGATTTGACTTTTGACACATAACATATTTTTAATGAAAAAGTAGTTCAAATAACCATTGCAGTTAATGAGCGTCAAGATGCCTATTTCTTAACCTAGAAATAATTCAATTAGAAGTCAAACAGGTGTGGTATGCTCTAATTTTAAAATCAAACAAGACTGTAACCAAACATATATGGGTCAAACAAATAGATCTTGAAATGTTTTTTTACATAATAGTTTTACTTTGTATACAATCAAAAGGAAACAACTAAAAAAATAGAAAATACACATTTAATATGGCAGAATAAAGTAGGGCACGAGGGATGTGATGAGAATATGTGTGTAGGGTAGTTCATTTTGTATTTATATGAGAGCGTAACCAGCATTCAATATTATAATATATTTAGATTAAATGGATAGATATGATTAAAGTCACAGTATAAAACCAATATTAAAGCAATCACGATAAGTTGGGCGATGTCATACATTACTTGATTTGATTGTGAACGACCAAACAAACAACGCGCCGATATATCAAATCTGAACAATACCTACTTGACTGTTTGCACCGCCCTTAATAATCTTAATGATCGCGGATAAAATCTGTATATAATTTTATACGTATCCGTGAATTCGCTTTAGGCCAAGACTTGTATCACCTTAAAATCCAATCAACCTGTTCGGTTTTAAAACCGAACAAGATCAATTGTCTTTCTTGTAGGTATAGGTCGATTGTGGTGTGTACCATTGTGGTTAGACATAGCAGAACATCGTAAATGTCGACTCGAGTGTTCCATTTTTCTGACACTATTTATTTGACGAACTGTAGTTACAAAGTTAAGGCTATAATTATAATCTCGAACCCGATGTAATAATTATTCTATAGTTCTTGATCTTATATGTAGTTCTGTAGCATAATTTTCTACAATTATGGACTTGAACAGCGTTTCTCAAACTGTGAAAATTACTACATCCCTAATTATTGTAAGGTATTTTCAGACAACGGCACAATGCATCAATGTGCAATCTCATTTATTTGGGCTATTTATAGTTAGTTATTGTTTGCATTTCCTTCCGCCTTTTAAATCCGTCGAATATGCTTTGTGCAGCAACAAGATTAACTAAATTCTCTTAAACTGAAACTAGACGTACTTGATGATTATCTTATTTAAGCAAATTCTAACTGAAGGATGATCCAAACTAAGCGCCAAAACATTTCTATTTGTCAAGTCGGCCACGATTACGCCTTTCAATTAATTAGTAACTCCAATTAACAACTTCATCCACGATATTTTTAGTTTTAGAAAACTGCCGTACTAAAGTTAACATATTTAATCATTGTTATGCTTACACAGAAAATGGTGGACGAACAAGAAAAAAGAAGAACGAGAGAAACCTTTTGAAGTAATCGCATGGTAGCAACTCTCTTTAATAATCATTTTAACATATTTTTACAAGTAACATCTGAACCCTTACACCGAAAAATACTTTAATCCAGAATTGAATAGTAACAGAGATACACAGTGTTAAACTAAAATTAAAAGAGCCTTTCTTTAATAATTCCTAAATTTTGTGATCGTGGTACTTGGGAAATTGCATAGAAATTTTGCATAATTTTTTTTATACTTTAGCTTTGGCTTTAAAATAGGTAATTCCGGTTACTCCCGATGCACTGAAAACTTGTTTTCCCGCACTGGTGTTTTTTACTTTCCAACAGAAACTAGGGTAATTACGTTGTACGGTTGGTAGCACAATGGAAGCGCTGCTGATATAATGGTTAATGGCTGCTTCTTTAACATTAGGTGGCGTCAGAATTTCTTCGGAATCACCCATTTGTCACAAATTTAACAAGAATAATTTTAAAGAAAGTAGCGACTCAACGTTTGAATTTTTGACATGTAACCATAACAACAATGCAACATTACAATGCCGACTATGCTACCAATCCATTTAGAATAAAAAACTAAACAATGTTAAATTATTTTTTTTTAATTTTATTAATTTATTTGTTGCAAAAAACTATGTACCTAACTTGTTCGGAATATATATTCCTGAATTTGCACTGAATGCAGCACTCCCTGCGGTCGTGCTGTAATCAAAGGGCTCATACGGGAAAATTAACTTTCCGAACTAGTTAGGTAAATAACTATTACGTACCGCCGACAGAACGACACCTATCGGAAGTTTCATGTCATTAAAACGACGAAACTTATTGATAACACCTCGAATACAAATTTTAGTACAAAAATATGAAATAACAGACCTGACCGCTTAAACAAGGTATACTTGTTGAAAATTGCTAAAGTTAACTGTTTAAGGGGCATTAGCTAATTGATTAACTAATATGAGGGTAATTTTGATAGAGTTCATTAAGTATGAAATCGTAGTACATATTTTTACAACTTCCCTACGCATACAAAATTGGTACCATTTTCTTCAATACACAGATTTATTCAACGTAAGAGGTTAAAGTCAATTTTCTGCATCGTTTCGACGTTATTTCTTAAGTCATTAACAGCCTTAAAAATGCGATTTTGTAATTCCTTAATATTATTAATTGGTGTCCAATGAACTTTTGATTTCAAAGAACCCTATTAAATCTTGCCGTGCCAATTTTCAAAGTAAAGCTATCCACACTTTAGGAACGATTAAATTTTTACTTTAACACCGTACTCTGCTACTATTGAATTCAACTAAGGTGTGTTGGGTTACATCGAGTTATTTTAAGCTAAGGAATCTCTGGTCTTACGTTGTACACGACATTTCTGAACACCCTATATGTTTATCAGTATTTATAGAATGAGGTCGTAAGATTTAAAAACTCGTAAAGTTGGGAGATATCTGTGCCTCATGCCAGTCGGGAGGTATCATCACACTTACCATAAGCTCCTGATTATTGGGTCTCCGATTTACTGAACTCAGTAAGTGCTACTTAGTTTAAAAGTTTACTATCTTTTGTCTCAGTTTCCCTCTTGCGATATCTCAATTATGTGCGATTGCCATGTTGATAACTCTAATCCTACTAGTCATAGTGCAGAAACATTTGCTATTTCATGCAATCTCATATAAATGGTTTCCGAACCTACTATAATCCTTGATACCCCTAATCATAATCCATATCTTCTATACCTCCTTCTTATCCACTTGTTTATAAAACTTCAGTTCTTTCTTCACTAGGTCTATCAGATCATTTTCTAATAGAAATGAACATGAAATATGAAAAAGACGAAAACGCAAACATGTTACGTTTTCATCCTCTTCATATTTTATAAATTTGTTCTAACATCTCAAGTAATATAAATAAAAAAAAAATACACCATTTAAAAAATCCAAAAGCTATGTATTTTAATTATGTATAATAATGGTGAAAGTTTACATTTTCTACTACCTGTAGTTCCTCTGTTGTTCACAACACTGACAAAAACTTGGAGTGTTTTAGGTGAGCCAGATAAAGCGATGAATATTGCTTTAAGTACTCCTCATGGGAATTGAGTTATATATTCCCAAATTACAAAATCATATTCTCAAACTTAAACCAAATGGAAATTTAATAACACGGTCGATAGACTACGTTGGTGCTAGAAAAACCTGAAAAACCGTTATCACTAAAGCTAACAAGTTGTTTCAACAAGAAATGCTATGAACTAGCTACATTTCTTTTTGGCAGTGGTAAATTTTGGTATTTAACTAAAGCTATCAATAAAAACTTTGGTACATCTTCATTCCCCCTCATTTAGCGCGTGTCTGTGTCTGTGTCTGTGTCTGTGTGTCTGTGTCTGTGTCTGTGTCTGCGCCTGTGTCTGTGTCTGTGTCTGTGTCTGTGTCTGTGTCTGTGTCTGTGTCTGTGTCTGTGTCTGTGTCTGTGCTTGTGTCTGTGTCTGTGTCTGTGTCTGTGTCTGTGCCTGTGTCTGTCTGTGCCTGTGTCTGTGCCTGTGTCTGTGTCTGTGTCTGTGCGTGTGTGCGTGTGCACGTGTGCGCATGTGTGCGTGTGTGCGTGGGTGCGTGCGTCTGTGTGAGTGTGCGTGTGTGCGTGTGCTGTGCGTGTGTGCGTGTGTGCGTGGTGTGTGGTGTGCGTGTGTGCGTGTGCGTGCTGTGTGTGCGTGCTGTGGTGTGTGTGTGCTGGTGTGCGTGTGTGCGTGTTGCGTGTCTGTGCTGTGCGGTGGGTGTGCGTGTGTGGTGTGTGCGTGTGGTGCGTGTGTGCTGTGCATGTGTGCATGTGTGCGTATGTGCGAGTTTGTATGTGCTTGTGTGCGCGTGGGCATGTGCGTGTGTGCGTGTGTGCGTGTGCGTGTGGTGTGCGTGTGCGTGTGCGTGTGTGCGTGTGTGTGTGCGTGTGTGCGTGTGCGTGTGTGCGTGGTGCGTGCGTGTGCGTGTGCTGGTCGTGTGTCGTGTGCGTGTCGTGCGTGTGCGTGTCGTGTGCGGTGTGCGTGTCGTGTGTGCGGTGTGTCGTGTGCGGTGTGTGCGGTGTCGTGTGTGTGCGTGTGTCGGTGTGTCGTGTGTCGGTGTGTCGGTGTCGTGTCGGTGTGTGTGTCTGTGTGCGTGTGTCTGTGTGCTGTGTGTCTTGTGTCTGTGTGTCTGTGTGTCTGTGTGCGTGTGTGCTGTGTGACTGTGTGCTATGTGCGTGTGTGTGCTGTTGTGTCGTGTGCATGTGTGCTGTGTGCGTGTGCGTGTGCTGTGCTGTGCGTGGTGCGTGTGCGTGCGTGTGCGTGTGCTGGTGTGCGTGTGCTGTGTGCGTGTGCATGTGCGTGTGCGTGTGCTGTGCATGTGCGTGTGCTGTGCTGTGCGTGTGCGTGTGCTGTGCGTGTGCGTGTGCTGTGTGTGGTGCGTGTCGTGTGCGTGTGCGTGTGCGTGTGCGTGTGCTGTGTGCGTGTGTGCGTGTGCGTGTGCGTGTGTGTAGTGCGTGCGTGAATGCGGGTTTGCGTGCTTGTGTACGAGTGTGCGTGCGTGTGTGCGTGTGTGCGTGTGTGCGTATGTGCGTGTGCGTGTGCATGGGGGAGTGTGTGCGTGTGTGTGCGTGTGTGTAGTGTAGTGGTGTTTATATTAAGATAACTATTTTATTTTCTTTGATTTTGATGCTTGGGTTGTTTCCAGTAGCATTTATTTGCTTGTTTGGTAAGCTTCCTTGCCTGTTTCTTGCAGGTTTAGTGTGCCTGGGTGTTTGTTGTTTTTTGTATTGGGGGTGGCCTGTTTGATTGTATCAGTGTTTGAACTTGAGTAATTGCATATTTATAGACTTGCAGGTTTTATGTTTGGCAGTCTACTTGTTTGTTAGTGCCTTTTATTGCTTGTGCTTGTTTGCTAGTAGATTTTCGCATGTTTTAGTTGTTTTGACATAGTCTTCCTTGTTTTGTGCATGTTTTGGATGTTTTAGGAGTTTTTGAAGACTAATGAGAAATAAATTCCCAAAATGACACTAAATTAGGAGAAAAAATTGAAAATATAGATTAAAAGTGTCGCCGGACAAGAAAATTGGGCGAGTAGAGCCAAAGAAAAGCGGCAGTCCAATGTTCTACACACTATAACAGGTGACATAATACGACCTGCTCGTGATCCATAATCTCGGAAAATATTGTGGCTGATTACTATTTTAGGTAGACCTTCTTGATATTATTAATTGATCTGGACCCTGGAAAATTCCAAATAATAATTAAAGAATTAGGAAAATAGTAATGATGGGGAGCAAGAGTCCTACTTCTAAATGATATATAGTGCAAAATGCAGACTTTCAAAATCAATAATAAGACCTGTTTTTCGTAATAAATTGCACAAAATTTATAATTACTACTACTTTTTTTATACCTACAACTTTAAATATTGTTTCATACCATTAATTGCAGATAATGAAAAAGTTTGTAATTGACAAAATGTACCTCTACCAATTATTAATAATACAGTTTTACACCAGGCAAATTGTAGCATTACAGTGAAATACTACATTACCAAATACACAATATTGCAAGGCATACTTTACCTTCTATAACGAGCTCATTTACTGATAATTATACATAAGTATGATTTATACCCACTTATCAAAAAATTCTAATTACAGTGTAAGATTTACCGCAGGGTGAATGGAAATATTATCCATAATGTTCTGGTAATCGGGTAAAAAATCTCATCTTACGCTGAATGGTTTGAACCCTGAAAGTTTTGGATTTTGATAAATATGACCGTTGAATACTAGAAAACTTTATGATTAAATATTGATGATTAAATGAATATTTAAGAACGATATGAAATAATAATAAACGAATAAACAACGTCACCGGAGAAAAGATTAATTTAAAAGGATAACTTGCATGTTACCATAAAATGAAAGTGTACAACATAAACAATAATTTAGTACCTGGTTAAAGTAAATTAGTATCGAATGATACCTACTTAGTTGTCAATTTTCTTAAAAGAGTTTACTTTTGTGTGTCTACGTAGTGTGTTGTGAGTTAATTTTAAAATTTAGGCACACAATAATTGTAGATCCTAATTGTAGGTTTTCAAAAAGTATGTTGTTAAGGTTTATAATCGGTTGCAAATCAAGTTTAGTATAGCGAGAAATATTTCCTTAGTATACGTTATATTCCTATATCCATCGAATAACTAAAGCACCAGTTATTACCGACTAATTTTGGTCGCAATTAAATAACCGGTGTAATTATCTCATTTTGTGGCGTCTTTACAACGGACCGTCTGACTGAACTGTTTGGAGAATTATTAGAAAACTTATACTTATATCTATCTATTCCATTAAAACTCACAAGAAAAAAATAGTTGATTGTGAGATAGGACAGATTTTTTACGTGTCGATTTTATTTTATAATTATCTTAATTACCACTTTGATATTCGGTCATTGAAAGTTTTAAAGGCCTTGAGCTTACACTACACAGAATTTGTGACAAATTCGACATGTTTAGTGCATACCGATAATATAGTGGCATTTAGTCTGATAAGTGCTGCACACCTGTAGCTCAGGTTGAAACTACATCAAGTTTATATTATTAGGAAATGTAAACTTTCACCATTATTACATACAATTTAATAATTTGCGCTTTCATCTTTCTCATATTTCGTAAATATCTCAAGTAATTCTTATAGATATTACCATTTATTGAGGGCGATAATTGTAAATGTTATCGAAACACATAGAGTCGAAACGTATAAATTTATAGATAATAATACTATAAGTAGAAAAATACACCATTAAAAAAAACCAAAAGATAAATATTTTAATTATGTTAATTAATTATATTAATTAATTATGCTAATAATCGGTGTTTTAAGATATTTAAGACGCTATTTATGAACGGTCACACCAGACAGTTTGAACATTTGCTTGTTCCAGGTTTGATTGAGTAAAAACTGGAAAATAGAAAACATTTACACAAAATACATATAACAAATTGTTTAAAATTAAAATTAAGTTGATTATTAAAAATTATATTACTTGTATTTAAATCATCAAAAAATAATTTAAATTATTCAACCAGAATTTTGAATTGTGATTGACTTAAAGTAACTTAAAGTTGTACAAAGTGGTTTTAAACTTTTTTAACTTTAGCAACTTTTAAAGCATGATCTTACTAAAGATAGAAACGTTGAATCTGTTTTATATCCGGTCCTTACTTAATAATTTAAAACGTCGTTACTTAAGTTTGTCCAAAGCTTAAAAAACCCTTACTTCATTTAAAACATACGAGGGCAGTTTGATAATTCCGTGATTTTTGAGGTATTTGAGGTCAGCAATCGCGCACCCATCGCGCGGATAGCTTTTTCATGTCCAAATATTCATGTAAAATGTGATGTACCCGCTTAGTTGAGATGAGTTACCTCACACACTTCTATTCTGCGATAGTTCTGTACCATTCGATGGATTGTATCGACGATTTTTAGTGTGAAGACTTCTTCTGGGCGACCTGAATGTTCGGCGTCACTTGTGTTGGTACGACCACAACGGAACTCACTAAACCACTACTTAACCATTAAAATTCATGGTGCAGAGTCCCCACAGTATTTATCAAGCTTTTCCTTGGTTTGGGTGATGATTTTTTTACGCAAAAAGTAATGCTTATTCAGCACATGAAATTCACTTTGTTCCATTTTAGTTAAAATTCACAAGGATGTCTGCTTCCAAAGGCTGTCAAACAAACTAAATGACGCAGCTTGTTCAAAATTTGATAGTAGTCTATTAATAGGTGACAGCTGGCGAGAACAGTGTTGCCTTTAAAATTACTGCGCGGGAAATTCAAAAAGTGAAACTGCCCTCGTATTAAAAGCAAGATTGACTTTAATCAAACTGATGAAACCTTCCATTTATATACTCTTCAAGCCATACCCTTATAGGGTAGGCATAGATTGTTTTACTTCTTTTATTTACTTCTTTGCACAGAGCTAGGCAATATGCTTTTGAAAAGTACTTACACACTAAATATTAAATATTTTATAAAAAATAAAAGTATTTAAATACCAAATAATTTACTACTCAAACATGAGCAAATACATTAAAAAGTATTTAAATACTTTGGTAAGAATTTAAATTACTCTTCAAAGTATTTAAATTCCTTGTAACGTATTTAACTGCTTTAAAAGGTTAATAATTTACAAGTATTTAAGTATTTAAATACTTTGCAAAGGATTAGACTATTTGCTAAAGCATTTAAAGTTTAATTGCTCATTATAGGTTTTATTATGCGTACAAATATAGCAATAAAGTACGATATATGCAACACACACAAGTACGCGGCGAGAAAGCGCGTACATGCAACCCCTCCTTCCACCCCACCATACATACACACACCCACTCATTCACTCACACACACGCGCCCTCACACTCACGTATGCACACCCGCACACGCACGCACGAATGCACGCACACGCGCGCACGCACGTGGACTCGTACGCCCACACGTACACATACGTTGACTAAAAACGTGTTCTTAATGCATAGGAATTTAATTAGGGTGTTATAATACGAGGTATGCTCAGTGGTTTTTGAAGTGACTTAAGTGATTTGGTTTCATTGCGTGGTGGTTATTTCGTTAAACTGCGTTAACAGAAAATGAATAATCACATTTCGGAAGAATAGCTTCCGTTTGTTAATAGACGATATACGATTATAGTAAGGTAACAATGTTTTAATTGCCTTTAACCATTAACCTAACTATTTCCCATTGAAAGCTATTTCAATACATGACATTATTTTAAATTTAACTTAACTTAACTTAACCTTCACGCCATTCCCTTGCGGGGTAGGCAAAACAATTCCTGTCTCTTATTTATTTTTCATTCACAATCTTTCTCCATGCTGTTCTAACTCCGCATACCTCCCTAGCTTCTGTAAGATTCATACATTGCCTCTGACATGCCCGTTTATTTTTAAGACTCATTATCTTTATTTCCTTTATCATACATTCTGCTACATTCAGCCAAGCTTTATGCGGCCTTACCTCTAACCTCACCCTCATATATTTGCTGCGTTAATCTTGTGTTGTTCATTCTCTCAATGTGACCAAACTAACGTAAGGTACTACTTTTATCATCGTCTTTTCGTCGCCACACTCCGTCATTATGCACTCATTTTTTATATAGTCCCTTCTCGTTTTACCACATGCGCTTCTCAGAAATTTCATACCCACCGCATTATTTTTCTTTCCTACTTTTTTTGACATACCTATATCTCACTTCTATACAGTGCAGATGGGACAAACACACCATTATAGATTGCTGGTTTCGTAACTAGGCTCATGCTTTCGTTTCTCATTAACGTCAACATACTTTCAATCAGTTTCCTTTCAGCGGTTACCCTTCGTCCAATCTCGCCCTCCATAGCACCATCTGCAGCAAACATTTTATCCAGATATACCAGTTCTTCCACTTGCTCCACAATTTCATCTTGCAGAGTATGTAATGTGTACAAATCGATATTAGAATTTTCTCGCATCAATTTCATAGTTTTTAGCGGTGACTGTATTAAATCGATATTTGATTTATTTATATCGACTTCTCCATTTACTGTAATTACTGTATTAAAATTACCGTTGTATTGACAATTAAAGGGTTTACATTTACATAAAGGAGTATGTTTTATCTTACTACAGATAGAAACGTTGAATTTGTTTTATATCCGGTTCTTACTTAATACTTTGAAACATCGTTACTTAAGTTTGTTCAAAGCTTAAAAAACCATTGCTTCATTTAAAACATACGAGAGCAGTTTGATAAGTCTGTGATTTTTTGAGGTATTTTTTTATTCCTTCCAAATAATAGATTTTCTCGAGGCCCTCAAAATAGGCGTTTGTTTCAGTGATGATCCAAATCCCTTACCGCCTAGTCATTTCTTCAGGTTTGAAAACAGGGAATAGCCACAGGGAGCTAAATCTAGAAAAATATGCGAATTGGGATAGCAGTTCGTAGCCCAATTTATGGATTTTTTCACTCCAAATGCGGTCTTTTTTGCTTCAAATCAATATTCAATCTGTCCAAAAGCTCTGAATAATATTCGCCGGTGATCTTTTTACTCTTTTCAAGGTAATCGATGTGAATGACAACGCGTGCATCCCAAAAAGCATGGCCATGACCATGTTGGTCGACAGACCCACCTTGGACGTTAACACCGAGAAACCCACTGCTTTGATGGTTCCTTGGTCTCTGGTGTGTTATGATGGATCCATGTTTCCTCCACGGTAACAAAACGGTGTAAAAACTCATTCGGATTGCACTTGAACATCGCCAAACGCTACTTTGAAGTGGCCACACGGTTGCGCTTATGGTCGAATGTCAGCAATCGCGACACCCATCGCGCGGATAGCTTTTTCATGTCAAAATATTCATGTAAAATGTGATGTACCCGCTTAGTTTAGATGCCTACAGCCTCAGATACCTCACACACTTCTATTCTCTGAGCGTTCTGTGTCATTCGATGAATTTTACTGACGATTTTTGGTGTGAAGACTTCTTCTGGGCGCCCTGAACGTTCGGCGTCACTTGTGTTGGTACGACCACAGCTGAACTCAGTAAACCACTTCTTAAATATTAAAATTCATGGTGTAGAGTCCCCACAATATTTATCAAGCCTGTGCTTGGTTTCAGCACACGAAATTCACTTTTTTCTATTTTAGTTAAAATTCACGAGGATGTCTGCTTTCAAAGGCTGTCAAACACAAACTAAATTACGCAGCTTGCACAGAATTTGATAGTACTCTATTAATAGGTGACAGCTGGTGAGAACAGTGTTGCCTTTAAAATTACTGCGCGGGAAATTCAAAAAGTCAAACTACCTTCGCATTAAAAGTAAGGTTGATTTTAGTCAAACTGATTAAACCTTCCATTTATATACTCTTCAAGCCATACCCTTATGGGGTAGGCATAGATTGTTTTACTGCCTTTATCTAATTCTTCATACTTCGTCCATTCTTTGCACAGGGCTAGGCAATATGCTTATGAAAAGTACTTAGTCACTAAATATTAAATATTTTATAAAAAATAAAAGTATTTAAATACCAAATAATTTACTACTCAAACATGAGCAAATATATTAAAAAGTATTTAAATACTTTGGTAAGAATTTAAATACTCTTCACAGTATTTAAATACCTTGTAACGTATTTAACTGCTTTAAAAGGTTAATACTTTACAAGTATTTAAGTATTTAAATACTTTGCAAAGGATTAGACTACTTGGTAAAGCATTTAAAGTATTTGACATAGCTATGTTTAATTGCTCATTATAGGTTTTATTATGCGTAAAAATATAGCAATAAAGTATGATATATGCCACACACACACACACGCACGCGGCGAGAAAGCGCGTACATGCAACCCCTCCCTCCGCCCCATTGCTCGTTTCGTAACTAGACTCATGCTTTCGTTTCTCATTAACGTCAACATACTTTCAATCAGTTTCCTTTCAGCAATGACCCTTCGTCCAATCTCGCCCTCCATAGCACCATCTGCAGCAAACATTTTATCCAGATATACCAGTTCTTCCACTTGCTCCACAATTTCATCTTGCAGAGTATGCAACATGTACAAATCGATATTGAAATTTTCTCGCATCAATTTCATAGTTGTTGGCGGTGACTGTATTAAATCGATATTTGATCTATTTATATCGACTTCTCCATTTACTGTAATTACTGTATTAAAATTACCGTTGTATTGACAATTAAAGGGTTTACATTTAAGACTACTCGATATCTGATTTAATGATAAAACGAACAAATATCTTACGTCTTTATAGAGAACAGAAATCTAATATCAAATGTTGAAATTGACATAAGCAGTGTCATCTAGGGATTGCTACAATTTTCTTGTTGGTTTTAAACCACCTTCTTAAACGTTGCTTTCGTGGAGTTACAGTTAGAGGGCAGTACAATGAATAAGTCATAAACTAAGTAACTATTTGATTAGAGAGATCTTTATTATGTACATTTTACACAAACTTAATTTTGTTAACAATGATCTTTTTTCTAAGTTTCCGGAAAAACCGTTCTTCAGTTTGTTTGTGGGTAGCCATTTTAGCTGAGAGTGATGATATTTCTTTAAAAAGTTTTCTCCTTTACTTATTTTGGCCATCGGCAGTTCTATAAAAGAAAATTTAATTTGAAGTAATTCCTTGTGGTATTCAGTACCTACTTTAACAGGAATTACTACTCGCCGCATATTGCGGATATATAAAACAGCAATATTTTCACTCAGGGAACTCGCAACATATTAATTAAAATAAATCGCTATTACCAAAGCGAATCGTTGACAATATTCGTTATTACACCATTATGAGCTCGCCTAAAATCAAAAAAAGCTTTTATTGTCTGGTTGGATTCTTATCTCTGTTTGTCGATAACTATCAGCTGCTGCGTTGGTGTGCTTTTGTCTGTCAACTTTTCTATTCCTGAATCGTTGTGGGAATGATCGTTATGGTGAGGATAGCCTGAAACCGTATGTTAGCAAGTGGAAGGTTTACTGGACAGTATAACACCTAGTTCATTCCAAACGTATCGTGCAGGGTATTAATCGTAACTCCTCGGCAAAACCAGGTGAGAACATTCCGTTTTAGCATGCTATAAGGTTATGTAAACACTCAATCGAAGGAGGAACTTTCTGGTGTTATACACTGCCTTCTGCAGGGTCTATACGAAACGTAAAAACTAAACAAAGAAAAGTGTGTCAAGTAAGGAGAACGATAAGGTGTTAATGTAATACCTACCTTTTATTAAAAGCTGTCGTTTACAGTTTAATTGGCTTGTTCAACGATCATATCCTATGAATTACTATTAGGTCATTCACTATCTCGCAATATTTATGTAAATTTAGATAATGTTAACCATTGTGTGGAGTTGTAATAAAATGCCTGAAATTTATTGGCTTATGTACTCCACTAAATCGACAGGTTACATATTACGATAACGTTAGGCGGCCATGGTGTTTGTGTGGCTACTTAGTTATTTACTGCGTGCGCTGACGTTTCTATTTACTTGCGCAGTAGCATTATATATGTCATACCGGTTGTGTTTTGTAAAAGTAAATATATAGCGTATTTCGAAATATTTGAGCAGGATATTGTAAGTGTTAGATGCATATTTTAGCTTTAGGAATATATTTTTGTAGGTGTAATTGTGGGGAGAATTAATATTGTGAAACAATGGCAAGTTTCGGATTTTTTTTACAAAACTTACATAAACACTTGTAGAGTACGTAGCGGAGGGAGATTAGTTCCTCGTACCGTTATCCACTTAAGTACTTACACCGTCATACAGAAAGGCTGCCTGTCTAAATTCTGCCTGCCCTACAGTGTCCACTAGAAAGCACAGATGAGCTGATTGCCCAGGTCTACTAGTCAATGCTATTTACCAATTTACAAAAAAAAACACTTGAATGCCGCCCTAGGCAACTTACTAAGTACAGTTTGGTCAGAAGAAAGGCGATCAACCAGACTAAGATGCAATAATTATTTCTTGTCCTAAAAGCTCCAGTCCGTAGAAACCACGTACACAAAAGTGAGTATTAAAATGCTCTCACTTAACGTAATTGCCCGTATTATAACCTACTTCTTTTATGAAGTCTTGAATCCGAACCGTTTCTGTATCGCACTTCGTGATTTTATTTTTTTAATTTTTATTTAGATTGTGGTTGATAATGCTTTATTCTTCATATTGTTAATTATTGTTTTTGTTTTTTCTTCAATAATTATTGTTCTTGGAAAACTTCATTCTTCTTTATTTTTTTTCAATAAATCGGCATCATGAATTATTCTTATTATGAATTATTACTACACTTTTTGATAATTTGCATGCATCATGAGCTTTAAATGCGCTTTTCTCGGAAACCGGTGCTCTTAGCGGTATCAAGATGGTATACCTTTTTTAAGCAGAAAGGTAGGTAAAACTATTATTCCATCCTAATGGTCGCTTGTAGCGCCCTCTAGGAAATACACCGAAATCGAAGATAAATTTGAATTTCTCATCCCAAGAAACCCCCATATAAGAAATTTTATAAAATTAACTCAAAGCAGTCGAAAGATATGAAAGAAAATGTGATTTATTTTTCCAACTTTAATACCCTGTAGCTTCGTTATTATCAACTTTTGGACTAAGGAAAGTTTAGTTAAATAGGCTTATTTCACGTAAGTAATTTTCATTATCCTTTTGGCTGTGCAATTTAGGAACACCCGGTATATTAGAAATTTGTTTAGTTCGTCCCAGTCGACCGCTGATGATAATAGCTTAGCTATTCTGTGTTTTTTAATTTTGTGTGGGTGTATTTTGTTTGTTATAGTTCCTCCCACAGTTCCAGTGTTCCAGGTTTTTCATAAATATTCCAGTAAAATAATCGTTCCTGAAGGTTTAAATACCTTAGTAGTAAGGCGTATACACCACTATATTGAAGATGCTATCTTGTGTGTATTAGAACAATGCTACTGATCCGGAGTTGGATAAGGAAAGATGTATGCGGAACAGCTTTAGGAGCAAAGAAGAATTGAAAGCCTATGTAGTATTTCAAGGTAGCGTGGGGAACTTAGCTAATTTTTTTAAGAATAATCCCATATCTGTGCAATACTAGTGGTAAAATAAAGTATTAGACATTAGCCCTTGCGTGTATTTAAAGTACAATTACTAACGGTTGAACATTATTATGAAGCAGCATCAGGGTATTAGATGTTTTTACTAGTTAATAAACTATAATCGCTCAAGATGAAGCGGATGAAGAAAATGATTATTATTTCACCTAATACTGGACCTCCAAAGACATATGCGACACAAGTGTTGAGATGCTTAAAATCGATCCCCAACCACAAGAATGTGTTTCGGATTGTATGTGCTTCTAATCAGCTGCCACGACACGCACCTAGACCGTGTGCAATTATCGTAAATACGGATCCTGCAAACAAACCAGGTCAGGATTGGACCGCTATCTACATTGGCGAGAATGGTAATGGGGAATATTTTGATTCCTTTGGACGAGCACCGCAAGGATATCATTTACGTTTCGTAGAGAAAAATTCCAGATGCTTCCTATACAATAAAACAATACTGCAAGACTACCATTCGAATGTGTGTAGACTTTATACGTTAATGTTTCTATATTTTAGATTATATAATTTACCTGTGTTTAATTTTGTAAATAAGTTTTTCATTGTATCTTTAATCTTAAATGACGAGATAATCGAATTATTGTACAATTTTTGTTTTCCTACTATTCTAGTCTGATAAATAAAAAAGACATTTTAGAGATTTTTTAATTAAGCGTTACGTAATACCTACTGTCATTTCTTTCTTTTAATCGTTTTATAAAAATTTAGGATTTTTAGCATGTATTATTAAACAAAGTATGCTACTCAATATTGGTATTATATAATTACACCAACTGGAATTAACTCTATGTTATATTTTAATGAGGATTTTATAATGAATTCGTTTTGTATAAAACAATTTTGTGTGTAAGTACAGCATATAATATTTTATTTACATTTCAACAATTACTTTTACTCGATAACCAGTTAGTTTTATATCAATTAAGCATAAGTCAAAACATAGAAAATGGTATTAGTGTGCCTATACGTGCAGCAGAAAACGGTAGTTATAACCTTAATTTATTTATTTAGTTGTACAGATTTAATTACACCTAGTGCAAACAACATATCTTTTTTAAGAATATTAAGTGTGTGGATACCGAGGATCTGTGTATGTACAACAATTTTAACGAGAGGATGGTGATTAAAGATATTTCAAAGGTAAGCAACCGGTTTAATATTCGTTTAGAAAAACAAAATTCTGATTACTGTGTCGTGTAATTAACTTTTAAATAATTTGCATCAAGAACTTATTTCATTTTTTTTTTTATGATTGTGGACCTGAACAGGCTAAATTAGGCATATCGTGCTAAAGCACTCAGGAACACTTAGGAGGATGGATAGAGGGATAATGAATTGCCAATAGATGCCTATGAACAGCTACCTTAAATTTTCTCATATCATAAGTGAGAGGAAAACAGGAACTAGGGAGATCATTCCAGAGTTTAGAAGCTGTGTAGAAAAATGTGAATTGCGCCCGTTTGGTACGACAAGTGGAAATTTGTACTGCATACTGATGATGTGAATGAGCGAACCGAGTGTTTCTCGCAAAAATAGCCGGAGATGGTATCAAAGAATGTAATTCACCAGCACAATAGCCGTTGTAATAACGATAATACAAAGAAAGAACTGAAACCATCCTTCTATCCTCAAGGGACTGTATGTGAGAAGTTAAAGACGGGTCATTTATAAGCCTAATCGCTCTCTTTTGAATACGATCAACGATATCGAGAGCGTATTGAGGAGCACTAACCCAAAGGTGAGAATTATATTCCAGATGAGACCGAATTTGGGCCTTATACAGCAGAAGGAGTTGTCGTGAGGTAAAGTACTGCTTAGATCTGTACAAAAAGCCAATTTTACGAGCAGCTGTTTTGGTAGCTGACAGAAGATGGTCAACCCATGAGAGATTTGAAGATACAGTCATAACCAACAGAGTAATTCATACTTACAACAGGAAATGAACGATCTTTTTTGGCGGACATAAGGCAACACTGAGTTTTGTTAGCATTAAATTTAACTAGATTATTGCTTCCCCATTCGAGAATACGTTGAATGTCTTTGTTGATTGAATTTGCCATTTCAGCTTTAATTTCTTGATTTGACATAGAAGGTGGATTATCACTATGAGCAGACTGAGATGAACTACAGTGAACAGTGCTATCGTCAGCAAAGCAATGGATGGTATTAGTTGTGGTAGAAATAAGGTCATTTATGTACAGTAGAAAAGTGCAGGCGCTATAACGGACCCCTGTGGTACGCCCGCGTTAATGCTAACTTCTTTTGAAGAAACGCCATCAACTACGACACGTATTCGTCTTTTATCAAGGAAACTAGAAATCCAGTTGATGAGCGTATCAGTTAACCCAAACGAGGTGAGTTTGGCAAGTAAACACTTATGCCAAACTTGGTCAAATGCCTTTGAGATATCTAAAGCGACTACAACTGTTTCACCGGACTGCTCTACTGTATTGTTCCAAACTTGGGTCACATATGAAAGAAGATCGCCTGTTGAACGACTTTGCCTAAACCCATATTGGTGGTCACTAAGGAGTTTGTTAGTTTCAAGAACGTGAGCAGTTGCTGATTGATGGCTTTTTTCCATGATTTTAGACAAAATGGAAGTGATGGAAATTGGTCGGTAATTTGAGGGATCGGTCTTATCACCTTTTTTGGGAATAGGTTGAACATTTGCTAACTTCCATGATGAAGGGAATTCCGCAGAAGACATAGAGATCGTATAGAGCTTAGATAGGACTGGTACTAGTTCGGGGAAACATTTCTTTAAGACAGTAGCTGGGATTCCGTCTGGGCCAGTCGCCTTATTGAAATCAAGCTTACTGATGATCGATTCCAAGAGCTTGTAGCGAAAATGAATTGGTTTCATAGCGTATGAAGAAGAGTTGACTAGGGGCACATCTTTTCCAGCATCATTGAGGCACGAGTTTTGCCCTTCGGATGATTACAGATGGATGTGGTTGGAATACGTCGGTCACGTGGTTTGCGAAAGCTAAGGCTTTTTCTTGATCAGTTTTAGTCCAGTTTCCATTAACTGTACGAAGAGGTGGTGTATGTTGTTGTGGACTTTTTAGCTTCTTGGTCGCTTTCCAGAGTGAGTACTCGGTGGATTCCGATGGCGACAAGGTTTTCAAGTAATTTTGTATGGAATGGTTTTTGACGTCTAAAAGGGGCCTTTTGAGTTCAACAGTTGCTAGATTTAGTCTTTGCTTATCTGCTGGATACCTTGTTTACCATCGTTTACGAAGTTTACGATTTTCGGAAATTTTTTCTTCCATTAGTACAGGACGTTCAGAGTTGGCGAGACCAATCACTACAAATAAATCATCTGTTTTTAAGGAAATGTGCATTACCAGTGATTCTTCTGTTAGGTCCCTGAATGGTTCCTAGTTCGTGTGTCAATTACACAGGATAGGTGTTTTATTAATCAGCAGTGCCTGTGTTCCGAGGGTTGCCATAATCGGCGAGTGGTCAGTTGGCAAGCCTAAGCATGATTCAATTTTTAGGTAATTACGATTGATCCCTTCTATTATGCAAAAGTCAAAAGTCAGGCAGTTTTCTTTGATCTATGGGCCAGTATGTAGGCTCGCCAGTGGATAGGTACTGGGCACCGGTGTTGTTCATTGCTCTTACTATTTCTCTTTCTTCAGTCAAGGTATTCTAGCTCCCCATTGTTCTTTGTTAGCATTATAGTCTCCTGCTGACATAAACCTGGTCCCTAGTGTATTTAAGTAATGTTCGTGTTGTTGCTGTTTATTGTTATGCCGTGGGAGACAATAAACCGCCAAGATTGGTCCTGGCCAGTGTACGATCACAATTGTTGTTGTTAAGAAGATGTGCTTGCTTGTATTCAGGAAGTTTATAATGCTTGATTAAGTTTTTAATGATCAGTGCTGTACCAGCATGAGCACCGTCGTCTGGATGTTGAGTTGCATACACTGTATATCGTGGAATACTTATGTAACTTCTGTCAATGGAATGTAATTCAGATATAAGTATAATGTCTATGTATTGATTTGTAAGGAGAGATATTAATTCGTCTCTGTGGCAGTTGTAAGCCCGTTGGCGTTCCATTCAGCCAATCTAATGTGATGGGCCATTATGCGTTTTTGCGACAAGAGTTGTTAATAGGTTTAGCATTGTCTCTATTTGTTCCATTAGTCCCTCCATCGTATTTTAATCTTTAATTCTTGCATGTCTTCGGATGAATTACTTGTTAGTATTTGTTGTAGTTAACATGTGGTATTGGAGAATGCAAAAAGGTTTCCTCTCGCAGCTTGGACATCAGTAAGATCTATTCGAATTTGTCTTGCTAGTGATTTGTGATTTCTGATTGTTTTTTTCTTAGTTGCGGAAACATTCTTAGTTGGACAGTAACTCCATTGCAGTTAACACATTTTACTTTGTTATCTCTTTCATTGCGTATACACTCAGAAGTTGCGTGGTACCTTGTACACTTGATACACTTTTGGCAGTGATTACAAAAGTTTCTTATGTGGCCAAAACGCTGGCACCTAGCACATTTGGGTATTTGTCGTTTAGCGTGAGGAGGTTCAACTACTACTATTGAATGAGCAAGTCTCTTAATTTTGTACATGTGCTTGTTGTTTTGCAGTCCAGATGTTGCTAACTTGGTGTCCATGTGAATTTAATTTTTCCTTTAGCTCCTCCAGATTTGTGGTGGGATGTACATTTTTAATTACTATCGTAAAAGTACGTCTGGTAAGTATGGAATTCCGTATTCTTCTCTTTTAGACTTTTACCATTAATCGCATACTTTTCAGAAGCTTTGGAAAGGATTTTAACTTCGGTATTATGCAGTGTTTTGATCTCGTAATCGTTTGTTGATATTGTTTCTAATAAATTAATTAAGGGCTCAATCATCCTGACACCCGACACAAACATCGTTGGAGTTTTGTAATCCGGTTTTATAGAATTAGGTATCTTATTTTGATCTGTTTTATTTTGATCTGTGCTTTCGTTTCATTGATTTCCGTATCATTACTCAACAAACTATTGGTAGGATTTAACCAGTAATCCATGATTTTTGGTTGTTTGTTCTGTTGAAGAGTTTTTTCAACATTCGTTGTAGGACGCGGTAGCTTCAAGCTCGCTCTGGATTTGTACAGTAGAAGCTACAAAGGATACATTTATGACTCATTTACGTTATAATCTTGAAGTAATTTGTTTTGGGCGGTCGGTATTCCTCTTGTTAAGAGGGCGTTAAAGCTTCTTCCAAATTTCTCACTGCATTTATGGATTTTTGCTGACGTCTCTCCTGTAGTAATTGAGTAATTTTTGGTGACGTGCTTCTTGCTGAGCTTCCTCTGGAAGAGGGAGAATTTCTTGAATGGATAAATTGTTCTTTGAATTTTATTTAGTTTGGTTCCTGTCTGCTTCCAGTGTATTTATTATATCGTCGTTGTCACCAGATGTCTCTGGGGTCACTAGATCTCGGTCACTATCAGCAATCACCATTATCTTGATTCCCCCTTAAAGTTTCAGAGGCCAGAAAATTGGCATCATTAAAGACGCCTCTATCCACTGGCCATATCCCAGCAGCTTTGATTCCATTACTCATGATCATGGATGTAGATTGGTAGTATGCCTCGCTCAAAATAGCAATCATACTATACTGGGACAAAGCACTTCCAGGATTGACCATCAACCATTTCTGCGCATTACGGGACATAATTTCTCTTGAATAACTTACTCATACAAAACAGTTCTGGATGCCAAAACAATCACATTGGCGGTTAATATACCAAATTCGAGAGAGTACGCAAGATCGCATTTAGTGCTAGAGATGGCACCATTTATACTTCTTGATTAAAAAAATAACGATGGTAGCAAAGCGCTACTATACACTCGACTATACCCTACTATGTCGAGTGTTGTTAATGTACGTGACCAAACTTCAAGGGGTGATTTTTTGAGAGATTTTAAGACGAATAGTTTACATAAACATGAGTCCCGTAATGCTTTATGTTGAAAATACAGGGTGTCAAACTTTTAAAAATACATCTTAATAATTCTTCAGCGGATTTTGTTTAAATTGGGCAATGTTATATATGATACATAGCGGTTATTTAGCCCCAATTAGACTAAAATATTAAGTTCAGTGAGTACATAATTATTTCATCGCAATTATTTGAAGTGTTTTTAAGAGTTTCAAGGTATAAAATTCGTTACTGATATTAGAAAATGGTTCAGTTTCGAACGCAGAAATAGCCGATATGAATTTTGTTTATGGAATAGTCCAAGGCAATCCAAGAGCGGTTATCGCGTTTATCACAAGAGATATTCTCATTACCTGGTACCCAATAGGCTAACATTTGTAATAATACATGAAAGGCTGTGTGAATGAGGTACCTTTCAATGGTCTGCTGTTATTAATGGGAGATCTGCAACAGTAAGAACCGTGGAGGAAGCAGATTCGCATGCAGTTAATCGTAGCCCCAACACAAGTACACGCAAAATGGCGCAGCAATTAAATATTTCTCACTTAACTGTATGGCAGATTTTAAGGGACTATCAATTGCATCCTGACGACATACAGCGTATTCAAACTTTATTGCTTGGCGATTTTCTCCAGCGAGTTGTTTATCGTACTTGACTTTTGAAACAACAGGTAACATATACGACATTCCTATCCCGTATTTTATTGATTCATGAACCGTGTTTTCCCGAAATTCAATTATGTTTTCACAAAAAAAGATCCCCATATTGTTATAAAAAATAATTATCAACGGTTTTCTGTGAATGTTTGGATTTTTTTACCCCAAAGATTAAATGATCAAGAGTGTCGTCATTTGTTGAAATTTGTGTTACCTAAATTATCAGAAAATGTTCCAGTAGCAAAAGAGGTGCAATGTGGTTCATGCACCATGGTGCCCCACCTCACTTTAGCGTAGTAGCACGTTAATTTCGGAATGCAACTTATGGAGAAAACTAGATCGGTTGCACGGGCCCGCAGCCATGGCCACGTAGGTCACCGGATTGAAATCCGGAAAATTTCCTTTGGGGGCATTTAAAGTCCATGATTTATAGAACTCCGGTCAATACTGAATAAGAATTAATCCAACGGATAAGGGATTCATGTAATCTGATAAGATATACGCCGCCGGGAATATTTCAACGTTTTTGGCAATGATGTTGAAACGAGCTAATGTTTGCAATGAATCTATTGTAAATTTCGTGTTACTTATTGCTAAATGTATGTTTACTAAAAGAAATGCGTACCATTGAGTGTAGTTTTAATAAAGCGTTTTTATTACTTTAATTTTTCTTAAATTTGCGCCGTTACCACTGTGCATTTCTTTTGGTAACAATTTCTAAGACTAGAACAGTACCGATATGGAAAAGAAACGGATACACCCCACACAGTTTGGTGGTTTTCGTTTTTTTTCTCAAAAAAAAAGCAAAATACATAAAAAAATTCAACAGACAAAAAAATAGTATTTTTAGTTACTTAATGCAAAAAAATATTAGTCAGTGGCGCACATTTTCTTTGTCAAAGATAATGGTTAAGGCTCTCCCCGGCATACCACTGGGCTTAATAATTTTAATCTAGTTAGGGCTAAATTTGGCCCTTTCTACCATTAACAACATTTCAATAAAATTGGCGGAAGGAATGTTAAGATTTTTACGAAACAACTATTTTTTAAAAAAAAGTTTGACACCCTGTACCTTGAAAACAAAGCATTACCGGACCTTTGTTCATATAAACTTTTCCTCTTAAAATCACTCAAAGAATTGCCCCTTGAAGTTTGGCCACGTACTTAAATAACACTAGATATGATTTTCAAGAAAGAGTCTAAATTTTACAATCTACAGTACGTTCCAGAAGGAAAAAAGGAAAGGACACGTATTTCATTCCCTCCCCAAGGGGGAGGACGGGCTGCTCGAGATTTCCGAACTCCTTCAGCCACAATCATGGATTTCCAGCATACATACATCCATTACGTATATATGCATGGTGGGATTAAGGATGGGTGTGGTCAGGATAGGATCGGAAGGAACGAAGTTAGGGGAAATACGACCCCAGCATTCGCCTACGCAGCCGCACATGGTGTGCATATACGCAGTGACCATTTCGCTACATGTGTATGAGGAAAACCCCCTGAAAAAACCTCATACAAGGTAGACGGTAACGGGAATCGAACCCATTACCTCCCGAATGCTAAGCAGGTCATGTCACCACTACGCTACCAGCTCGGTACGTCCCAGAATATCAGCGAGCAATAAATTATCTTGACAGCGACAGGTAAGTGACGTACTTATTAATGGCATATACTATAAGGTCTGTAAAACATATTGGCTTTTCAGTTTCTTATGTTCGTATAAAATATTAAAAATATATACTTGTAATTGTAATTATAGGCTATTAATACATACAAAAATTTAGGTGTGATTTCGTATTGATCAGTAAAAGAAAAATCAGTACTCCAATGACGAGTTTTAATCAAAATTTAAAACTATAATACGTCCCAAAATAACAGACAGTAATAAATCATCTTGAAAGCGACAGGTCAGTGGGGTACTTATTAAAGTCATATACCGCAAGGTCTGTAAAATATATTGATTTCTCAGTTTCTTATGTTCGTATAAAATATTTAAAAAATATGTACCTGTAATTGTAATTATGAGCTATATATTAATACATACAAAAAGAAAAGTGATTTAATATATAAGTCTTCGTCTAAGTAACCTGCAAGTTTTTTTATCAAACCAAATATAGTTTGTTAACGTACATTTAATCTGTTTCAAGTTTCAGCAGATAAACCGGTTGTGACGTCATCATCATGTTATTATTTTAAATTTAGGTAAATCAATTTAGCAGTTCATTTAACTAGAAATGAAGCGACAGTTCTATCTTTCTTAGCTACGTACAAATTGTTTGAGGTTGAGTTAATACAAACGTCATCTCTACTGAAGCAGATAATACATTATTGTACAGGATAGCGAAGATCGAAATTCCAAGAAAATTTCTATAAGTTTGAAAATTACTCAGTACAATCTAATGATATGTAAACTAGAATATAACTCACTTAACGGGGGATGGATTAAGATAGCAATTACCACATTTGCTATTTCAAAACAAGTACTTTAAAATACTCAGTTATTTTCGAGTTTTGGTTGAAACCGGCGGTGAAAATGACATCTTTCGACTTCACTCCAGCAAAACGTTTGAAACTGGGCATGAAAAAATTATCACTCTGAATGTACATAATGCCTTTAAGTATCAAAATCCGACAAATAGTGTAGATAGTGTAGTAGAAATGTGTTCTAATATGACGGGAATGGAGAAGTCAACAGGTCAACAGGATACAGATTATTACAAAAACAAAAGAGGGCGTTTTGAAAGAACCGGCTTGGTCAACAGGAAGAAAAAAAACAACGTTTAACTGAAAATGAAATGTTCATATTAGAAGAAAAATCCATTCCTTCTACTTCATTAAAGAAATTGCTGTCCTCAACAAAATAGTAGCAGTACTAGAAGAAGACGTTGAAGAACCACAATTGTCTCGGTCGAAAGTACAGGAACTTAACTTTTCGTGGGAACAAGTGAATCGAAAATCAATGCTAATTGATAATCTCCAAATTGTTTCTTGGAGACGCAAATACCTTCGTGACATGAAGAAGTTTCGTTCCGAAGGACGGGAAATCCTTTATCTCGATAGTATTGAACGACGAATAGACTAAAAAAATTTGGCAAGTTAAATATGTAAAGTCGCCATCAAGCAGTCCAAGAGGGTTCGTCAACTGGAATAAATCCACCATCGGGCAAAGGTCAACGACTAGATAATTGTTACGCATATAGGTAGCGCTAATGGATTCATAAAAAATGGTTTACTTGTGTTTGAGTCCAAGCACATAGGGGATTATAACGAAGATATGATCGCCGATGTTTTTGAAGAATATTTTGAACAAATTATAGCAACTATTTCACGGAGAGCTGTAATTGTTCTGGATAATGCTATTACCATTCTGGGCAAGTCGAACGCTTTGCAACAACTGGCTGGAAAAGAATGAGACATTGCCAAATCGTTAACATCAAAACAGAAACTATGCTCAGACAGAGAGCTTTTAGCTATAGCAAATCAGCATAAGCAATAATTTGTTAAGTATGTTATTGGTGAACTCTGTGCTTTTCGCGGGATTACCGTACACAGATTACCACCATCTCACCGCGAACTCAATCCCATAGAGTTAGTTTGGAATAAAAAGTGAAGTAGGTCCTAGCAATACGACTTTTAAATTAAGTGAAGAGCGACAGATTTTAATGCAAGCCATAGACAGTGTCAATCCAGAAAAGCGGAAAAAGTGTGTTGATCATGTAATTAAAGAGGAACGCCGTATGTGGGAACTTGATGTGATAAGCGAAGAAACTATAGAACCCGTTACAATATCCGTAGGACAAGATGACAGCTCTTCCGAATCGGATAAGCATGATAAATACTGATTTACATATCGCGTTTGTTTCCAAAGCCTACCTTTATGACAATACTAAATGTAAAAAAATTAATGTAAACTACATTTATAATTATTTTACATCAGCGTTTTGAAATTGCCAAATCTAAAATAAATGTTTAATACCTTCAATTGTTTGATAATTAATTTACAATTTCTAACACACTGAAATCCCAACCGTACTTCTATGAGTTGTCTGATCTTCAGGATTGTATTTAATTTTAAAGGGTCGCCGTTTTGTTTGCCGTTTACCTGAATCGTCTTTATTTAACACAACATTCTGCAAGCGGCACATTTACAGCACCCTCGTTTAAACTATTCCGATTTGCTACTGATTTCTGGTTGTCGCTTCCATGTAAAAACGACACTATTTTACTAATAACATGATTTATTACTCTCTGATATTCTGGGATGTACTTTAGATTCATTTTGCAAATATGTATGGGTTTTTAAAAATCCATAAATAGTAATAATTATAAATATGGTTAGTCAACATTTTCTGATTTATCCCATATACTGTTATAATCATAAATAAATAATTAAAAGCTTTGTTAAGATGTCTTAATTTGTACAAAACATGAATTTTACTAGAAAATTTACGTTTAATACCTTGAAAAAGATCCTTTATCAAATGAATCTCGTAAAACCCCTACCTAAAGCCCTTTGGCAATAATGTCTATATAATAAACTGCAATTAAAAAAAAAAAAATTTATAATAGCAACCGGCCCTCACTTAAACATACTATTCGTTATTTTGATTTATCAAAATAATTATTAAATAATGTACACTTAAAGTGATTACCCTTATACATATTCAACATACTCTTCTTATTGATTATAAGCAATACTTTAAAGAGCAGTTGTAATAAAATGTATGCTAATTTCCCTATTACATTCAGTGCTCTATGGCGTTGATGAGATTTGACGGCAGCTTTGTTTTCTTACTCACTTTGTTACGTAAATAAAAAAAGAAAGCGAATATAAAATGAATGTCTTAAACGTGAAACGATTATACACCCACGAACTGATGTAATTGTGTATGTTCGTGAGACGGAATATGACCCTAGGCTCTTCAGTGGTACCAACTATCATGAACTACTTAAGGCCCTCTTGTCGTTTAAGAAGGATATCATCTACATTAAGTTAGTAGAATTGCGATTATTTTATCATTAATAATTTTAGGGTCCTCTTTTAGAACAAGGGAACTAGAGATTTAATCCCCCACTTCATTCATGTTTCTATTATCATTTCGAATTTATTACGTATTATTAATTAATTTATTAAAAGGGTTATATACAGAATAAACTACGAATTTGTTAGCGATGGTCGGCATTTGGACTTATTTTTTGTGCTGTTAACAACTTCCTGCCTAATTTTAAGCACTAATTAAAGCTTAATTACGAGCATTTCAATTTTTTTAGATTAATTTCTTACACTAAAATTATGATTAAAATATCTTACGTTATAATTACCAAAATGAGCTAAAATTAAAGGAAATAGCAGTTTTTATTAATTTTATACAGAATGAAAGATTCATTTTAGTTATAAATAGGCATTTAGTCTCATTAATATAATTGAGTCAACTCTGATCTAGTATCGAAATTGTTTATATCCAAACACTAGCGAAAATTTAAATTATATCGATGATAACCATTAAAACTAGGTGAATCCTAGTGCAGTACAGAACTTTCTTGCAAAATACTAAATAATATATGGGGTATTTTTATATCTTTGAAATATTCAGCTGTTTTAGAAATATTTAATAAAAACCATAAACTGACCCTAATAAACCCCCTCACCCGGACATCCAGACATCATGGCTCATCTTGACGAAATTAGGCCAAAAGTTGTAAAATAAGCTAATAATCGATTTAGCGATAGTGAAAAAAAATCGATTATATAACCACCTTCTATACCTACATATGTATGTGTAGGCTGAAAGTTAAAAATTGATATCTCGCTTATCTTTCTAGATAACTATGGACTGTTTCATATCATTTTAAAGCAAATTTCGCTCCCTTTCAAATAAATTAAGAATATGCGTATGTTATAACAGCAATACGAGGTATGTTTTTCAATTTCCGGAAAAACTGGAAGTAGTGTTTTCACCAAGATAATATCATTTCATTAGCGCAAATAAACAAAGTTTATTTCCTAAATCCCAAGTTTGTAACCAAAATAGTTAGAAAGTTATAATAATATCAATATTAAATATTTGAAAATTCATATCTCCTATACTAGCAGCTCTAGAAGAAGCAGGTTAGTTGCATTCATAAGAGTGGCTGGTTGCCTAGAAAATATAAAATAAAAATGCTTGGAAAGAATTCAATTATCAATTTCGAATAATTGCTTAAGTTTCACGCCTTACATGCAGGAAAATCTATACCATAATTTATTACGTAAATAATCTCTTTAAAGAAGCTTTACTTAACTACGTATATCTATTTCCAATTCTTTTATATCTTGAACGGTATCGAGAATACATATTTCTACAAAAAAATGTATATCTGACTGTAACTGCGGCCATACACAGTTTTGAATGTTTTAAAAAATTACAAAAAATTGCATTTCATGGGAGTCATTGAAGACCTGTATTTCAACCTTCTATGTTAAAATTTAAAAATTTGCCCCCAAAATAACACCCCCTGTAGACCCATTGCGTTTAAAAGCTTGTTTTGTCGACATAATTGTCTCGTAGGCCTTAATTCCATACTTCATCAAAATCGTCCTTATAATTTCGGCTCGCGAATGACGACACACACACACACACACACACACACACACACACAGACAGACACACACACACACACACAGAGAGACATTTGAAAAATTTTCAAACAATTTTTTACCGGGTTCGGGGTGTCATAAAACATTAAAATAACGCAACCTATTTTTTTCAAACTTTTTCGACCGCAACACTTTCTTGTTTAGTAAGAAAGTAAAAATGTAACGAAGAATGACAGGACGTGTTCACACACACACACACACACACACACACACACACTCACACACACACACACACACACACACACACACACACACACACACACACACACAGGCAGACAGACAGTCAGACAGACAGACAGACAGACAGACACACAAACATACAGACACACAGACACACAGACACACAGACACAGACACACAGACACACAGACACACAGACACACAGACACACAGACACACAGACACACAGACACACAGACACACAGACACACAGACACACAGACACACAGACACACAGACACACAGACACACAGACACACAGACACACAGACACACAGACACACAGACACACAGACACACAGACACACAGACACACAGATATACAGACACACAGACACACAGACACATAGACACACAGACACACAGACACACAGACACACAGACATACAAACGCACAGACACACGGACACACAGACACACAGACACACAGACACACAGACACACAGACACACACACAGACACACAGACACACAGACACACAGACACACAGACACACAGACACACAGACACAGACACACAGACACACAGACACACAGACACACAGACACACAGACACACAGACACACAGACACACAGACACACAGACACACAGACACACAGACACACAGACACACAGACACACAGACACATACACACAGACACACAGACACACAGAGACACAGACACACAGACATACAGACACATAGACACACAAACACAGAGACACACAGACACACAGACATATAGACACACAGACACACAGACACGCAGGCACGCAGAGACGCAGACTCGCAGACACGCAAACACGCAGACACGCAGCACCGCGGACACGTAGACACGCAGACACGCAGACACGTAGACACGCAGACACGCACACACGCAGACACGCAGACACGCAGACACGCAGACACGCATACACGCAGACACGCAGACACGCAGACACGCAGGCACTCAGACACGCAGACACCCAGACATACAGACACAGATACACAGACACACAGACATACAGACACACAGACATACAGACACACAGGCATATATACTCACAGACACACAAAGACACTGACACTCAGACACATAGACACACAGATGTCATGGCCGATCTTTGCGAAACTTGGTCAAAAATTGTAAAAAAATGAGCTAATAAGTCCATTTAGCGGTATTGACGAAAAGTCGATTGCATAACCTTCTATACCTACATATGTATATGTAGGTTGGAAGGTAACCATTGTTCATAATACTGTAATATCTGTTAATTGGGTTACTCTGTATAAAGTCCGTGATTATAACAAAAATGCAAAATACAAAATACTAATCGAGGCATTCGCGTGTTTTTTTAAATTGCAGTTTATTACATTCTGAATTTATGCCATAATTTTGCAAAATCTATATAAAATAAAAATGTGATGGGAATACACTTACCTTTACCAAGAAAAAGAAAATAATTCGAAGAAAAAGTGATCGCACATTTTCAGTTAGTATTATCACTCACTACTCAGTATCATGCACAATGACAAAATTGTTGACCAGTATTATAATTTCTAATATCTAGGTACATATTACGAATGTTGGTAGGACGCCCTTGACACTTTGGCGCTCCCGTGCGGTGGACGACTTTGCATGTATAGACGGCACGGGCCTGTATACATTATGTATATATATATATATATATATATATATATATATATTTGAACCCACAACCTCCACTTTGCTAGAGTGGAGGTCGTGGTTCAAGTCCTACTGAGTTAATATTTTACTGTAGTACTTTAAAAGTTAATTTTAAATAAAATACAATGAATGATTATTAAATTGAACTTCTGTTCGTTCACTAAACTAATTTCTATTATTACTACTATTGCAAACAGCAAATAAAAATTAACAAACAGTCACGTGTTGTCATGTGAGAAACAGCGAATTGCGGGCTCACATGACATTCACAAAAAGTTGACTGCAATCCTTCATTCTGTGTATAATAATTATAATACATCGTAACTAGGGAAGTACATACAGTTCAAGTTTGAATCGATTGTGACTTGCCTCCTCGATAGCTCAGATGGAAGAGCCCCACTCTAGCAAAGTGGAGGTCGTGGGTTCAAGTCCCACTCGAGTTAATCTTTTTCTGTATGTACTTTAAAAGTTAATTTTAAATTATATATATATATATATATATATATATATATATATATATATATATATATATGAATCACGACGCCACGAGTTCTACGGCAAGCATATAATCGTAATTTCTAATACAGTGATATTATGTAAGTCAATATGAGCAAAATTTTAAAATATTTTAAATATACAGGTGCTCCAAAAGTGGCTTATTAGTTGTTTTTTTAATTACACACCGTATATTATTGCATTTTCAATTTTACATAAAAATAGTAGCAATTTCATAAGGGTTCCCTGTACCTACATACAGAATGTTTCAAGTATATGACATTTTTCTGCAAATGTAGGGTTTTAGGATAAAATTAAATATCTCCTAATAAAATTAACTTCAACAAATTTACTCTTAGGTTTATATAAAATACTGTTCCCTTAGTCTATTTATTGACTGAATAGTAAACACCTCTTTATAGGGTGTTCATATTTTTCAGTTAAATTAGTAGAACATTCATACTGAAATATTCAGCTTATTTTAAATGGAACACCCTGTAGTTTATACGCTTATGATTTAGCTTACTTAATTACGTTGGAAGTTGTTCGTTCCTAAATCATTTGTAGGTTACCATATCCTCCCAAAATGCCTACTTAATGCCTTTTTGCTAATGTAAGAGTATTTTTCTTTTCCAATAATTAGAAAGCTCAGTTAATTTTATTAGGAGATATTTAATTTTTCCTAAAACCCTACGTTTTCAGAAAAAATGATATAATTTGAAACAGTCTGTGTTGGTATAGGGAACCCTTATGAAAGTGCTACTTATTTTTAATGTAAAATTCGAAAATGCAGTAATATACTGGGTGTATCATTAAAAAAAACATAACTTTGATGTACTACTTTTTTTGGAGCACCCTGTATATTTAAAAATATTTTTAAAATGTTGCTAATATTGACTTACATAATATCCCTGTATTAGGAATTAACGATTATATGCCGCTTCGCCGTAGAACTCTGTGGCGTCGGTCGTGATTCACCCTGTATATTTAAATAAGACATTTTCTCTTAGAAACTTTTGTACATAAACGTAAAAACTAATTCATCGTTTCGGGAACGTCCTTTGTTCCCTTTGTCAAGAATTTATTTTGTCAAGATAAATTCTTGACAAAGGGAACAAAGTACGTTCCTGAAACGTCGAGTTAATGTTTACGTTCATTCACACAAGTTTCAAGAAAATGTCTTATTTAAACATGATATATATATATATATATATATATATATATATATTTAAATAAGACATTTTTCTTTGAAACTTGTGTAAATAAACGAATAAATTAATTTCAACGTTTCGGGAACGTCCTTTGTTCCCTTTGTCAAGAATTTATTTTGACAATTACAGAAATTGAAATAAAGTAACTATTTTTAACAAGTACAAAATATGAAACAAGGTAACTAATTTAGATTTAATCTGGACGAGTGTGTTTGACCCCGGGTAGTTAGTCTAGTACAGGCTTTCCCAACCTTTATTTCGCCGAGCCTCCCCGGACCAAAAATAATATTTTCATGCCCCCCTTAAGTATAAACAAAAATAAGAAACACTTTTTTATCAATTAATTTATTTATTCAAGTTTTAAAGTAATTTTTGAACAAATAAAAAAACTTCAAGTAATTTTAAAACAAATAAATAAAAACTTTTAAAGAACTAATGAGATACTTGAGCTTGCATGCTCTGTACCAGTTGGTCGATTCTGGGTTCAGTCTTTGCTAGAGCTATGGTTAAATCGCTATCGACGGCAAGGCGATTTCGCTGTTTTCGCTAGTTTTTATTAAAACTAGAGCTGAAAAACCTGTCTCACATAAATAAGTGGATGAAAATGGAATCAGTATTTTCAAAGCAAGAGAAGCAACTTTCGGATTAATAAGCAATCGTTTAATCCAAAATTTCTCTAATGTCAAGAGATGAAAGACATCTTTCATGGTCGAGTCAGCCTTCATTTCTAGAAATTCTTCCTGAATTTCTTCAGGCAATTGTAAGACGTCGATAACAAATGGGTTTCTGGTCATGTGCCATATTGGTGACTCGGAATTGATATCTTGATAGTAGCGATAAAATTCGTTTTCCAACACTTGTAAATGTAAATTTCAGATTTCAAATCTTTATTTAGTTTTTGATTATTGATTGCTTCGGATAGCCGTGAAAAGGGAAATACATTTTCAGCAGATACCTTCTTTTTCCAAAGTTGAAGCTTTGATATGAAACCTTGAATATGATCATAGTTACTAATCGAAGTGCCATTTCTGCCCTGAAGTTTCAAGTTTAGCTGGTTCAGGGCTTCAAATATATCAGCCAAATAGGCCAGCTTCCACTGAAATGTTTCATCTTTGAATAGTTGCATAAAATGATTATTTTCTTTGAATTCAAGAAAGAGGATGACCTCTTCTCTTAATTCATAAAGGCGAGCTAACATGTTGCCTTTTGATACCCAGCGCACCTCTGTATGAAATAGGAGGACCTTGTGATCAGAATCGAGATCCTTACAAAGTAATGTAAATAAGCGACTGTTCAATGCACTACTCTTGATGTAATTTATGATCTTTATAGCCGAGTTCAAAATCTGGCACAAATTCTGTGGCAAAGTTTTGAGGCCAAAGCTTGCCGATGAATGACACAATGTGTACTAACTAATAGGGATTCTTTTCCTTGAGTTTTGAGCCAAGCCTGATCGTACACCTATCATTGCAGGGCGGCGTCTGTGCAGAGTCCAATCAGTTTATTCCAATCCAAGTCATTTCTTTCGATGAAGTCCGATATTGCATTGAATATGTCTTCAGATTCAGTGCCTGCTGATAATTATTGGGAATAGAAAATATCTTCATCAATGTGATCTCCGCTGACATACCTAACATAAATGATTAATTGTGCACAATTAACGATGTCTGTGGACTCATCACAACTAATGGCAAAAAATGGTGATAGTTTGACTTTATTTATAATTTGTAATTTTATGTCTGATGCAACATCGTCAATTCTTCGCTTGACTGTGTTATTAGAGAGAGATAATGATTTAATTTTTTGCTCTGATTCTTCTCCTAACATTATTTGCGTGGCTTTAAGGATACATGGTGTGATTAAATCCTCTCCGATAGTGTGAGGTTTCTTTTGTTTTGCTATCAAAAAAGCTATTTCAAATGATGCTTTGACATGTTGTGATACACCTTTGTGATAACTTCCTGACTTATCCAATCTCATGCGCTTAAGTGATTCTGCTTTAGAAGAAAAAAACTGTTTGGACTTCGAAGCCAGAGTAGGATGTTGCTGGCTCAAATGCCTCTCAAGGCGAGTGGGTCTCATGCTATCATTGCTTAGAACTTTCATACATATTACACACTGTGGCAATTGTAGCTCGTCTTTTTCTATGAAGTTAAATCCAAATTTAATATAATCTTCCGAAAACTTTCTTTTTTTCACTGCCATTTCGCGTCTGAAACAATTTAATACTAGTTCAAGCTCGAGCCTCACACGGCGTTTGGCAGGCCGTCCGGCGCGCGCCGTGCATAAAACACTCGCGCGCGTCCGACGCCCGACGCGTGCATAAGAAACTACTTTGTGAAATTGTGATGCGTGCACCCGCTTACCTCAGCGCACGCCCTAAAGCTCAAGCCACATAGACCGGTGCGGATGCTGGCCGCTTGCGGGATTTTTTTTTGTTATAGCTTTCAAGCTCGTAACGGGCCGCGTCTGTGCCACGCTCTGTTTGACACAGTGCCTAGCAACTCGAACATTACGAAAAAATTCCCGAGAACGGCTGCATCCGCACCGCTGTGTGGGGCTTGAGCTTCCTTACTATACCTACAGGTGCTGTATGGCGTTGACAATACAAGAATTTCAGTCCGAGCCGAAGGCAAGTTCCGTAAAAATTTTGCAATACACTTGAAAAAATTTTACGGAACTTGCGAGAAAAAATAACAAAATACCTATATCATGAATAATCAATACAAATTGAAATTGAGAAAAATGACTAGTGGATTTTTTTATCGCCTTCGCCAATATCTGCACAAAGATATTGGCGAAAGCGATAAAATCAAGTGATTAAAATAATAATCTGAATATTTCGATTAAATTACACAATAACTTCATTTGTAGACAAAACTAAATAATTTTTTTAAGTAAACGTTTATTTATACACGAACGAGCTTATAAATAAAAATAATTACCTACCTACATCTAGGTACTATTTTGGGACATAAATAATTACAGATTTAAAAATAAGTAAGTACCTAATTGACAACTAAACCAGCATAATTTAGTTAGGTACAAACTTAAAACTAAATTTTACAAGCCTTTTATTTTTAATAAGTACTTAGGTTGAAAAAATAAAAAATAGCGGGCAAAGTTTAATACTAAAAAACTTACCTTTTATTATATTAGATTTTAGATTTAGATTTAGATTCATACTTAAATAATCTCATTTAACAGATTTGAAACGCAACTTGGATTTTTATTCGAATGAACTATTGACAGAAGCGAGTACGCACGCAATTGTTTTACGAGTGAGTGTTAGATGGAAGAATAAAAGCGGGAAGGCGGGGCGGGTGTGCGCGTCACTCGTCGTGTTGTTACTTGTCGAAACTTGTATAGCAGCGATTTAATTCGGAACAGTTAATTTAACTACTCGTTAAATAGATTTTTTTTCGGTAATGTAAACATACTTATTGCGCCCCCCCCCCTGACATTTCTCTACGCCCCCCAAGGGGGGGGCGTGCCCCCTTGGTTGGGAAGTCCTGGTCTAGTACATGATGTAGAAGGCGTAGACGTGGGGACGTCAGGAATAGTTGCAGCGTAAGTGTTTGAAATATCTGGAATATTTGGAGTTGGTTGAAATGTTGAATCAACTTGTTTAATGATATTCTTCCAAATTTGTGGCATTCTAGAAGTGTCATCTCGTTTATGGAGGGCGTTTGATCTTCTATCAATTTCAACTGCTTCTCTAATGCTTGTAAGATATATGGAGGTGCAATTAAACGGATATTGTTGGTGTTAATTTGGTGTCCTGTAATCTAAATAATGTGCAGCTAAAGACGATAATGGATTGTGCTGTTTAATTGCTAGTTTGTGTTCATCGGCTCTCGTATATAATATTCTATTAGTTTGTCCAATATAAGTTCTTCGACAGTTGTTGTACGGTATCTCATACACTCCTTGGTTTTCAGTGGGAATTTTGTCTTAGGGGTTTTCTTAAAAGTTTGGACAAAGTTGAATGTGGTTTGAATACCGGTCCGAAGTGGTTTTTGAGAAATTTCTTTGGTATTCTGTCTGTAATTCCTTTTATATAAGGTAGAATAACAGGAATCTTGCGTTCATTGTTTGACAACCTATTACTTCTTGGTCTTCTTACTTCGTTGGTAATTTTAAATAATTCTTGATCTTTGTATCCATTTTGAAGTAGTATTTTATTAATAATCTTCATCTCTTCCGTTTTAGAATTTTGGTCAGATGAGTGGTAAGAGCGGTATATCAAGGATTTCATAACGCTACGTAACTGACCAGGATGGTGATGCGAGAGAGAGTTCAAGTATCTATTCGTATGAGTTGGTTTTCGATAAACTTTGTGTGTAAATTTACCATTAGGAAGTCTTGTTATCTGGGTGTCCAAAAAAGGGAGTGAATTATTTTCTTCAACTTCCATAGAAATTTGATGTTGTCGTGAATGTTGTTAATATGTCCTAGAAAACAGTTCAAGTTTCCTTTTCCATGGGGACAAACTACAAATGTGTCGTCAATATAACGAAACCAACATTTAGGTTTTAAATCTGCAGAATTTAAAGCATATATACATTCGCAAAAGCTGGTGAGAGTGGCGAGCCCATAGGTCCTTTGTATGTAAAATAGATTGAGTGTATGCAGTGGTTTATTAATTTGAGTATATCTTGGTTTATTGAGTGTTTGTCTTCTAGAATTTTCATCGTGTCTTCAATAGGTATTTTGGTGAAAAGTGACATGTCGAAGATAACTAAAATGTCATTTGGAGCCAAGGTTACAATTTTGATTTGTGAAAATGCTGTATCCTAGATCAAAAACTCTTATGATTTCTACACAAACTCAAAATTGGCTCCAAATGACATTTTAGTTAGCTTCGATATAACGTCACTTTTCACCAAAATACCTATTGAAGACGCGGTGAAAATTCTAGAAGACAAACACTCAATAACACTCAAATTAATAAACCACTGCATGCACTCAACCTATTTTACATACAAAGGACAACTCTACCAGCAAATTCAAGGAGCACCTATGGGCTCGCCACTTTCTCCAGCTTTTGCGAATGTATATATGGAACATTTTGAAACCACTGCTTTAAATTCTGCAAATTTAAAACCTAAATGTTGGTTTCGTTATGTTGACGACACATTTGTAGTTTGGCCCCATGGAAGAGGAAATTTGAACCGTTTTCTAGTACATATTAACAACATTCACGACAACATCAAATTTACTATGGAAGTTGAAGAAAATAATTCACTCCCTTTTTTGGACACACTGATAACAAGACTTCCTAATGGTAAATTTACACACAAAATTTATCGAAAACCAACTCATACGAATAGATACTTGAACTCTCCCTCGCATCACCATCCTGGTCAATTACGTAGCGTTATGAAATCCTTGATATACCGCCCTTACCACTTATCTGACCAAAATTGTAAAACGGAAGAGCTGAAGACTATTAATAGAATACTACTTCAAAATGGATACAAAGATCAAGAAATATTGAAAATTACCAACTTGTCAAAGAATGTACGCAAGATTCCTGTTATTCTACCTTATATAAAAGGAATTACAGGCAGAATAGCAAAGAAATTTCCCAAAAACAACTTCAGACCGGTATTCAAACGACATTCAACTTTTCCCAACTTTAAGAAACCCCAAAGACAAAATTCTCAATGAAAGCCAAGGAGTGTATGATAGATACCGTGCAACCAACTGTCTTGAAGAACTTTATATACGGACAAACTAACAGAATATCTATATTGCGAGCCATGAACACAAAAATATAAAGTTAAATTAAACAGCCACAATCCATCAATACGTCTTTAGCTGACATCATTTAGATACAGGACACCAAATTAAACCAACAATATTCCGTTTAATGACCTCATATACCTTACAAGAAAATTATTTAAAACAGTTGAATGAAATCGAAGCCAAACGCCCTCAATAAACGAGATGACACTTCTAGAATGCCAACAAATTTGGAAGAATATCATTAAACAAGTTGACTTCGACATTTACCAACTCCAAATCTTCCAGAAATTTCAAACACTTATGCTGCAACTATTCCTGAACGTCCCCACTTTAACCTTCTTAACATTACTAGGAACCAGACTTACCCGAAGTCAAAACACTCGTCCAGATTAAATTAAATTAGTTACCTTGTTTCATATTCTGTACTTGTTAAATAGTTACCTTATTTCAATTTCTGTAATTGTCAATAAATTCTTGACAAAGGGAACAAAGGACGTTCCCGAAACGTTAATCAATTTGTACGTTTATTTACAAGTTTCAAAGAAAATATCTTATTTAAAATACATTGTGGAAATCTAAATAGAAACGTTATATATATATATATATATATATATATATATATATATATATATATATATATATATATATATATATATTTCCAACTTTCAAGTTATTTAGTAATAACATTTAAGATGAATGCACTTTTTGTAGAAATACCACACTTGGTTTAAGTACTGACATATGAATATCGAAACAGTTCAGTAAATTTAGTTATGCAATTAACATACTCTGCTAAATACCATTCAATGTTTTTGGTTTGTAGTTAATTGCTCTTAAAACGAAAGAATGTTATAATAAAGATCGGCTGCAGTTTTTATGGCGTTTTCCTATTATTACTACCTATACTTTTTCTAAGACTTTTTTAATTACTAGAACTCTGCGTCAGATACCTTACATAATTAATAGAAGTAATAGAATATGTGTTTTTTTATATCTCTTTATATTAAAACTTGTATTATTAATACTTCAATTAATATTTAATTACCTTAAAAAATACTTAAACAAAACATTTTTTTATTCCAATAATTACTACCTGTAAATTAAAGTTAAAAGTGCTTATTCATGATTTGGTATTTGTAACGACGTTTAATTAAAATCAAGGCGTAAATATAGCTTTGATTCTATAGAAAAAAATTATTAATAACATGCTCCGTTTTAGGCAAAAATAATATTATTTAAGAAAGCAATTATCGTTGCTCGTGCGCACATAATTCGATTGTATTCTTGTAATCGAAATACTTTTACATACTTTTTTAAATATTAATTAAATGCTTGTTTTAGGTAAAGTAAATGATCATGATGTAGAAGTTTTTTTGACAAAATTAGAAATGTCTTTGATTAAGTAGTTTTAATAGGGACTTAGAGGAAGGAAATTTTGGGAACAGCGCATTTTGTTGCTAATATGAATGTTGGATTCCTTCTTTGTAAAGATCCCAGCATACTTACACAAATCATTAAATTAATTATTTTTTCTGAAATCATCCGTTTGTGGTCAATTACTCAAACATTTTGGAGCGGACAATTGAATTTTCCGGACTAGTCATGAAAAGAAACGCTATCTAGATTTCCATTTTTATTTTTAACATTAAAACTTTAACATTAATTGTTTTGGTCGCTTCAGTAACCAGCTCAGTGATTAATCACACACTAGATGTTTACAGAACATCTTTATCTTTAAAAATATTACAATAAATTTTTATGATAATTGGTGATTTCAGAAAAAAAATATAATACAACTCGTCAGTAAAATGTCTGAAATGACTCGGAGCATTGCAATACTCGGCAGAAAATGCCTCGTTTCAATCGACATTAATCCATTTTCCTGACTGATATAGATGTCTATTAATTCGCCAATATTTCCGCATAAGAATTTGCATTCATTTACAACAGTTAATTATTTCCCCTTCTACCGCCGTAAGAAATCCGAATCCGAACCGGAGTACCACATCTAACACTTTACCTAAGTTTCTTTCTCTACAAGCCATATCCACAATTTCAACATCAATACGTGCCCACATCCTTCAACCACATAAACACCTGTTATCCTCCCCGTCCCGACAGCAACCCGCCGCTCGAGATATTGTGTCTCCGAAATCCATCACTTCCCAAAATCGTTATTCCACTTCCTAAAATCCATAAACCTTCCATCGAAAAACTTCATGTTCAACCACAACCACACCTGTCGCTTAGAGACTTTCTCTCCTTAACCTTTACATAATGCGCAGCTTACTCTACGGCATCATTTTGGTGATCGTTCACCACCCTTGCCCAGCTATCTTACCATACCCAAACTTTCCTCTTCCCACGTGATTCGTTACGTAGATAAGGACATCCTTGAGAACGAGGTCCTTAATTTCACAACCCCAGAGGAGCGAATCTTCCTCACTCCTTCCAATAATAAATATGACGTGAACCGTACAGTTTTCGTCAAAATTCGCAATTCAGGAGCCCATTCTATAATATACAGCATCCGATTTCGAACAAACACTCACATGACACCAGATAACGAACCACTTACAATCAAACACCTTTTACACAGCCTCACACACGCTCTTCTTCGGTCCCCTCGATCAGCGTAATAAATCCTTGACACTAATTCCGCTTTTCTAACGCCGAATGTTTACTCGCTACCACACACGTACGACGGTTATGACAAGGAAAGTTAATACCAGAGGCGGCCGTTAGAGAACTCCTTACCCATGGACACAACATACACACCCATTCAATCACAGAAACAAAACTTATGAACAAGCACCAACCACACTTTAACAGTTATCAATCTTACTTGCAGAAGAGCACACAGAACATCGTGTGAAATTGTTTCTTATTCCTACTCGTTCATTTACCTCCGCACATACAATATCCCGAATGTGCACTTTTCTAGTCTTATTATCTCTCCGTCATATCACAACTCACCCTACCCCAATACCTTCATAGACGATCTTCTAAATTACGCATCCAGTCTACCCAACTTCGTAATTTTTCGGCGACTTTACTGTCCACAACAAGGAGTTCGGTGAATCCATATGCAATGGCAACGGGATCAGGCTCCTAGCGGCCTTATTGTAGTTTCCGCTTTTAAGAATTGCCAGCAACGAACCCAATTTTTTTGAACAATTTTGCATTTCAATAATTAATACGTAAACTTGAAAACACGCAAAACACGGTAAAACAGAATCTAGCACTGAAGAAAGTGCACAATCACAAAAATATACGAACTCCGTGCACAAAAAAAAACAGACAAGTAACCATGTAAACACGCACTCCAAAGCAAAAGAAACTAGTTAGCAAACACGAAACAAGCAAGAAAGCATATCCAAGAAGCTAAAACACAATATGTAACCACAAAAATGTCGAAATCCAAGAAACTACTTAACATACAAATTACTATACTCAAACACCTAACCATGCATGTGCTAACAAACAAACACACAAAGACGTAAACAGCGAAAACAAAGGAACTAGAACGCACACGTGTGCGTGTGCGTGTGCGTGTGCATGTGCGTGTGCGTGTGCGTGTGAGTGCGTGCGTGTGCGTGTGCGTGTGCGTGTGCGTGTGCGTGTGCGTGTGCGTGTGCGTGTGCGTGTGCGTGTGCGTGTGCGTGTCGTGATTTAAATTATTTAAAGCATACTCAGCTACCGCAGATTTCTCTGGTTCACCTAATCTTCAAAATGCCATATATTCTTTACGTCTTGTATCAAAGCTACGTTTTGTGGTTCCAACGTATACTTTTCCACTTCAAAAAGATAACTTATACACTCCGGAAGATGATAATGGGTTTGAAACATCTCTTGGTAACCTTAAATGTTCTCTAATTTTTCTATCAGGTTTAAAAACAGTACTATTCCTATCATTAATTAGGATTCTATCTGTAACATTATTTGTAAAAGGAGGAAAAGCACTGGTTTGTGTTTATGATTATGTCTAGCAGGTGTAATATTATTATTAATATCATTAAGTCAATATGCATTAGCTTGTAGCGATTTAGTTAAATATTTGCTCAATCCACTAAAAATCTAATTACACCAATTTTTTTACATGGATGGTGTTATGATAATTTATGAAGGTATCTACCAGTCTGTGTCGGTTTTCTGTAAAGCTTAAGAAGTAGATGGTGAAGAAGCACTACATGTATGTTTAATTTTAGAAATGGTAACATCGTGGCTACCAGTTCACCATGAGAAAGGAAACTAATGTAAGTTTGCCATTTCTTGATATACTAACTAACATCTAATAATGCACTCTTAAGGTATACAGAAAGTTGTCACACCTTAAATTATCAAACCATAGTTCACGTCAAAAATTGGTGTAATTAAATTTTTAGTGGATAGAGCAAAACGAGTTTGTGGTCCTGAATTTTTTAAAGATTTTGAATGATATTAACCATGTTATCACACCTGCTAGACATAACCATTAAAGAAAAATCAGTGCTTAATGTTGGCTCTGCTTTTCTTCCTTTTATGATTAATGTTACAGATAGAATTGACAAAATCCTAATTAAACATGTCATTTGGGCTGTTTTTAAACCCACAAGAAAAATTAAATAATATAGGTGACCTAGAAATGTTTCAGACCTATTATCATCTTGTTCATGTGGAAAAGTATACATTGGAACTACAAAACATAGCATTGATACAAGACCTAAAGAATATATGAGATTTTGTAGATTAAGTGAACCACAGAAATCTGCGTTAGCTGAGCATGGCTTAAACAATTTAAATGATGACCTTCAATTTGATAATATAAAAATATTGTCAAGACAAACTCATTATTATCTTCTCGTACAACGTCTTAATTTTAATTTTAGCTTTTGGTTTGTCTAGTTTTTAGCTGTGTTGTTTCCTAGATCTTGAAATACTTTATCAATTATGTGTTAAACTAGAATAGTACATAATTTAACATATGTAGTTGAAATTAAAATTAAAAATTATGTAAAACATACTACATTGTGTTTCCGCTGTAAAATAACCCTTACAATTATTAACAAAGCCATTTCTTTGTTAGATTTGAGTAGATTTTTAATTGATACGTGAAGTTTTTATGTGTGAATCAGCAAAAAAGCAATATTTAATGACAGTACGCTGTTCACGGAAATCAGCCATAGCGGAAAACGACGAACACGCAAAACAAGTGTCACGAAAGAATTCATGCGAACGAAACTTTTATGTTTCAAATTAAAGTTTTTCACCACTTTACACATACATCATAATTTGATTCAATTTTGTTAAATTTGCTCTTCCATTGTGATCTTCATCTTCAAGGAAATTTAACAATAATTAATTTATTAATAATTAACTCGAGGTAAACTTTTTATTTATGTATTTAATAATATTAATAATAATTTTTAATTATGCAGGGTGTCCGCGGGGGAACTACGAAGAATTCGTATGCGTATTCTTTGACTTTTCACTGCCTTCGAGAAACAGGAAGTTTTCTTACTCATCGAAGTGATCGAGAGCCTCCACGACATGCGTTTGCAGAAGAGGTGCTGAGAGAAGTTAAAATCAATAGCCGAACGAGCACTAGACAAATAAAAGCAGCCACTGGTAGAAGCAGGACCACGATTTCGAAAATTCTTCGCGAAAATGGAATGCATCCATATCAACCCGTTCACAACCTTCTTTCCGGCGATTTGGCTCCCAGAGTTGGGTTTTGTGAATGGATGATCACACATGATGATAACATTCCTGTTGCACTCTTTTGTGATGAGGCAACTTTTTCTCGGGATGGAGTGAACAATAGTCGCAATGAGCACGTTCGGTCAGATGAGAATCCTCATGAAATTACTATTACCGGATTTCAACATCGCTTCACGGTAAATGTTTGGGCCGGGAGACAGCTTCATTGGACTCCACATTTTTAATGGACACTTAAATTCCAAAATGTACAAACAATTCTTGGAAGAAGATTTACCAGCAAACTTCGACTTTGTACACAAACTTACCCTAACGGAGGAGATACCTTTATAAGACTTGCCGGTAGCTCGATCACGGTATAGGTGGAGGGGTTCTACAGTGATGCAGATGGTATCTGTAGCTGAAAGAGAAGAGAAGGGCGCCAGCTAGAATGATAAATCAGCCAGCCCTAGATTAATAGATAATTTGCCACTTTTCTAGCCAAGTAACGAATATGTGAAAGTATCTGAGCACTAGGAAAAATAGTTATAAAGCAGAAAGTCCCCAAAACAAAAGCGATATATTAATTGCAAATCATGTCAGTTGCATTTGTATATATACACATATAATTTAATTTATATTCCCCAAAAAGTAAAAAGGGAGATAATTCCCTAAATAAACAATTAATTTCAATTGTGTTACACAAATCGTTAACCACAGAAATACATAAAATATTTGTGCTCTTGAATACACAATATAGCAAGCCACCCAAAGAGTCTAATACTAGAATTTAGATAATGAAATTAAGTTAAATTTATATCTAAAAATGACAAAGTAATATACAGAATTGCAAAGCTAAGTTATGCTAAAACAGGTTTATAGCCTTTAATAAAATATAGTAAACAGGTAATTTAAGCATTCCCCAAGTTGTAAAGGCACATTTAATAAAAGATTATAGTAATAATACAATTGCTATGAATAACTTGCAGTAAACAAAAATAACAGAAATGATCAGGTGGTTAATAAAACCTTTAACTCGAATCTGTTGAGCTGAATGCATCCAGTTACACAGTTTCTTACAAAGCAGTGTTTAAATACATAGATTACCAATAGACATGGTAATTTTTATACTCAAAAATTTTACCCAAAGCAATTTAATGTAAAAGTGCAAAAATTTGTGCAATAACACTTAAAGTTTTATCACAACCATGTACATAGGTCTATACAACTTATAGGATTGGTCACAGATCAATCAAAGCATTAAGGTATCCAAAAGACCCTACATATGAGTGATTTATAACTTATCTTTTATATCCCAGCCTGTCGGAAAGTTGTAATTCCAAATATTTCACAGGTGTGGAAATCAAATCTCTTGCTAACTATGTAATAAGTAACTCTTCATCAGCCAAATGTCAGTATGTACAACTATGTACGAATTATATACAAATGTACTACTGCGTACCTATATCCATTTTTTTACATAGCATACAAGTATATTTAGATGGTGTACGAAAAGTATATTATATGGCATACAAAAAGTATATTGTATGGCGTACAAAAGTTATTGTATGCCATACAAAAAGTATATTGTATGGCGTACAAAAAGTACCTCTAAAATTAAATACATACAGCCAAATGAAAGCATGAATATCAATCTTACCTTCAATGAGGTAAAGAATCAGAAAAGTATTAATGGTAACGTTTAGAAATGGATTCAGTCAAGCATGAGTACGAGAACAGCTAATAACTGTCTCGAACAGTTAAGTAGTAATTGCTTTCCTAGCGAATCTAAAGTGTAAAAACAACTTCGTGGTTAGAGAAATTTATGAGGTTAAGTCTAACCCTTTAGCTAATTACTTTAATGGATTTAGTTCTTCAATCGAACCAGATAGATTGCCTGTTTTCAGTATTTCCTATATATCCGATATGAATCGTTTGTACCCACTAATTATAGTGATTCGGCACAAAATTTAGAAAAATGTTATAAAACCGACAACCATCGATGGGCTAAATAAAGTCCAGAAATTTACATTTTTCTTTTAGGAAGCACAAAATGGCTTTTCATTCGTCAAACAACAAACCAATTAAAAATCAAATATGGCGATGTCAAAAACCGATATATACCAGTGACACCCAACACATGAAGTTGAAATATAACTTATAAGTGACCATCAAAAGGTTTACCTAACCACTACAGGAATGTTTTTAATTGTGAAGCGTAATATATTCAAGAAACTACTGAAATAAGCTTAGAGAAATGTTATTATTTTTAGAAAAATAGAAAATTTAAAGAAACACGAGCAATTCAGTAATTCTAATAGATCGCAAAAATTTACATAATCGTACAGCAAAAGTAACGAATGTAACATGTTGTAACGGAGTTTTGCACAGAAAATTTCCCAACCGATGGATTGGTAGAAATGGACCTGTACACTGGTCGCCCAGATCACCAGATCTCACACCTTCAGACTTTTATCTGTGGGGCCATGTTAAGTCGTTAGTGTGTGGGCGGAGTAAACCATCTTCAAAAGAAGAATTGATTGAACGAATGTTTGGTGCATTTACCAACATTCGTGACAATTTCGCAAACATCGAATGGGAAAGAGAGCTGCGAATGCGTGTGGTATTATATGCGGAGGTTGGTGGATCTCATTTTGAACATCTGTAACCATTTTTGTTTGTAACCTTGTTATTTTATGTGCATTTTTGTGCTATGTTGTGTTCTTGTTAATTTGGTAATGAAAATTGTTATTAGAAGTTTTGTTTTATGATAATTTTAGCACTTACGCAGCCTAAGACTTTTCTTTACTTACTTTTACAATTTTCTTCAACCGCTCATATCTCCTTAAGGGTTAGGAATTGGGAAAAAATGCACATAATCATTTTTGCTTAAAATTGTTCAAAGAGTACGTATACGACTTTTTCGTAGTTCACCCGCGGACACCCTGTATATTTACTTTTGAACTTATTCGTTCATAACAAAGCTTATAATAATGATCTAGTTATTTTTTACTAAAATTGTATTCCATAGGATTAGTTTTGCATTTTCACTTTTTTATATTTCATAAATTTGGTTTACCATCTTAAACAATTCTAAAATACTTTATTACTACTACAAAACGTATAGATTTGTGTAAAACATAAATTCCAAAATACACCATTAAAAACCCTGAAGAGTTAAGTATTTTAATCAGGTCCAAGATTTTAATGAGAAAATTTAAAGATGGAGTCAATTCACAGGTTGAGCTAAAAATTAAGGCGAGTGTTCCGATTACTTGAGTACTGGATACGAGGGGTTTTTGGGGAAATGTGTACGTTTGTTGAATTTTTGAGTGAAAGATTTGCATTCCTGATTTATGCGGACCTTGAGATTTAGTTCATGACGTGATTTTAAAAAATTTAAAGTCAGGTGGCGCCTTCATGACATTTTGTTGCTGAGTTTGGCTTTGTTGAGTTTTAACAAGTACCCTTTTTGGTAATTTGGGTTAGAACTATGATCCTACCACTGAGGTATGTTGGTACCATGCACTTTGCCTGTACGAGCTTATATTTGTATTTTTATATTTCATAAATCTCAATTAATTCTCAAAGCTATTTCCATTTGATCAGCAATTTAATGTAAAAGTGCAAAAATTTGTGCAATAACACTTAAAGTTTTATCACAACCATGTACATAGGTCTATACAACTTATAGGATTGGTCACAGATCAATCAAAGCATTAAGGTATCCAAAAGACCCTGCATATGAGTGATTTATAACTTATCTTTTATATCCCAGCCAGTCGGAAAGTTGTAATTCCAAATATTTCACAGGTGTGGAAATCAAATCTCTTGCTAACTATGTAATAAGTAACTCTTCATCAGCCAAATGTCAGTATGTACAACTATGTACGAATTATATACAAATGTACTACTGCGTACCTATATCCATTTTTTTACATAGCATACAAGTATATTTAGATGGTGTACGAAAAGTATATTATATGGCATACAAAAAGTATATTGTATGGCGTACAAAAAGTATGTTGTATGGCGTACAAAAAGTATATTGTATGGCGTACAAAAAGTACCTCTAAAATTAAATACATACAGCCAAATGAAAGCATGAATATCAATCTTACCTTCAATGAGGTAAAGAATCAGAAAAGTATTAATGGTAACGTTGAGAAATGGATTCAGTCAAGCATGAGTACGAGAACAGCTAATAACTGTCTCGAACAGTTAAATAGTAATTGCTTTCCCCAGCGAATCTAAAGTGTAAAAACAACTTCGTGGTTAGAGAAATTTGTGAGGTTAAGTCTAACCCCTTTAGCTAATTACTTTAATGATTTTCTTAATGGATTTAGTTCTTCAATCGAACCAGATCGATTGCCTGTTTTCAGTATTTCCTATATATCCGATATGAATCGTTTGTACCCACTAATTATAGTGATTCGGCACAAAATTTAGAAAAATGTTATAAAACCGACAACCATCGATGGGCTAAATAAAGTCCAGAAATTTACATTTTTCTTTTAGGAAGCACAAAATGGCTTTTCATTCGTCAAACAACAAACCAATTAAAAATCAAATATGGCGATGTCAAAAACCGATATATACCAGTGACACCCAACACATGAAGTTGAAATATAACTTATAAGTGACCATCAAAAGGTTTACCTAACCACTACAGGAATGTTTTTAATTGCGAAGCGTAATATATTCAAGAAACTACTGAAATAAGCTTAGAGAAATGTTATTATTTTTAGAAAAATAGAAAATTTAAAGAAACACGAGCAATTCAGTAATTCTAATAGATCGCAAAAATTTACATAATCGTACAGCAAAAGTAACGAATGTAACATGTTGTAACGGAGTTTTGCACAGAAAATTTCCCAACCGATGGATTGGTAGAAATGGACCTGTACACTGGTCGCCCAGATCACCAGATCTTACACCTTCAGACTTTTATCTGTGGGTCCATGTTAAGTCGTTAGTGTGTGGGCGGAGTAAATCATCTTCAAAAGAAGAATTGATTGAACGAATTTTTGGTGCATTTACCAACATTCGTGACAATTTCTCAAACATCGAATGGGAAAGAAAGCTGCGAATGCGTGTGGTATTATATGTGGAGGTTGGTGGATCTCATTTTGGACATCTGTAACCATTTTTGTTTGTAACCTTGTTATTTTATGTGCATTTTTGTGCTATGTTGTGTTCTTGTTAATTTGGTAATGAAAATTGTTATTAGAAGTTTTGTTTTATGATAATTTTAGCACTTAAGCAGCTTAAGAGTATTTTCTTTACTTACTTTTACAATTTTCTTCAACCGCTCATATCTCCTTAAGGGTTAGGAATTGGAAAAAATTGCACATAATCATTTTTGCTTAAAATTGTTCAAAGAGTACGTATACGACTTTTTCGTAGTTCACCCGCGGACACCCTGTATGTTTACTTTTGAACTTATTCGTTCATAACAAAGCTTATAATAATGATCTAGTTATTTTTTACTAAAATTGTATTCCATAGGATTAGTTTTGCATTTTCACTTTTTTATATTTCATAAATTTGGTTTACCATCTTAAACAATTCTAAAATACTTTATTACTACTACAAAACGTATAGATTTGTGTAAAACATGAATTCCAAAATACACCATTAAAAACCCTGAAGAGTTAAGTATTTTAATTAGGTCCAAGATTTTAATGAGAAAATTTAAAGATGGAGTCAATTCACAGGTTGAGCTAAAAATTAAGGTGAGTGTTCCGATTACTTGAGTACTGGATACGAGGGGTTTTTGGGGAAATGTGTACGTTTGTTGAATTTTTGAGTGAAAGATTTGCATTCCTGATTTATGCGGACCTTGAGATTTAGTTCATGACGTGATTTTAAAAAATTTAAAGTCAGGTGGCGCCTTCATGACATTTTGTTGCTGAGTTTGGCTTTGTTGAGTTTTAACAAGTACTCTTTTTGGTAAATTGGGTTAGAACTATGATCCTACCACTGAGGTATGTTGGTACCATGCACTTTGCCTCTACGAGCTTATATTTGTATTTTTATATTTCATAAATCTCAATTAATTCTCAAAGCTATTTCCATTTATTCAGGACGATATCTGTAATTGTTATCGGAACATTTAAATTTATATAGAAGATTTAATACCCATAAGAAAACTATTTTAATTATGTGTCTACATTTTCTTACTTATCTTTAAAGTTTGTGCCGTAACAGAAGCAGTAATAATTACAATAATAAACAGAATAAAAATTAAAACAGCTTGATCAGAATTGCATAAGGTACCTACAAATTAATTTTAAAAGCAATCTTATATGACTTTGCACAAAAATATGCAAGATCGTACTCTAGTAATTTGCGCTAATTGCTACATCTGCGCTTTTAGCTAATTATTCCATTATTTAGTCTTTTACACGTTTTACATTGCAAAAAAAGCTAAAGTACTGGCGTAATTAAACTACTTTTATTAACTTTTAAATTCAAGTGTTAATATTATAAATTCATGGCAGCATGTTTTTTTTTCTTTCTTTTAATCAATTAGTTACACGCCGCAGCTTTTAAAAGAAATTTCATCAAAGTATCTGATTACAAAGAGCTTAAAATGGTTAAATTATTTAGTAGAAAGAATGTGACCAAATTAAAGCTGATCCAAATACTTTTTTCCTCTCTTTTTATCGCATTTGGGATAATTGTGCAACTTCGCAATCAAATATTATTACTGATGCCTTCAATATAGTCATAACGATGTCCAAAACAATTATTTGATATACATATGTCAGAACTGTGACAATGATAGACGTGTTTTGAATTATCTTGCTCGATAATATAGTAGATCTAGTCGAAAGTTAAGTCCGCACCTGGCCGTTCTCACGTTTATTTTAATTTATTATTTCCGAATATTTGACAAAAATAATTATGTTGAATAAATAATAAAGGCTTTTCTTTAATATCAAGAATCTATTAAGTTTATGGTATTTCAATTTGTTTTATCGATTATTGACTTTCGCCCTCTACAGTAGTTATACACATTTTTTTTTATAATTCAAATTACATTTGCGGTATCACTATACGTGCCTAATCTATCCATTATAGAATTAATTTCATGTATTAGCTTATAATTTAAAGAAAAAATTGTGCCGCATAATTTATATGTATTTTCGAGCAAATTGAATTATTATTAGTGGCTGTTATTATATACACAAAGTGCTTAACCAAACTGTATTAAATATTTACGACGTAGAAAAATAAAATGCCTTATTAACATCCTTTTCGTGAAAAGCTACATTGAATTAATATGTTTTTCAATTTCCTTTTAATACCACGCACTTACCGACCCTTAACTGATACAAGTATAATTTTATTTTATTAAAAAATATAAACATATTAACATTTGTTTGAACATTTCCTAAACGCAATGTTTTCTCATCTGTAGAAAATACAATATAATTCCACAATTTATTTTACATAATTATTTATTTTTCCACGCGTTTTCAACACATGTGTCATTATCGAGAGAAAATAAAAATATCCCTTCCAACCTACAAAATGGAAATTAAAAGAAATGACATAAAATAACATTTTTTAAGGATAATTGTGTAACATCTTTTATAAGTTCATTACGAAAAGAGGCAACGTTGTAAACGTAAAAACAATAATCTACTCCCCTAGGGGTTGGGCTACCTACTAGGCGCGTCCCTAGGTGGCTGATAGGGGAATGACCTTGCAGGTGATCGTAAGTGATGCAAGGCGAACACCGAAGTAGGAGCTCGTGGAGTTAAACTTCCACTGATAGCTCTAAAAATACGGTGTCGCGGAGCAGTCCACGTGGGGCCTCGTAACTATCGAGGACAGGGATGGCAACCCTGCGTCCTCTTAGCTGGAAGTACACTTTTCTTATACTAGTCTTGAGTGGCTTCCCTTACTATAACTCTTTTCTATGGGAACACTCTTGCTCCATCTCTTGTTCTCTTCAGGCTCTCAGTGGAAGCTAAGCGACATTTTCCTTTTCTCTCTTTCTTCCCAGGACATGCGCCGTCAAAAGCGTATACGGGCGTAGCTAGCGCGGGATGTCCTAGCCGGGGGCGGCTAATTCCGCAATTGCGAACTGTACTTCAGAGACTCTAGTAGGGCGTAGCTAGGGAATGTCGTACAGCTAGCGGTCGCTGGTCTTGGCTTTACTGCCCGGACTACGAGGAAGCTAACGTCTATAAAAAATCCCCAATCCCAAGGTCGTTTGGCAGTTTTAGGTGCTGAATATATTAACATTTGTTTGAACATTTCCTAAACACGATGTTTTCTCATCTGTAGAAAAAACAAGCACTAATATTTTAAATACAATGTAATTCCACAATTTATTTTACATAATTATTTATTTCTCTACGCGTTTTCAATACATCTATCATTATCGAGAGAAAATGTACAAATAAAAATATCCCTTCCAACCTACAAAATGGAAATTAAAAGAAATGACATAAAATAACATTTTTTAAGGATAATTGTGTAACATCTTTTATAAGTTCATTACGAAAAGAGGCAACGTTGTAAACGCAAAAACAATAATCTACTCTCCTAGGGGTTGGGCTACCTACTAGGCGCGTCCCTAGGTGGCGGATAGGGGAATGACCTTGCAGGTGATCGTAAGTGATGCAAGGCCAACACCGAAATAGGAGCTCGTGGAGTTAAACCTCCACTGATAGCTCTAAAAATACGGTGTCGCGGACCAGTCCACGTGGGGCCTCGTAACTATCGAGGACAGGGATGGCAACCCTGCGTCCTCTTAGCTGGAAGTACACTTTTCTTATACTAGTCTTGAGTGGCTTCCTTACTTAACTCTTTTCTATCGGAACACTCTTGCTCCATCTCTTGTTCTCTTCAGGCTCTCAGTGGAAGCTGAGCGACCTTTTCCTTTCTCTCTTTCTTCCCAGGACATGCGCCGTCAAAAGCGTATACGGGCGTGGCTAGCCGGGATGTCTAGCCGGGGCGGCTAATTCCGCAACTGCGAACTGTACTTCAGAGACTCTAGTAGGGCGTAGCTAGGGAATGTCGTACAGCTAGCGGTCGCTGGTCTTGGCTTTACTGCCCGGACTACGAGGAAGGTAACCTCTATAAAAATCCCCAATCCAAGGTCGTTTGGCAGTTTTAGGTGCTGAATATATTAACATTTGTTTGAACATTTCCTAAACACAATGTTTTCTCATCCGTAGAAAAAACAAGCACTAATATTTTAAATACAATGTAATTCCACAATTTATTTTACATAATTATTTATTTCTCTACGCGTTTTCAATACATCTATCATTACGAGAGAAAATGTATAAATAAAATATCCCTTCCAACCTACAAAATGGAAATTAAAAGAAATGACATAAAATAACATTTTTAAGGATAATTGTGTAACATTTTTATAAGTTCATTACGAAAAGAGGCAACGTTGTAAACGCAAAACAATAATCTACTATCCTAGGGGTTGGGCTACCTACTAGGCGCGTCCCTAGTGGCGGATAGGGGAATGACCTTGCAGGTGATCGTAAGTGATGCAAGGCCAACACCGAAATAGGAGCTCGTGGAGTTAAACCTCCACTGATAGCTCTAAAAATACGGTGTCGCGGACCAGTCCACGTGGGGCCTCGTAACTATCGAGGACAGGGATGGCAACCCTGCGTCCTCTTAGCTGGTAGCACACTTTTCTTATACTAGTCTTGAGTGGCTTCCCTTACTGTAACTCTTTTCTATCGGAACACTCTTGCTCCACCCCTTGTTCTCTTCAGGCTCTCAGTGGAAGCTGAACGAGCTTTTCCCTTTCTCTCTTTCTTCCCAGGACATGCGCCGTCAAAAGCGTATACGGGTGTGGCTAGCCCGGGATGTCCTAGCCGGGGGCGGCTAATTCCGCAACTGCGAACTGTACTTCAGAGACTCTAGTAGGGCGTAGCTAGGGAATGTCGTACAGCTAGCGGTCGCTGGTCTTGGCTTTACTGCCCGGACTACGAGGAAGGTAACCTCTATAAAAAATCCCCAATCCCAAGGTCGTTTGGCAGTTTTAGGTGCTGAATATATTAACATTTGTTTGAACATTTCCTAAACACAATGTTTTCTCATCCGTAGAAAAAACAAGCACTAATATTTTAATACAATGTAATTCCACAATTTATTTTACATAATTATTTATTTCTCTACGCGTTTTCAATACATCTGTCATTATCGAGAGAAAATATATAAATAAAAATATCCCTTCCAACCTACAAAATGGAAATTAAAGGAAATGACATAAAATAACATTTTTTAAGGATAATTGTGTAACATCTTTTATAAGTTCATTACGAAAAGAGCCAACGTTGTAAATGCAAAAACAATAATCTACTATCCTAGGGGTTGGGCTACCTACTAGGCGCGTCCCTAGATGGCGGATAGGGAATGACCTTGCAGGTGATCGTAAGTGATGCAAGGCCAACACCGAAATAGGAGTTCGTGGAGTTAAACCTCCACTGATAGCTCTAATAATACGCTGTCGCGGACCAGTCCACGTGGGGCCTCGTAACTATCAAGGACAGGGATGGAAACCCTGCGTCCTCTTAGCTGGAAGTACACTTTTCTTACACTAGTCTTGAGTGGCTTCCCTTACTATAACTCTTTTCTATCGGAACACTCTTGCTCTATCTCTTGTTCTCTTCAGGCTCTCAGTGGAAGCTGAGCGACCTTTTCCCTTTCTCTCTTTCTTCCCAGGACATGTACCGTCAAAAGCGTATACGGGCGTGGCTAGCCCGGGATGTCCTAGCCGGGGGCAGCTGAGCGCTAGCCGTCTCCTAATTCCGCAACTGCGGACTGTACTTCAGAGACTCTAGTAGGGCGTAGCTAAGGAATGTCGTACAGCTAGCCGTCGCTGGTCTTGGCTTTACCGCCCGGACTACGAGGAAGGTAACCTCTATAAAAAATCCCCCAATCCCAAGGTCGTTTGGCAGTTTTAGGTGCTGAAGGGATTGCGCGAGGGGAAGCCTGAGCGTGGCCAGGGGGACACCTGGTCTCTAACGTTGAAACGCCGGTGGGGGAAGAGGCGCCCTCCCACAGTATAAATGCCTTGCTGTAGTAAGGGTGCAATGCTGCAGTTGGCGTATACTTCACCTCTTCTCGTGGGAACACTATGTCTGTAGGAAATTCTCTCTCCGAGCAGGACCCACTAAAATAGGCGCGAGTGTAAGAACGCGTAATCAGTCCTCAAGAAACGGCCATTGCAATGAAAAGGAGGTTTCACCCCGGTTCTTGCTGATCAAAAGAACAGATGGTGATGATTTTGTTAAAATCAGTCCATTCGTTATTGCAAGAGGTTTATTTGGGTTTTAGGCAAATTGAAAATGTACAAAACAAAAGACGGTTTATGAATTAACACAGTGTCCAATGCAGATCAAAGCGGCAATTAAATGAAATTTTTATTGATCACGAAGTAGAGCTTACACTCATCCAGTTCTAAACAATAGCAATGGAGTGATATTCTGCAGAGATTTACTAAACTGCACAATGGAAGAAATTCTGGAAGGTCAATATCATCTGAAGGCGTAAGAGCAAAGGATGGAATAATTTCAGATAGTCGTCATATTAAGAGCAACCAATAAATGGAATCGAGCTATTCAACGTTTAGAAGTCACCACATATTCCGTCGCTATAAGATGCTTTACGTAAAATTGGGGCATGTATCGCAACGATGCAAAGCCGAAGAAAGCATTTGCGTATGCGGAAGTGTATTAATGATGGTAGCCCTTGTGCCCAATCCTATAAAATGTGTGAATTGTGGACTAAATCACTCTGCGAGATCTAAACAATGCCCAAAGTACTTAGAAGAAGCCACAATACAAAAATTTAAAGTAACAGAAAGAATCAGCTATTCTAAAGCAAGGAAAAAAGTATCTGTCACTACTCCTAAACCCAATTTATCATATGCCAAAGTAGTGGAAAGCAAATCCACAAGCTTAGAGGACGTTTTAGAAAACTTATTACCGAAGTTAACGGAAACAATAATCAACACGGTTAATAAAACAGTCGAGGAAGATTTAATGCAATATAAATCATGTGATAACATGCCTCCCCCTGGTCCTAGTCAAGCAATGTCGCAAGACGAGGACAAAAATGAACGAAAAAGAGATTCTGCATCGTCAGAGCGCGAGACAGACTCTACAATAATGAAAAAGGAAGTGGGTCGGCCACCAGGCCGGAAAAGTAAAGGCAGATCTCCAAGAGGTGAATCCTTGGGGAAGGAGACGGATAAACTATCTTTAGTCATTAGATAACCTAGTCTAGGATAGATTATGTGATATTTTTGCTGTGATAATTTCACTGTGATATTTATCTGTGATATATTGTTGTGTTACTCATTTCGTTTATATTTATTTTCTCGTTTGCTTGTGCTTTATCAATTGTTATTACTTACTTTTACTTTTTTGTTTTACTATACGTTACTGTCAACTATTTTATTTATCCTAACCAATCATGGATAAAGTCCTTCAATGGAACTGTAACGGATGCCATAAAAATTCAGGAGAGTTAAGGATATTAACAAAAAAGTACCTTCCTTTACTTGTCTTGTAATGATGTGGTGTAATAAATTTAATAATAAGTAAATGTAAGTAATAATGAAATAAGAAAAATAAGTTCTCCAAACACACAAATCGTCAAACTGACGGGAGATACTAACCATTCACCACTAATAATGCCTTTGTCCCAGTCGGTAGTTTAAGCAGGGGAGGTTCAATATTTTGATTTGCTTAATTACCACTAAATCTGCTATGTTATTTTCACTTAACATAAATAAGTAATAGTAATAAAATGATCTCGGACGCCAAGTTATTTTTAATAATGTCGGAACAACTAAACCGAGTTTTACACTAAAATTTGATCAAAATGTAAAACAATAAAAGAATATACAAATATGTTTATTAACAGTTAATGTGATATGATTAAATAAAATATATCTTAAAACTATCCTTAAATTACCAAAAAAATCATTACATAAATACCTTTGTAAAATTTTTGTACACAAATTTTCTAAACTCTGGTATCTAAATGTTTACGAAACGGTCAACCAAGGTGATGTCATCCTTGCACCATTATTGCGCAATATCTTGAAATAATGTTTTACGTACTAAACCAACCCATGAAAGGAAATTTTATCTCATATAAAATTCTTCTTGAAATTTTGAATCCAATATTTATTGTATTATTTTGAAATTTTTGAATGCAAAAATTGCAATCATAAAATGAAAACGTACGCAACAGTAAATTTAATTGTGCAATCCAAAGCGATAATATTAAATGTAAAAGTTAAAGTAACAGTAAAAAAATAAAAAGTGCAGTAAAAAAAGTGCAGTAAAAAAGTGCCTGAAAAGAGCAAATGTATTAATTTTTAATATTACGTGTTAAAAGATATCTTACCATCAAATTGATGGCACTTTCACACAAAATTTAAGGAAAACCCAAAAAAAACTTTCTGCTTCTCTTAACGTTCATCAGGAAGTAACCAAAATGGATGCTTTGGAAGTAGATGATGTACTCGTGCGCCAAAGGATTTGAGCAGGATTACGTTAATGATGACGTAATGCGCGAATAAAATGGTCAGAAAAATAATTTATGGGAATATAAACCTTTAAGAAATATATACACTTAAAAAGATATGCCTACCTCATGCCTATATTTCAATAATTAAAAACTTTTTCTTATATTTACAACAGAACGAATGAAAGACCTTAAATTAAGGTATATATTAATACAACTCAAAAAAGGGTTGTTACAGTCTGTTTACAAGAAACACATTTTAAAAACACCGACAACTTTGATCTACCCCAATATAACTGTTTACGACGAGACATGTCACGTAATTTACGTGCAAAAGGCGGTGTAGCCATTTTTCTACATCAAGAGTGTGTTCATCAAGAACTACAACTAAATACACGATTGCAAGCAGTAGCAACTTTAATGACATACCCTATAAAGCTAGCAATATGTAAAATCTATCTACCAGACGATCAATGTCTACAACAAGATCTTGAGGACATCATCTAAAAACTTCCAAAACCTTTTATGATAGTAGGAGATTTCAACTCACATAAATCCGCTGTGGGGTTCGGTAAAGTGTGACAAACGAGGGAAAATTCTAGAGGAAGTAGTTAAAAATAAGGAAATTGTTCTCCTTAACGATGGAAGACCAACGTTTTTTAACGCTAGGTCCAATTCGTTCTCAGCCATAGACATGACCATGTGCTCGCATCGTATAGCTCCTCACTTCTTATGGGAAACAATAGACGACCTACATGGAAGTGATCACTTCCCAATCCTAGTCAAAATCCTGAACACAAAGCCACCTACACCATCACCTGAGAAATGGTGCCACAAAAAATCGAAATGGGGCGAATTCAGAAAAAACTTATCTCCTGTAAACCGAAACCATGATATTAATGTCATAATACAGAATTTTAATAAATCGATTATTCGAGCGGCCGAAACCACAGTACCTAAATCAAAAGGGCAAGCGAACAGAATACCCGTTCCTTGGTGGAACCCTAAAATAGCTGAAGCCATATGAGAACGAAAAAAAAAACCTTAAGAAGTTTTCCCAAAATCCAACAATGGAAAATTTACTAGAATTTAAACAACTAAAAGCTTTCGCTAGACTTCAAATACGAAAGCCCAAAAGCGTTCGGCAACAATATGTTAGCGACATAAGCACCAATACCACGGCAACAGAAATGTGGAACAGAACTCGCTATTACAGGAAAAAGCAAGAGCTTTACGAGGCCAAAATTGCTATTGAATGGAGTAAATAGCGATAATTTGATAGCAGAAGCGTTCCAGATTATTACAAAGGGTAAGCAGTACAGCAAATTACGAGAGAAACTTCAGCCAACATAGATCAAAGGAAATACCTCTGGGTTTCTTAAATAACTCTGAACAATCTTATGTCTCCATCTCTATGGAAGAACTAAAGAAATGAAACTGCTGAGGGACACAGTGGGGGAATTGATAATATCCCAAACCGCATGCTAAAGAACTTGCCCCAAAACAACTAAAGGACCTACTGTACATATTCAATAAGGTGTGGCATGAGGATACTATCCACCTTTGGAAAATTGCATTAATTGTTCCTATATTAAAACCGAGGAAAAATTCTTTAAACGTAAGCTACAGACCTGTCTCTATAACTTCCTGTGGAAAAATACTTGAACGTATTGTTAACAGAAGACTGGTGAAAGTTATTTCAGAAAACAATTTGATTAACGAACATCAGACAGGTTTACGTAAAGGGCATTGCGCAAATGACAACCTAGTACGCATCATCAATCAAATTCAAGAAGGCTTCCTAGAGAATAAACACACTACGGCAGTGTTCTTCGATATAGAAAGCGTTTGACACGGTATGGAGGTACGCCATAATATCGAAACTGTATGAGTGATTTGCAGGAAATATGGAAAGTTCATTCAATCCTTTCTTGATGACAAGTACTTTAAAGTCACATCAACGAACCTAAGTTATTGCTTAATGGGCAACAAATAAAAAATATCCTACAATGTAAATTCTTCGGAATGAACTTGGATTCATCTTTACTGTGGACAAACCATGTTGAGGAACTAGTTACAAAGGCAAGGAAAATAGCTAACATAATAAAATGCCTTGCTAATACGAGATGGAGCGGATAGAAGCTCTCATTAGATTATATAAAACATTACTTCTATCAGCATTGACTATGCTTCGATTACGTATATGTCCGCCTGTAAATCCCGTTTGAGCAAGCTCGATATTATTCAAAACCTCCGTCTGAAATATGCCAAGGTGCTTATCAAACAAGTCCTACAAGCAGTATATACGCGGAATAGGATGCTCCTTTAAAGTATAGAAGGATATGGCTTCTGCTAAAACACATCTAAGGTTTTGCCAACGAGGACATATAAGTTATACATTATTAAGTAAAGAAGGTGAAGGTACAAAATCAAACGTGCCAATTCGACGAAATATCGAAATCATGCTTAATATCAAATATCGAAGACAAAATGACCTGAAAGATATACAATATATTAAAAATAGAATATGGGAGAAATGGCAGGAGGAGTGGGACTCAGAAAATAGAGCTTTAAAGCAACACCTGCCAACATTAACCAGCAGAAAGCGGTACTTCCCAATGACTAGGCGGCATAGCATAGTTTTAACAAGGCTGAGGATAGGACATACAAAAATGACGAATTTCCATATACTAACAGGTCAAACTAAACAATTATGCCAAAACTCCTCAATCTCAATCGCAATAAAGCATATCTTTGATTAATGCCCAACCAAGGTCACAAGAAATAAAACAAAGGGACGGATATACATTTACTCTTGACAATGCCCTGCAAATAAACAGAACAATACTAAAACAAGTATTCTGGTTTCTGCAATTGAATAATACATATTCAAAAATATAGATACACTGTATGATATGCTGTGGTTAATAATCTAAACAATTAAATAATACGTATTCAAAAACCTAGAAAGGCTGTGGTTAATAACCTTAACGGTTGACACCACAAAAAAAATAACTAATAATCTATTCCAAACAGACGTTTAAAACTTCATGTCAGACAGAGGTTAATAAACATCTAGATGCTAACTTAAGTTAAAAGAAATTAAATAACTTTAATTTCAATTTTTTATGATAACTATGCAACCTCTTTTAATACGTTCATAACAAAAACAAACAACACTGTAAAAAACAAAAACAATAATCGATGTCAGGATGACGTTTAAAACTTCATGTCAGATAGAGATTCATAGATATAAATACATGTTAACGTAAAAAAAAAAAAAAATTCCAAGCCGCCCGCTTCTATAAAAATATAGATAATTCAGCTTCAGCATCATATTTATTTAATTTTTCGATTTATTTCGCTTTACATTGTAGCGTCCCCCATTAATGTAAATTCAAGAACAAAGAAATCGCTAAGGGATTTATTTTGGTTTGACTGACAATAATGTCACTATTACTCAAATGAATTATCTGCCTTATTTTGAATTTCCAAGCAATAATTAAACCATTAGAATTTATTTACAAATTTGGCAAACCTCAAATCTGATCGACCGAAGTGGCCGTCTAGTACTTTGTGCTATCTAAACTAGATAGGTTTGATGAGGTAAGTGTTGCATCATGAGGGGCAGGTAAAAAAAATGAAACTACTCAAATTAAAATCAAAGAGCGTTGCGCAGAGGTGGTTCAGCCCGTTAATCTACTATTGTGAGAAAGAACCACCAATAAAACCCACTTTATTCATAAATAAGTCATTTCCCAAATATATTCACACAAAAAAAAAACGATGAAAGGGTTAAATATATAACAAAACGCCATTAAATCAGGTTAAAGTGCGTACAAAATTATAACATTAAGAGAAAATGAATAAAAAGCAGTTTAGTTACACAGAAACACAATAATAAAAAAACACATGTAGTCACACTCACAATTGGGTCATAAACAATCAAAATAGAAATCATAATTAAAATTGTAACACCAAACATGTCACCCTTTTAAAACCAATCATGTCGGTCTTTCAGTAGATAAGCACACAGAATAATAAAGCAAATTATGGTACATAAAAATACAACAGTAAAATTTCACAGGTGATAAGGTAAAGGCAAGGACAAAAGAAAACAGACAAGGAATTTGGGCGTACCCAATTGTTTAGTGACCACTAAAGCACAGAATACTTAAATCAAATTACAATAAAGCAGATACAAAAAGAAATCAGCTCACAAGCCAATAATTCTACTTACACGCAAGAATAATTTTAAAGACAAACTGATTACAATGAAGATATTTAATTAACCCAAAAATCGATCTGGCTCGATTAACACGCTAACTGTAACTGCCCCCCTTCGATTTCAAAACTAACTATATCTACTTCCGAAGAACCACCCCCATTTTCAAAAGTAATAAAAATCAAAAAACATTAATTTCCGTTGGAACAGTTTTATATTAATTCGTGCACATCTTAATTTTAAGAATATGCATCCATCCGTAACAACACTACATCTCTCTCTCTCTCTCTCGAAGTTTCAAATAACAAAGATATCTTTTAATCTCGGTCTGTACCGCCGTAGTTAATCATTCGATCAATGACATTTTTACATCAAGAGCGCGCATAAGAAATTACAGTGATTCGTTACGCCTCTTCAGTAAAGCATTTTAAAGCGTACACCAGCTACTCACTCCCGAAAGTGTGTTTTACAACCCCAGACAAGTATCAGTTACAAACAATCCTACATTCCTTACATAAAAATATGTAAATAACATATTTTGAAAACATTAGCAAATTACGACGTCTGATCAAGATATTAAAAATCCACTAATTATCTGTTCTGTCGCGGTAACAATGACGATTTGACAAACGCTTATTACAATAATAAAATTTTTTCCAGTCCGCTACCTACAACATTAAGAAACTATGTAAAGAAGATTTTAGCAGAATTAAATTTTCTTCAAGAAATAAGTCTACACTTTTTCTTATAAAATTAATCGTTATCAGATAATGAAAAAATTTAAACTAACACTTAAGTTCTACCTTAGGAATTATTTGTCGCTAAATTATGCGTCATATCAAAAAAACGCATAGAACATATTAATCGATATGTTTAAGGTCTACATCTAGGTATTTTTATATCTTTGAAGTATGTAGTTGTTTTAGAAATATTTGATAGAAACCAAAAACTGATTCTAATAAATGCCGCCGCTGCATTTCTACTAAAATCTAATCGGCCCTAAGCCAAATGAAAACAAGCTTAAATATAAAATCTACCTACGTAGGTATTTTCGTTCTAGAGTGGATACTAACATACCTCCGTACACACACACGTACGCACGCTCGCACGCACGCACGCACACGTTTTCCATACAATTGTTGGTAAGCATTCGACATGTGCAGAATGGTAACTTGCATTTTCTAAACTAATTATAGCTCCCGGTGGAATGTTTGCTATCATTGGTTAACAATATTCTTCAAAAATATCAGCGTTCATATCTTCGTAATAACCGCTTGTATCCTTGGATCCAAACACAAGTAAACCATTTTTTTAGAATCCATTAGCGCCACCTCTATATATGTAACAATTAGTCGTCGACCTTTGCCCGATGGTGGATTTATTCAAGTTGACCAACCCTCTTAGACTGCTTGGTGGTGACTTGTAACATTTTTATCTTGCCAAATTTTTTCAGTGTATCCGTCGTTCAACCATGTCTCATAAAACATTTCCCGTCCTTCGACACGAAACTTCTCTACACTCCTGTGTAGTGTCGACCGAGACAATTGTGGTCTTCTTTTACTACTACTACCATTTTGTTGAGGGTATTTCTTTATTGAAGTAGCAAGAATGGATTTTTCGTCTAATATGAACTTTTTCTTCTTCACTTAAACGTTATTTTTTTCCATTGGGTAAGCCGGTTCTTTCAAAACAACCTCTTTTGTTCTTTTAATAATCTATTTTATGTTAATTTCCCCACTCCCTACATATTAGAACACATTTCTATTACACTATCTCCACTATTTGTTTTGATACTTTAAGGCGTCATGTACTGGGTGGGTAAATAAGCGAGGTAAGCGGCTGTATCAGAGGACCTGTCAATCTGACAATAATAGGAATTTTTTTTATTATGAATGTGGCCATGAGAAAATGCTGGAAATTAATTTAAAGTTCCGTATTTCACCGCTAGGAGGCGCAATTAAAAATTAAATAATAAACCTCTAAATTTCTCTCAAAAATCCTGCATAAAAATACTCCTTTGCTTACATCGTTAGAAAGTCTAGACAATTCTACATAATTTTGTTTTAAGGTTCATTAGCGTACTGATCATAATAAGAGTGGGGGAAGCTATTAAAAGTGTAATCATTGAAATTACTGAAAATTCTAAACCACTTATTCAATTTCAGTAAAGTAAAGCTTGTTTGGAGGACAAATGTAAATATTTTAAATTGCCGTTCCCATCGTTCACAATAGTTCCTAATAAAAGTGCAATTTGTTATACCGATTTTTTTCAATTTACTCCGAAAATTTAAATCACATGGTATATTTTTGTACTCTAATAGTAGATTAAATTTTTAAGAAAAACGTAAAAACCACCAGTTGCTATCTTTGCCCTTTTTAGAGATATAGCGAAATTAAAATTTTTTTAACACTTTAATTGACGAAGTTTGGGTTTGCTGAGTCGAATTGGATAAACGTTGGTCTTATATTCAAGAGATAGTTGTTAATCGAATTAAGGATTTTTCATGTCTATTACCGTCGCTGGGGGGTGTTAAGAATACAAAAATAAGGTTTTTACGCTTTTCTTTAAAATAAAATCAAAAATATTAGGCATTTAATGTCTCGATAAACGTTCAAACTTGTTCGGGGTATAAAATTGCTGCTTCGATTTCCGCAGCTAGTTGACGAATTGCATCTCGGATTCTGTTTTCCATGTCAAATCTTGTTGTCAGTGGACTTTGAAATACAATGTCCTTCAAGCGATCTATGGGGTAGAAGTCGAGATACGTTAAACCGGGTGACCTGGCCATCCAAAGAAATGGGATTCCCCTTTCTATCGAGCGTTCTTGAAAACATTCGTTAAAATGCCGTCGCACGTTAAGAGAAAAATGTGTACCCGTCCAATTAGATACATGATTCGCCTAATGTCCAATGTCACATCTCACAGGACTGGTAATTCATTTATTTAAACTCTAAGAAAATATTGCCAGTTAGCTCACGATCAAAAAAATAAGGACCGATAATTTTGCCGTCTATAGTGCCACACCACACGTTTAGCCTTCAGCGGCCTTGGTGTTGCACTTCGCGCATCCAATATGGATTTTTAGCAGGCTTATAATGCATATTATGTATGTTCACTCTACCATCACTATTAAAGTAGTCTCGTCGGCCCATAGAATTTGTGATACAAAATTAAGTAAGGAGCATATAGTGAACTGCGTGTCTATTAAAAAGAATGTGCTAATGCAATTATTTATCTGAAGCCTTTTAATATGTTTCGAACAGTAGTTCGAGTTATTCCCAAATCTAAGGATATCGCCCTAATTCGAATGTGTCTGTTAAATTCTATGTAGGTTAAGACATTAATAATATTTTCTTCCGTCCTTCCAATGCGATGCCTTCTATATCTAGGACGTCGAAAACTCCCACTATCGGGTAGTCGCTATACCAAGAGTGGAGAAATTCTTCTTTCATAATGATGGCGATCTGGATACTGGTCCACATACTGTCTTTCAGCTATGCTGCATTTTGAAAGCAACGAAATTGACAAGAATTAAACTACGTCTAAAAAAAAATTTGACGCTTCTATACAATGTTACTTAAAAGTTTGTTTTTTGTTTCCGCGGCCTACTACTAAACATTGATTAGACATTCCAACACAAAGCCCTAGATGGCGGTATTTATTCCTTGAAGTAGTGATTAATTGAGTGCGTTTCATTAAAAAAAAACATATAAAATGTAATATTTTCTACCTACTACATCTGTCGAAAATTAATAAGATTAGTTTAAGGAAGTTAAAAAGTTTAAGATAAGGGATAAATAAGCGGAAATCGAAGTAGCATTTTTATACACCCGAACAAGATAGGAAGACTGTTTGGAATGCGTCAGAAGGTAGTTTGAGCATTTATCGGGGCATTACATACCTAATATTTTCAGATTTTTTATTTTATTTGAATTTTACGGGGTGAACCATTTTAAAATTAAACCTTAATTTCGCTATAACTCTAAGATTAGCAACAATATTAAAATAAATCTTGTATCACTTTTGTATTCTTAACACCCCCTAGCGGGTAATAGTCATTAAAAATCACTGTTGGTCCTTAATTCGATTAACAACAAGTATCTCTTTAATATGAGACCAACATTTATTCCATTCGACTCAGCAAAACCTCTCTTATTATGGTTAGTACGCCAATGAACCTTAAACCAAAATTATGCAGAATTGTCTAGACTTTCTAATGATGTAAGCAATATAGGAGTTTTGGGAGAAATTTAGAATTTTATTATTTAATTTTCAATTGCGCCCCCTAACTGTGATTTACGGAACTTCGAAATAATTTTCATTGTTCATTGTTGCCAGATTAACAAGTTCTGAGAAACAGCCGTTTACGTCGCATATTTGTCCACCCGGTACATTTAGAATGATAATTTCTTCATTCCCAGAGAGCGAATAAGTTCCAAACGTTATGCTGAAGAAAAATCGGAAGATGCCGTTTTCACCATCAACCAACTCGAAAATAACTGAGAATTTTAAAGTTCTTGTTTAACAAAATGATTGTATCTTAATGCATCTTCCATTAAGTGAGTCATATTTCTAATTTACATATACTTGTAATTAGATAATAGTGTAACGAGTATTTTTTAAGCATATACAAATTTTCTTGGAATTTCGGACGATCCTCGCTATCATGTACAATAATTGTACAGTAAATGTGTACGTAGCAAACAAAGACAGAGCTGTCGCTTCATTTAGTATTGTAAATTGATTTACCTCATTTTAAAACAAAAATAATGACGTTATTTCTCTGCTGAAACTTGAATATTAAATCACTATTTACTTTTTCTTTTTGTATGTATTAATATATACGTCATAATTATATATTTTTTAAAACATCTTATGCGAACATAAGAAACTGAAAAGTCAATATATTTTACAGACCTTATAGTATATGCCTTTAATAAGTACGCCACTGACCTGTCGCTGTCAAGAAGATTTATTTCCCTCTGATATTCTGGGACGTATTATAGTTTTCAATTTTGATTAAATTTCGCCATAGGCGTACTGATTTTTCTTTTGCTAATAAATACGAAACCACACCTAATATTTTTGTATCTGCCTTTTAATTAACCTTACTTATCTTACCATGCTATATTCTTACATTTTACCCCTTAAATGTTATTAATATTTATACCTATATTTTTTGCATTAACCTATGTTTAATAAATTTACGCCACTGTTATATTAATCCCGTCATTACTTGAACATTCTCTAAATCTTCGATAATTTTTAATCAAATTGGATTCAAAGATCAAATACGATTATTTTTGGTAATTTTCTTAAAAATTCTTCATATCGAGTTTAGTTCGAGGCCACTGCTATCCTGTAAGGACCACAGCAATCTTAATTGGGATTTACATAGTAACGGTCCTGAGTAGAAAGGAGACACCCTCTCCTCCTATTTTTTGTGACGTCACAAGCTCCGCCTACTTCTTTGTGCCGTCACAAGGCCTCCCACGTGGCTCACCTCGGATTTGACCATGGGAATTTCCGATGACGTAGTCTGACCTTGAGTTTGACCTCGGGCCTTATCATTGTAGTTGACCTCGGGCCTGCCCTTGGTGTTGACCTTGGGCTAGCCAAGGTCAGAAGCCAATCTGTTCAGCGGGAAATTTGCACATTTCATTTATGATATCAATATTGAACGTAATTCCAAACCAGACCCTGGGTCGAATGTTATCGGCCCTAGTTTAATGTGAAGATTTCTTAAAAAAAAATCAGGTTTATCGATTTGTTCAAACTGTTGATACTTGCCACGCGATGTAGTAGCTAATTAGCTATGGATTAGTCCAAAAAAAACCTGTATGATCAAATTTTATCATGTCAAAAATTTCGATAAACAGGAATCGACTCGTTTTCAAGGATAAAAATTAAATTACCGAGATGCATTTTGTAGAATTGCGTATTTTAGACATCGTATTGGAAAAACTATGTTTTTAATCATTTGGAGACAGAAATGCCCTTAATGCATCGTCTTGATAGCTGAAAATGAAATTTTATAATCTTATTGGGTTGGTTATTATTTTGGGCCAAAGATGCACAGAAACTTTATTTATACATAAATTTCGTTTAGGAAACCACGAAATGCATTTCTTTGATAGGCAGAACCGAAGTTTTGTGGTTTTAGGAGGTTGGTCATCATATGTCCAAAAGTTTTAATCAATATCGTTGCGGAAACAGCCAAATACATTGTCTCGATAGACAAAACGAACTTTCATGGTTTTCACTATTCACCATCATCGAGATTTTGAGATACAATTACCTCATCGTCTTCACCTTGAACGATTATATTGTAACAACCTATAAAGCAGCTATTAACCCCTGATAGTGTTTATCAGACACTATTATTATTATTATTATTATATAAATTATTATTGTGAGATATAAATGACGATGCAATTTCCAAACACTAAAAAGTATATAACTATATTATTATTTTATCAATCCCAGTATCAAATGATAATTCACTATATATGAATTAAACTTTACTAATCAGTAAACGAATCCTCTACAAAAATAATTTTAACATTTAAAGTTAATTTCTAAATATTAATAGTTGTAGGCAAATTATAGGAAATGTTAATTATTACGTTTCAGTGATTCATTTTGTGAGTAGTGTAAATATGATATTTTACTGGAGTTAATATTGTTTTTAAAATTACATTACCATTTAAGGCTAAGCAAAAAAAAAAAAATAAATTTTTTTGGTTTTTTTTTGTAAATAGTGTAAATAGGAATCATTTGTTAGTATGACATATTGTTTTTCATTTAAATTATCTCATCGTCTAAGGTTAATTTCCACTATTTAAGATTTATGACAATTCATACGAAACGTGCTAGTTTCAAGATTCATTGTTGCGAACATTATGTAATACTGTAAAATATTACTATCAGTAGAAGTGGGGCACCTTCCGCCATCTTCGATTTTGACGTCACAAGACCGCCCACGTGGGAGACCGGTTTTTCCACCCTTATTTTTACTCGCTTACGTATAGGACGTGTTTTTTCACCCCTATTTTTGCACATCCACGTGTGAGACCGCATTTTCAACCCTTATTTTTATATACCCTCGTGTGAGACCGGATTTTCCACCCTTATTTTTACACGCTTACGTATAGGACGTGTATTTTCACCCCTATTTTTACACATCCACGTGTGAGACCGTGTTTTCAACCCTAATTATTTTTACTCGCTTACATGAAGGACCGTATTACCCTTATTTTTATGAATTCTTTTGTGGGGGTTAAACCTTATGGCTGTATTAAGGACCTTTTGACAGCTAGGCCTTTTGCTAACGTGAGGACTGGGGGTGGGGGCTGGTCTTGGCTTAGAACTGTATTTAGAGTTGGAGCTTAGGGCTGGTCTAGGGATAAGTCTTAGAGTTTAGTCTTGGAGCTTAGGGCTGGTCTAAGGGTAGGGTTATTTCTGAGGGTATTAAGGTCCTTTTGGGTGTAACCCTGGAGGCTGAGCAGACACATACGCATACAATAATTGCATAATTAATAAGATATTATTATTATCGGTCCTATTGTTTTAAAATGGTCATATGCTACTAGAGAAAACGTTTCTAACGAGGAGATGAGATAGCAGCTGTATTAGGATTAATCATACGTGGGGGGAATTTGAATGACAGTAAAATTTAATTATAGAACACTTATTTTTATTGTCATAATTAAAAAAAATCCTCAGTGAACTATAAAAAATTACTGACACTCCTAATGAAACAATTTTTTTTTATTAAGTTAATTAATTACATAACAGTTTGTGTTTTCTAAAGCGAGTATTAAAAACATAGTTTACCTGCATTGAAATAATATCCATCCGTCCGTTAAGAATGTTGTACGCCTTAATATTTTTTAAAGAAACTTAATGCTTGTGTTTATAACTGTAATTAAAAATCTGTAAATAAGTAAAGGGTTAACACCACTTACCAGCTCTGTACTTAAACAACGTTTTTAAGGCACTGATTTACGAGTGATAGTTACTGTTTTATGCTGCATGTCAAACTAAAGAACAACTTTCTAGGTTGTGTAAAACCACCTATAATTAGAGTGTAAAATATACAATCTTATCATCTTTATCGCACTTGCTGCAACATACATTTACCTTTCTCTTAAAATAAATTGGTTTGAAAAATATTCATATACGGATAAAGAAATTGTTTTATAAAAAACCATATTAAGTGTTTGGAATGTTTAAAATTCCATAACAATATGTAGTAAGAAATCACTGTTCACGTTTACTTTTAACTAATTACCGTGTAATTATATAACACTATTTAATTTAATAGTCTAAAAACCAATATAAATGGTTAATATAATTTCTAAAAAATATTATTAGAGTTGATATGCCGTTTTATTTTAAGTAATTGTTTTCAATATATATAAAATGTGTAAGTGGACCTGTATTATTTGTTGTAATATGCGTTATTACACTTTCTTTTTAATTACCGGTTGTAACCTTCTACTTACATAAATTCAACTTATACACGAATTAATAACGACCTCCACTAGTTTACAACACAATCGCTATGTAGCGTGTTTTTTTATTTACACCCGTACTTCTATAAACTATTAACGCTCCATTTTAATAGGGTGATCAACTATCTGAAAAAGGTTTACTGTTAAAGTATACGATGAAGATCGTTTAAAGCAAACCTTGTATTATTCTTATATACGAATGACATTTCAAAAATACTAGTATAATTAACTTGAAGGTTTATAAATCTACATCCAGACAAGGAAACAGTTTTAAACACAAAGAATTTATCTGTAAGGGGCAGACAATGCTATTACATAAGACGTTTTTACAAAAACGTGGTTATTCCACATTGAGAAAATTGTTAGTCATGAGAAACAAGCTGGTCTCGAAGTTAGCCTTGAAGTTAGCTAGTCATAGGTTTTGAAGTTTATCTTGAAGTTAGCCTTTGCGAGCAACTTTAAAAAAAATGTACACCTGAGTTTAAGTTGACGTATATTGGTTTATGAATATTTTTATTATTCTAAGAAAAAATGTTATTAAAAAATGTTTTCTATTAATTACCCTTTGTAGACTATATGCTTGATCTATACACGAAATTTTATTTCACAACAGCATACTCATTCTACCTTGAGAAAATTGTTAACCTTGAGAAACAAGTAGGTTTGAAACTCAAACAACTCCCTGTTACCAATCTCGTCAATGTAGATAGAGGTCCAATGCTGGTGTGGTTTGTTTGCAGGATCCGTGTTTACGATAATCGCGCACGGTCGAGGTGCGTGTCTGGGTAGTTGATTAGAAGCACATACAAGTCGAAAACACATTCTTCTTGTGGCTGGGGGTCGCTTTCAAGCATCTCAACACTTCGGCCGCATACATCTTTGTGGATTTTTTATCAGATGGGATTAATAGCAACGTTAACTAAACGCTTTAAAAAATTTCTAATCTGAAAATAAGAGTGACATAATCTATTTTATTTTGAAATTTCATAGAGAGCATCACCATCATCGAAATTTTGAGATACTACCATCTCATCGTCTTCACCTTGAACGATTATATTGTAACCTATAAAGCAAGCTAATAACCCTAATAGTTTATCAGACATTATTACATGGACATGAGGTTAGTCCTAAATTAAATGGTTTCAACGCTGCTCTGGGAATGCTGTACACACTTAAAACCTTTAAGTCTGCTCGCCGAAGTTGTACCGTATTCACTTTCTTCAATTTTTATCTGCACTCTGTTTCGAAGCTGTAGTACGTTTTTCTAATACATAAACAGAATCTTCAATACTGAGATACGTGTAGCAGCAAAACACATTAGCTAGTTAGTTTCACCTCTATATTACTTTACATGCAAGCCTGATCTTATCATAAATAAATACATCTGTCAAAAAAAAACCTAATTAAACATAACTCCACGGCCAGGGTATAGCAAGCAACGCTTCCAATTATAGCTCTTAGTCAACACAATAGGGCCTACAACTACATACAATCGACTAGCACTGCTTTAGCACGAGGATCAAAACGAAAAAACACGTACACATGCACCCACGTAAGCACACACGTTCGCACGCACCCACGCACGTAAGCTCGCACGTACGCTCACACGTCCGCACGCACGTACGCACGCTCGTACGTACGCACGCACGCTCGCACGTACGCACGAACGTACGCACGCTCGCACGTACGCACGCTCTTCTGTGAACCATCATCTTGGATGTGAGATACATTCAGCTCATCCACGTCATCGCTTTCATCATTATCTTGAACGGTTATGTTGTAATAGTTTATTAACAAGTCAGTAAAATCTCTAATGTCCGCTGAAGTTGGCTCATAAGCAGGAGGCCATAAAATAGGGGTGGAAAATACGGTCTCACACGTGGGTGTGTAAAGAATAATTAGGGATGAAAAGGGCCTCCGAAAAAGAAACCATAAAAAATAAGGGTGAAAAAAACGCATCTTACACGTGAGCGAGTAAAAACAAAAATAATTAGGGGTTGAAAAAGGCCTCCGAAAAGAAACCATAAAAAATAAGGGTGGAAAATATGGTCTCCCACGTGGGGCATCCTTGTGACGTCAAAATCCAAGATGGCGGCCAAAGGTGCCCGACTACTACTATTAAATAACGTATGATTATCTAAAATAAAAAAGTACATGCACAAATAGCAAACTATCCATAAGTCTTCACTTAATTAATTGTTGCCCTACAAATACGTACGCGATCTGTTAAGAGATGAAAGCTAACTACACAATACCAGGAATTTAAATTCGACATAAGTTAATGAAATACACCTACAATACCAACAAATATCAGTTTTTCCTTTCAGTAAATTTATTTTCACTTCATAGACTTTTATAAATCACCTAATTGCAATCTTTAAAAAAAACTGGCATCTAGTCGTATATTATTAAGTTCGGCGTTTATAAAACGATCGTGTCGGCGTTTTGGGCATTGCGGGTTTTGGGAATTTAGGTGCTTTGATCATTTGGCCCTTTGGACATTGTCTGAGTAGTGGCCCAATATTAAAATTAGGTGGAATGGACGCATACGGCGGAATAGTCTTCGACGTATTAATCGGTTTCTGCGTAATGTTTTAGAGCATTAAAATATAGATTCGTCGTTTTGGGAAATCGGCGGAATGTCCAGGTTACTTCGGTTTCAATAAAATTTTTTGAAATTCAAATTCCAAAGCCAATTGCTCGGTATTTTATAAATGCAAAACTCGTAAAGACTCACGATTTAACGACAAAACTATAAAATGAATCACATTATAATTAATTTAATTATCGAAAATTGATGAATAATTTTATGTTTAAATATGAAATTGCATGAACGATGGTTGTACTGCTGGATGAGGGGTGATATGATTGGTTTACATAAATTACTCAATAAAATTTATGTCATTCGTTATAACGCAGCAATTCCGATATAAATTTATATTTTAATTAAATCCAGAATTAGATATGAGATTTACTTATGCTTATGTTGTTATACGTGCGCGCTTCAAGAAAATTTTTGGGACATAAATGCATCACGCGATGACTCCTACGCATAATCACAACAATTAACGCTCGAACAAATATTTGAAATATTATTATCACCGGTGTAAATGAACCTGCCCGTCTGAAGGCTATAATTGGAAATCCAGTATTTATTATGCATTACCATAACTGACCAGCTCGCTTATACCGTTAATTAACACCCCAATAATTAATATCAAGAAGAATATTTGTATGGACGCATATTTCGAAATAACATAGTCTTATTTATGGTTCATTCATTATTTGTTTACTTACTAATTGCTGCCCGACGAAGTAACCGAATGTGTCTGTAGAGACTTACATTTTGTTAAATGTGCTTTACGAGCCCAGGGGCGGAATAGGGTGTAGACATTTAAAACTATAGATTGTGCGGAATGATTCTCGGCAAAACGGATAATATATACATCAGGGACTGTATATAAAAGTGTGCAGGATATAAATTATGATCATTAAATCAAAACTATAAGTCAATAAAATCTGATGATATTATTACTACATTCTTATAATATTGCTTTTAATATCTACGTTTGTACACATCATTAACTGTATATAACAATTTTGAAAAACTTTAATTACGTATAATGAGTTTCTTACTACAGGATATGCTTTTAATTATTTATGCCTTTCGCTCTTAATTAAGATTTTTTTATCATTTAAACTTATGGCATTTCTCATTTAGCTACTATAAACGGTATGTTGCAATTCTTCAAATCACCCTGTTTGGTAAATGCAGCTTTACTGTTTGTATCAACTTAATTGCAGTACAATTCTGAAGGAATGCGATCCAAAATGTCTTATTTTTCAAATCACAATATTACGCTTGTTTTACAAATTCATCAAACAACTAATTTTGAAGGGCAACACGCGGGATAGTCGAGTCAGTGCAAAAAAAAGTGTTGGCAGCAATGTGTTTTAATCGCTTCATTTAGTTGTTTTAAACAACATATTAAAAATAAAAAACAATAGCGACCAGGCTTAAAAAATTATTGAAGGTCAAAGATCACAAAAATCAGTTTTTTGCAAAAATCTCGTTTTCTACGGCTTGGAGATCAATTAAGGAGGTTACAATAAAGAAAGTTCATGAAATTATCTACAAAAGTGGTTCTATTCATTTTTCACATACGACGAACCGTTTTCGAAGTACACAGTGACGAATATGAACGTTGTATCCGATTCCGCACCACCATTGAGGTAGAATACAAGGCGCGTTTTTGTTTACATGGTGTCCCCAGTAGGCCTAGTCCATGTTGAGTGTTAAAAAATTACGTTTCATCCTCGTTTTCATAAATTTCATGTATTACTATTTCATTATCAGGTTCTAGGAGGTATGCATCTTCGTTATCTTTCTTATCTTTGCTGACATTTGTTAAAAAAAGATCAATATCACTCTCTGTAGAAACATTATCGGAACAATGAACAGCAGAAGCTTCAGGCATTGCATCGAGACATCCATGACTGTTGCCGCATACAATAGAGCAAGATAAACCAATTTTTCTGCATCCACAATTTGCACCGTATCCTTCGTTTTTCACGTACAACGAACCGTTTTAATATAAACAAGCGATGAAATTTCATACTGAAGCGTGAAAAGACACCTTAAGTGTCCCCATGTTGTCAATGAGAAGCAACCTTGAATAGCAGCTGTCTCGCATTCTATTGTAGCCTGTGGACCGTTGTTTTATACCTGCGAGCTTCAGTATATGGCTGTACTATGCGTTGGTTTTCAGTGAGTTAAAATATTCGTGGACCAAGTGTGTCGATATTTTGTAAAACGTACAAATTGTTCTCAGTAACTTATATTTGAGAATGGTGTGAGAATTATATTGGCAATGTATGGAGCTCCTAAGGCCGGGGACACACGGTCCGTGTGAACGCCCGGTCCGGGTTTTGCCCGGATCCGGGAGAACATTGAGTGTCAGAACACACGACCCGGGTAAACGCCCGGATGTGCTATGCTATAACTTTACATCAAAGTTCTGTCAGTCTTAATGCAAATATGGAATTGGAAGACGTAAGAAACTAGCTCTCCTTTGTTTGCTTCGCCACCGAAGGAAGAATAAACGCTTCAGAAGTGCGTGGGTTCATCCTATTTTAGAAAGAAGACAACTTCATGGCGCTTTCTATTTTTATTTTAGAGTTGCGGGATGATAATAGTAAGTTTTTAACTACTTTCGAATGTCTGTGGCGTCATTTGACGAAAAGATAAAGTACAGATTCAAGGACAAGATACCAACATGAGAAACTGCGTTTCACCACAAGAGATGCTTGCAGTAAGCTTAAGGTAGGTCCTATAACGGTGATAAATGAGAAAATTGTTATATTATTTTTATTTATTCAGTACGTTTGGGAAAAAATAAAAGTAGATAATAATTTATAAGTACTGTTTAATGGAACAAATCCGACACACAACAAATAATTAAAATGCTACATCTGAATATGGTGAATAAACGTTTGTTTCATCAGATGACTCTCTATTCTGGGTTTCTAAAGATGCTTGACTTATAGATGGAATTAACTGGGTGTGTTGTGGTTGTTGACTTGATGCAATTAACTGGGTTGGCTCAGGAGGGGGGGTTTGACTTGGTGATGAATTAAAGTGGGCAGGTTGAGGTGATGTGAATGGTTGTCCAATGTAGTGGGTTTGTTGAGACGGTTGCCCGTAATTGCCGAAAATTGGAAATGGATTTTGATATGATTGGGTACTGGTACATGATGCAGCTGGTAGGTGGGCAGTTGGTTGGTAGGTGGTATGAGGAATGTGTTGCCTTTGGATGTCATTCAATAACTGTAGAACACCCATTTGAAAGTCCACTGTTTGAAAGTCATTAAATTTTGACAACACTGGCAAAATTCCCTTAAAAAACATGAGGTGTCGGTCTGGTTCCGGTTCTGGTGTTTTCGACCACTTTCATCATTTTTAATGCGAATTCATCGAGATTCCTCTTTCTATTTTTTCCTTTGTTTTAATTATGTTCTACTGCTTCTGTCTGTGGCAGTGGGGTAGGTGTTGGTGCTATACATTCTGATGATGTAGGTGCTGGTGGATCATCTATTATTTCGGTTTCTATTTCTAGCCATCCTTCCTCGCCGATGGTTTCGATGTTAGAAATCGTTTCAGCGTGAGTTCTAACTTTCTCTAAAAACTGGAGAGCGTCATGGTATACGTATTTTCTGAGTTTTACACCTCCGGCACGGGATTTCTTTGCCTTTCTCTCCTTGTTTTTGTACTTCATATACGGGTCCCTTATGTTACCCCATCTCTTCAATACAAGTTGACCTGAAAAAAAAACACATTATTGCGTATTGTATTTAATTATGGGTGGAGGGGGTGGGAGGTTAATATTGTAATAATTCCTGAACAATACATTTCTCAACTGTTTGTGTTACTTTCTAACTTTTGTTTCGTAATTTCAGATACCTTTCAAGTGGTTGTACGTTTATTGATCTCCACTGCGCATATTGATTAGGCCGATCCGCAATAGTAAAAATCGTGAGACGTACATGCGATGCTATATGGACATGCCTTAAGGACGAATGCATACCCAAACTTACCACGCAATCATGTAAGGTTGTCGCTGAGGGATTTGAGAGTAGAGCAAACTTCCCACACTGCATTGGAGCAGTAGATGGAAAGCATATACGCATTGTGAAACCTAAACTCAGTGGATCCATCTATTTCAATTACAAAGGCTATTTTTCAGTAATCCTTATGGCCGTTGCAGACTCAAACTACAAGTTCTTATACGTGGACATTGGTACATATGGCAGTGAATGTGATCCAACGGTTTTTGATCTATGTACGGTGTGGCGAAGTATTAAAGAAAATCGATTACTGCTGCCTCCAGCAAAACCCTTGTATGGTACCATGGACCCTGATATTCCATATTTTCTAATTGGAGATGAAGCTTTTGGCCTCCATTGTCATCTACAGAGGCCGTTTGGGGGAAAGAAACTCACTGTTAAGAAACGTATATTCAACTACAGACGTTATGTTGAATGTACATTTGGCATATTAACAAATAAATGGGGAAGTTTTCACCGTCCACTCAACTTAAACACAGACTTTTCAGTTTCTATTGTTAAAGCTTGTGTAGTACTTCACAACTTTGTGAGAGAGCGGGATGGTTTCAACTGTGAGGACACAATGGAAATTGTAGGTATAGAAGATTTCGATGTCATACCAGAGCAAAATCAAACACGACTTGGAAGCAAAAGAGCTAACTCTATTAGAAATACTCTGGCAGAGTACTTTTCAAGTGACGTTGGGTCTGTCCCATGGCAAACGACTAGGATTTGAGTCGAAAGCATTGAATTGCATCGATTTTTATTAATAAAAGTTTTTTATTTGATAAATTATTTTTCGCGTAATCTTTTTTTGTTATGAAAAATAACTCTACACCATTGTGTTCAGGAAGTAAGTCCGCACAATTTGAGTACCGACAAAATCGTGTTTAGTAAATTATGGTTGATAATAGAGCTTGCATCAGAGCGTATAAAATAGTTCACGTAAAATAAACTAGTAAATCAGAGAAGGTTTGTACTTACTATAATTTTTCCGTTCATTATCGCTGAACTCTGCAAACTGAGGATTTAATACTAAGCAAACATTTCTCCAACTGTCCCTGGTTTTGTTTTTGTCCTTATAAATATCTAGTGTTCTGTCCCAAAGTTCAGGCCTTTTTTGTACAAGACTCACTAATAAGTCTACATCTATTCCCGTAGATGTCGTGATTAACCACACTGACACAATAATAGACAAACAAACCACTAAAACACAACTAGACAAGCAGTTATTTTAATAAACACCGTGTGAAGGTTGAAGGCAGACTGGAGTGGTAGACTGACGCCGGGCGATCGTCCGGGTTGTGTGTTCACATCCATTTAGTATAATGCCCCGCTTCCTGTCTTCCGACAAAACCCCAGCCCGGCCGAGTAGAGAATGCGCGGGCGAACACTTGGACACTTTTGCGCTCAGTCCGGGCGTTTGCCCGGCCGGATGTAGTGTGGCCTGACCCATGCCTCTCAATGTACTTCTACTTTTCTCGGATCCGGGCAAAACCCGGACTGGGCGTTCGCACGGACCATGTGTCCCCGGCCTAAGTCGGAAACATCTCTTGATATTACTCGTATTTAAGTTTTGCGACAAGATTCAATACTGCTGTAAAATTAGCATCGATTCCACCTACAACTGCCGCAGCTCAACAACACTTGTATCGTGTATATTACCAGGTTCAAACATGGCTGGGAAGAGACATAGATTCACAACAGTGGGGCTGGATCTTTAATAACATTTGTTTAGAGCCCATTGCATCATTGTTACCACCTGTGCCAGATAATATTCTTAATACCATTTTTTGTAATTGTACGAAAGGATGCGGTGCAATTGTGGATGCAGAAAAATTGGTTTATCTTGCTGTATTGTATGCGGCAACTGTCATGGACAATCATGTCTCAATGTAATCCCTGAAGCTTCTTCTGTTCATTGTTCCGATAATGCTTCTACTGAGAGTAGAAGCAAAAATGAGAAAGATAACGAAGATACAGACCTCCTAGAACCCGGCAATGAAATAGTAATACATGAAATGTATGAAGACGAGGACGAAACGTAATTCTTTTACACTCAACATGGACTAGGTCTACTGGAGACACCATGTAAAAAAACGAGCCTTGTATTCTACCTCAATGGTGGCACGGAAACGAATACAATGCTCGACGTTTACATTCGTCACTCTGTACTTCGAAAACGGTTCGTCGCACGTGAAAACTGAATAGACTCATTTTTGTAGATAATGTTATGAATTTTCTTTCTTGCAACCACCTCAATTGACCTTCGGGCCATAGAAAGCGAGATTTTTGCAAAAAACTGATTTTTGTGACCTTTGAATAATTTTTTAAGCCTGTCCGCTATAGTGCTCTATTTTGAACATGTTGTTTAAAACAACTAAATGAAGCGATTAAAACAAAAAAATTGCTGCCACCATTTTTTTTGCACTGAAAACCTATAATGACTGGACTATCATACAAAGTTACAAGTGATGCTTATACAGGGTGCCCAAATAGGAATAATGGTTCGTCAGGCGTAACCGTACATTTTATCACAAAACTTTCAAGACAAAAGTTGTTTGACGAAATAATGCGCACATTGTGCATATGTCAGAGAAAATATTTTAGTTGGCAATCTTGAGATATGACGTCATCGATAGTTTTTTAAATCGTAACCCCATAATTTTGTTTCACGCTTGTATTCCTCTTTCAATTGTAAAAATAACAGTATAAAAAATGTGATATCTTACATAAGAAAATTTTTTAGAAAAACATTTTGAACGTTACAAAACAAACACAAACACATAAAAACCACAACTCAAAACACAACAAAACCTACTTACTAAGCTTTTTGCACATATAACATCCTTTTTTCACAATTTCTATGTATTACTTTCTCGTATACTATACTAAGAGAGTATTGCAAAATTTTGAAATTTTTTTCGCGGATTCAACCTTTTGTGTTCCCTGAGTCAAAAAACATCGATTTCGCAAACAACAAATGTATGTCTGTGTGGCTCTCGATATTAATGAGATTTGACCTGTGCCCCTATATCTGAAAGTTATGTATAAAACTGGCTTTTCATAAAAATCAATTAATGGGGGGCGAAATGGGGGTAGTTCTTTTTGGGGTGCATTTCCAAAACCAGAGCCAGAAACTCTAGCTTTGGTGAAAAGTTAGTAACCCTAAACCTGGAACGAACAAAACTTTTTTAAAAATTTTAAATTCAAAATGGCGGCCAATATGGTGATTTTGGTACATTTCGGCTCTTGCGTTGTCACTAACAAACCATAAAAGCTACTTGCAATTTAAAAATCGCAACTTGTAAATAAAAGCACATGCTTTTTCGAACGGTTCGTAAATATTTTCGAAAAAAAATTAAATGTTGCCCTTAATTAGGGGGTTAAAATTGCCTTTTTTTCCAAAATTGATTTTCTCAAAAACGATTCTGGTAATTCTTTTTAAATTTACGTATTTTATGAGCTTTATGAGATTTCTCTAACTAATCCAGGACCCTCATAACTATGCTTCTGATAAAAATAAAATCTTCGAATTGAATTAAGGGATTATATAGTAGACATACAGGGTGTGGCGCGAAGAGTTTTGGTTAAAAGTAATGGCGGATACAGTTATGTTAAAAATCTGAAATTACGAAGCTGTAGGTTTTGGATGACGCTGAGTTCAAATATAATATTGTCCTAAATGTGGCACTTCCGGTTATACCGGAAGAAGACGTCAACTTTGTTATTTTAAATGGAACCTAATATTTTTTATTTTATTTTCGAATTCTACATGAAATTCTAGATAAAATTTGTGCACAATGTCCTATATCAAAAATGAAGTATTTTCGAGATATTTCGATTTTTTTTTAAATTTTGAAAAAATCCTAGTCCACATTGAATAACGATATCTCCATTAATAACGAAGCTAGTGACGTAAAATTGTAACCAATAAACAACAAGCGCTTGCCCGTTAACTCCATATATCCATCTCACTGATATTTCATACAGGGTGTTTTAAACTTAGCTGCCAACATGCATAATTTAGATCATTTATAAGTTGCTTACTTTAAATAGAACACCCTGTATTTTATTACATTTTCCGCTGTATTTTTTAAGCCAATTCGTTTGGTATCAGTATTCCCTATACCTAAATCCAACCACTTTTGAGATATTTCATTACCTTAGTAAACATAACAGCACTTAATTATTTCAACATTAGTAAAATCTACAGCTTCGCAATTTCAGATTTTTAACATAAATGTATCCGCCATTACTTTTAATCAAAACTCTTCGCGCCACACCCTCTATATAGCTGTAAAATTGCTATATTGAAATATTTTAGCGCTTCCGATTTTGCCGAAAATAAAAAAAATTATTTTTAAAATTTTTTAATATTTTATATCAATGTTTCAAAACCAAATCTGGACTATTTTAAAGCTAATTTCTCGTGCTATCCAAATACGTAAAAATATACAGTGATTTGCAAAACATAACGTGAATAAGAGAAGAATTATTTTTGTAAGTAAATATACCTTATTATATTGCAAGTTATAGTGACTGGCGTAGCAACGTATATCTTTTAAATTTACATATTTTATAGTCACATATAACAAAAATGTGATGAGCTTTATGAGATTTCTATGTTATCCAGGACCGAAGGTAGGAATTTTAAAATTAAAAAATTTCAATCCCTTATAACTATGTTTCTAATAAAAATGAAGGGATTACATAGTAGACATACATACTGCTACATTGGATTAATTTTAGCGCTTCCGGTTTTGCCGCAAATAACAAAAAAGTTATTATATTGATTTTTTTTAATATTATATATCAAAGTTTCAAAAACAAATCTAAAGTATTTTAAAGTTAATTTCTCTTGCTATCCAAATATGTAAAAATAGTTAGTTTCCTTATACGAGAAGGTGTTGTGCCGAAGTCCATTGGCCAGATTTTTTGTGAAAGTAATGCTAGTGTAATACTATGGTGCATTTATAAGAAACGCAGAGAATTCAGATTTTAATAATGGTCGGTTATGAAGACCGTAAGAGGACACAGCAAGAAGTCTGTGAACTTTTTAATGAAGTTTATCCAAATCGAGCACCAATTACTCAATCGATAGTCAGCAAAATAGTAAAGAAATTTGGGGAAACAGGCCATGTCAAGGATCATCCAAAATTTGGTCCACGAAACGTGGCAACAAACGACGATAGAAAATTAGAGATATTGTTAGAGATCACAGATAATCTATACACTTCAATGCGTCAGCTAGCTCCAAACCACGATTTAAGTAAAGGTTCCATACATAGTATACTGAAAGGGAAAAAAGTGCACCCATATAAACCTATTTTACTGCAGGAATTGATAGAAGATGACTATGAGCGACGTGTAAAATTTTGTTAGCTTATGATGGAGCGCATCAATAGTCATCCAAACTTCCTCAACAACATACCCTTTTCGGACGATGCCACATTTTATTTAAATGGAAGGGTATGTAGGCATAATTGTCGTTACTGGTCGGGTGAAAATCCAACTGGCAACCGGTATTTACAATTATTACAAGAGTAAATTATTCCAGCTTGTCAAGAACAATTTACAAACGTTGACCTGTGGTTTCAACAGGATAGGGCACCACCCCACTACTCTCTAAATGTGCGGAGATATTTACATGAAGTCTTTCTTGGGTAGGTAGACGAGGGACTGTCGAATGGCCTCTACGATCTCCGGATCTTACAGCGTGCGAGCTTATGGGGTCATTTAAAATCTAAGGTGTACAGAAACAGACCCGATAATTTGGAAGTACTACAACAAAGAATAATCGACGAAGCACAATTATTATCGCATAATTCATTAAGAAATTCTATTTGTGTTTTTTTTGGCAGATAAGAGTATTGCGCCGCTGTTAATGGTGAATATTTTGAGCATTTGTTTTTGTTAGAAATTTCAATTTTAGTTAGTTACCTACTTTATTTGAATTTTGTTTTTTTTAAGAGTTTTGTTGGTAATAAAATTTGTTTTCTAACTTTCAATAATTTTTTTTCAAAAATTTTTTTATGTAAGATATCAAATTTTATACTGTCATTTTAACAATTGAAAGAGGAATGAAAGCATGAAACACAATTATGGGGCCACGATTTAAAAAAAACTGCCGACGGCGTCATATCTTATGAATGACAACCAAAATATTTTTTCTGACATATGCACAATATGTGCGTTATTCCGTCAAACAACTTTTGTCTTGAAGGTTTTGTGATATTTAAGCGATCTTATTTAACAACAACATATAACGTGCTCGAAACTGGAAGGGAATGTATTGAGATCTCAGAAACTATAAAAGATAGAAAAGTGGTTAAATGAACAAAATTTTAGACAATATGTTGGTAATTTAATATTGGTCATAGTTCGATTATAGCTGTTATGGTTGGTGGGCTATTTTGAAAAAAGCGAAAAGCTGTATTTCCTCTATTTCTGGAAATTATTAAAATCTGAATAAGCATATTCTAACCAATTTTTCACATTAATAGAATATTTCTATCTATTCGGATTTCAAATAAAATGTTTCGGATTTCTGAAACCATCATCAAGTTCACTTTTTCTTATGAACGTTTAGTTGGATTTTAATTAATCCAGGACGAGAATTTTGACGATATATCACACTTATGTAAAAATAAAGAAAAACCACGAAAATAACAATAATTTTTATTTTAATCAATATGGCAATGCCGCACATCCAATCCAATGTTATTTTATTTTCGAACATTAAACTTAACTTAACTGCTTAGTAAAATTCAACTCAAAAGCTGTTATTATTAATTTCATTAGATAAAGAAATGAAAAGTTTAGTTCGAGTAGGATTTGAACCTGCAAACTTTACTTTGTTAGAGTACCGCTCTAACCAACTGAGCTTTCGCGATACAAGCCGTAATGGATGTAAATTTTGTCTTTATGTATGCAGAAAATTTACATGATTTGGACATGTATCTCTATAGCGCAGTTGGTTAGCGCGGTACTCTAACAAAGTACAGTTCGTAGGTTCAAATCCTACTCGAGGTAAACTTTTTATTTATGTATTTAATGAAATTAATAATAATTTTTAATTACACATTTACTTTTGAACTTATTCGTTTATAACAAAACTTCTAATAATACAAAAGCTTTTAGTTAATTTGTTTCTAATTAAAACTAAAGTGGGTTATACACTGATGAAAGCTTGCATAAAGAGCACTACTGTCAATGTAACAAGTTTAGTCACTTGACTTTAAACGTTTATATTTCGAAAACTATTAGGCCGATTACGTAATTTGATATTTTTTGTTACAGAGCAAAATATATTCAGTAATAATATTACAAGACCTCGTTGGTATATTCGGAAAATACTTTCCCGACTTGAGAACCAAATTAGTATTGCTTGGAAACATCCCGAGCGGAACGCGAGGGGTGTTTGAATATACCGAGAAAGTCCAGTGGTATTCGATCAGATTATATCATTTCTTTCTACTAATAAACAATAAAATCTAGTCTTAGAAACTGACTTAGATTGTTGCGTATGATCTGGTTGGTTAACGATGGTATTATCCAAACGCAAATTCGAAACTATATTCGTATGCAGACTTTCTGTCACTTGTAGCTATAGTGTGATGGAATAAGATGTGTTGTGTCCAGAGATTTTCATAATCTCTTGCTCGTTAACTCCCAAACTAGCCAAGGTACTAACTGCTGTTGACGTATTAGAATGGTTAGTAATTTTTGTATCAATCCCAAAACTTTCAGCGGTCAATTTTGTCCATTTACTGATTTGATTTTTGCCGATTGGCATATTCCTGTACGAGCAGCTTTAATTACTTTTCCAATTATTATTAACAGTTAAAAATAGCCTGTCAGTCATTATGTTGGTAGTTTTGACACAATTTTCTTAAATAGTCTTACTGGACAAACATGTACATTAGCAATGTTCGGTGTTAACCATTTAGTGTCTGCCAGGCGTTTTTCACCTCCTTGTGCAGTTTTCGAAAAAAATGGATTGTATTCAATTCGTCCACTAAACGATCCATCATTGTTCATTTATAAAATATTGACGCTTCACTACCTCTCCAGGCTAGTTCTACTACTGCAATATGATAGAATTTCATCTGGAGTCCGGAAAGTGTATTTTCGGTATACGGACTTTTCGTCCACAGACAGTTCGTCTATGACTGTTCGTTCCCGGACGGTTCATCCAGCGGACTGTTCGTCATTAGCACGGTTCGTCACGAGGACGGTTCGTCCAACTAACAATATAAAAATATTTCAACTTTATTATCTATGCGATACCAATCAATGTTTGAATAAAAAACAAATTCATATCAAAATATGTCAACTTTGTCATCTATGTGATAAATGTATAATTTCCCTTAGAGAAAATAATACTTAGGCATTGCCATAGCCGGCTACTACTCGCCGATAGGTTAGATTAGGTTAGGTATATTTCAAAATGTGTACTAGTTCAGTATTTTAATAAAATACTTTTACAAAAAAAAATACTTTTCGCTGGACGAACCGTCGGCTGGATGAACCGCCCGTTGGACGAACCATCCGCTGGATGAAAAGTCCGGGGACGAATAATCCTGGACGAACCGTCATGGTACGAAACATCCTAGAATCGTATTTTCGTCGCACTGTTGAATCATTTTGTTCAGCTCTTTAAACGTTAATGGTGAAGAACTTGCTTTTCATTTTTCTGGTATCGTCTACCAACATATATTTTATAAATTTCAAAAAGAAATATCATGCTTCCAGAAAAACAATGTCGTTAAATGGGTCAATTTTTTTTTTATATTCTTCGTAATACTTTCATTGAAGAAGTTTTGCAGTATTATTCCAAATGGTCTTAACAAACTCTTTGTACTCACTGGCATCAATTTGACGAGTGTAATTTCTATTGTCACAAAATTCCATAAATTGTTTCCAAATAAATTTTTCAGAATTTAGAGTATTTTTTAGCTTATTGTCGTTAAGTTGCCGATCAATTTCATCCAAAACAACACTAGCAAAACGATCTTTGACTTCATTCATCGTTGAAAATGTTATTTTTACTAAAAAGTCCTTTTATTTACACTAGGCGTCCTTAGTTACCGTGCTTAGTTACTGTCATGACTGACATTTCACAGCTAGTTTGATACATTTCATTAAAGGCAGCAATGAAAATACAAAATCGAAAACGCCAAATCGAATATTTCGCTCATGTATAATTTACTGCTATACAGCAATGCAACTTCATTCGGATTACAGCGATAATCCCATTGTACATTATGAATCACGGCAGTAATTCAACTACATAGTAACAGAGCTATTCTTGTCATGAACAAGAAGCATTTGTCAAACACTAACAGCCACGTTAAAAAATTTAAGTTAAGTTTATTGTAAAACTGAAACGATTTCGTCAAATTTCGTGAGAAACCAATGAAATATTGAAAAGAGTAAGAATACAGTGAAAAATCAGGCATTCATTTGGACGCAAGTATTATTCGTTTTCTAAATTTTGTTACATGCTTAGTAATTAAAAAGTTTTGTCGTTTTTAAATTTAAATTTTTAATTAATTAAGTAAAGGTTTTGTTCATTTATTAAATGTTATTAACCTTTTTACATAATTAACTAAAGTTTTATTCGTTTGCATATATACAGGGTTACTGGTAACTTATGCAGTTAACTGAAATGACATACTAAGAGGGCTTCAAGAAGCAACTTTTAATTATAAACTTATACGAAAGACTCAAACACAAAATAGTAACAGTAAAAGAAAAAGTTTTTGAGAACCGCTGATAAGATCGTTTCTATAGTTTCACAGAATCGTTGGCGCAGAGGATAATCAGCTGCCAATAACACTTGAATCCCGTGGAAATGATAGGGGAATAAGCCATTCATTTTTAAAGTTCGGCAAGACACCACTGCGACACTCTTAGCTCCCGTGAAATTTCTCGAGTACTTAATGAAGGTGCGTCATCTATCATATCCAAAATCTCTTCTTCTACACGTATACCATGGCGATGTGGTCTACCACTATCACGCCCTTATTTGGGTACCAAAGACCCTGTCATTCGAGCTCGGTGCACAAGTCTGCGAAAAGTTCAGCATCAGGAATTGTTCGCCTGGGAAACCGTTGGAAATACAGTTCTCTTGCTGCGGCAGCATTTTCATTAGCCATGCCATAAGTCATTAACATGTCACAATACTGTTCATTGGTATAATGATATCTTTCCATTGTAATGTTGTGAAATTCAAAATTTATTTACTTACAGTAGAAGGACAAGTGACTCACTTGATAGATGTCAACAAAGCAACAATCGATATGACATTGATATGTCAGACTGTAACACAAGAAACAATCGCTGATTCCAATCAAGCACTCTGATTTATCGAAAAATTGTATTTTTTAATCAAAATTGTGATCTAGTACCACTAGTTTCCACAAGTCGGTAATCATTTTTAAAATGCTGTAGTTTAGTTATTATTGGGTTTCGGCTATTAGTTTACTAAGAAAAATTGTTCAGTTTAGGGTTCTGTATTAGCACTTTCAGTTAACTGCATAAGTTACCAATCACCCTGTATATATATATATATATATATATATATACATATATTCTATTCTGGAAATATTCTATCGAATACCACGCGTGCATCAAAATTAATCAGATAATCCTGGAAAAAGCGTTGCTTCCTTAAGGAAACCGCATTCGTTGGTTTTCTCTGTTGGTTAAAAGAAGAGCCCTCCTACTTCGGAGTTGGGCTCTTTTAATTTTTAACCAACAGAGAAAACCAACTCATGCAATTTCTAGGCAACACCGCTTTTCCCGGATTATCGATAATTTTGGACGCACTAGTGGTATTATATATGAATATATCCCGTCGTTAAGGTAAACAAGCCGTGTTTTCATGAAATACTTTCGTGATTGGGTGGGTGGGTGGGTTGGTGTGTGTGTGTGTGTGTGTGTGTGTGTGTGTGTGTGCGCGTGCGTGCGTGAGTGCGTGGATGCGTGCGTGCGTGCGTGCGTGCGTGTGTGTGCGTGTGTGTGGGCGTGTGTGTGTGTGTTTGTGTGGGTGCGTGCGTGTGTGTGCGTGCGTGCGGCCGTGCGTGCGTGCGTGCGTGCGTGCGTGTGTGTGTGTTGTATAGTGGGGTGTAGCGTGCTTAGAGTGGTTAATTCGATTCGTTGTCCGGTTTCATGCTAGGTCGTCATCGGCTAGACGGGGGATGCGGAGGGCATATGGGATGTTATATAGGGATTTCTTTATCTCCTCGGGGAGGTCGTCAAGGAGGTGTGTAAGGATCGCGGGGGATGCTTAAATTTTAATTTAGGTTTTCTTCGTGGAACTTTGGGAAAACGGTAGTTGTAGGGAGTGCTAAGGATCTCTTTGGTAGGGACAGTGTCGCCGAAAATTCTTTTATGTGCAAAGTTTTTCTGTAGTGTTTGGATTGTGTATGTGATGGTTGGTATGTTTGCATGTTGTGTTGTGAGGTCGCTAGGGTACCTGCGCCTGAGGATTGGGCGTTCACAGGAGGCGATATAGGAAAGGTGATAGGGGTTTATATTGGTGTATAATGATGATCGAAAATCTATAACAGGGCGGATGTATGTTTTATAAGTGTGTAGAAGTGTTTTAGGGTGGCAACATCTGATTCTACCCCGAAGGGCGCCCAGTAGGTTTTCGCGGTTCCTAATCCTATTGAGTGTTTTTTTAACATCGGGGAGCCAATTGAGGGTTCTAGTAAAGACGATTCCTAGGTGGTGACCAAAGAAATTGGCCTTTTCTTGATCGGAGGAGATTATGTTGCCCTGAAGGTCAGTTAGGCGGGATTTTGGCTTTACTTTGCTTCTGGTCAGTCTATCGAACTGTTGCCAAAAGAGTTTATCATTTCTATAATCTAGCTGGGAGGTGGCTTTTGTCCAGGCGTGTTTGTTGGCTTCTTGTCTGGTTAAGGCGTTAAGGCGATTGTATTCGGTATTGAGAGCCGGATCCCTAGATCGCAAGAATTGACGATAGATTCGTCTTTTCTCTTTCATCCAGTTCACATTGTACCGTGGGAGTGGTTTTCGGGGAATGTCGATCTTTTTTGATGGGACAAACATGTCGACCGCTTCCGTAATTACGGAAGTTAGGTGTCTTATGACTCTCTCGAAATCTTGGGTCGTTTGAAGATTGGTTGTAGGAATGTTGTTGGAGATGTGTTCGGAAAACACATTCCAGTCTGCTTTCGAAAAATCTTTAATGACTGTGTATTGAGGAGGTGTAAGGGGAGCAGGACAAATAGAAGTTTTGATCAGTAGGGTATATGATCCGATGTGATCATGGTGCCTAGAAATCACTCACGATCGAAATAGTAAGCTATGGGTTCGGACACTATGGTATGATCTACTATTGAGGCACCTAAATGTTCGAAATATGTTGGCTGTGTGTTGGCGATTCGCAAGAGCGACAACTGCAACAGAGCGGAGGATAGCCTGTTACTGCTGCCATTAATTGCGGTGTCACCGAATTGAATGTGGCTGACATTGAAATCACCTAGGATAACTTAATTAGGGAGGCTATAGGCATAGATTAAAAGGTAATCGGATAGGGTGTTGTGGCCGGGCGGGTTGTAATAAGAAATAAATACTATAGGAGTGGGAAAGTGCACCGTTGCAGCAACGCATTCGAGATGCTGTAGGTGCGCAGGAAGTTGAAAAGGAGTGGATGAGAAGCGATTTTTAATTAAGAGGGCGGTTCCGTGGTGGCTATTGTTTAGGAATGTGTGATACGTGTTGAAGTGAAGTGTGCATCTGTTTGGGAGTTTTGTTTCCGTGATGGAAAGGATGTGTAAATTTTGTGTGTGTGTAAAAAGTGTTTAAGTAAGGGCGTGTCCGCCAAACGCCCCTGGCATTAACTGTCCCTGCTAGGATGTTTATTTTGGAAGGAGTTAAGGATTGGGTTGGCGGATTACGGCGATCTTCATCTGCGTACCGTATACGCAGACGTTGATACTCAGTTGGAGGAAGTTTCAGGATAGTGAATCTAGGGCGCGGGTAACCCTAGTTCGCCGGTCAGGGAACATCTGGATGAGGGAGTGGGTAAGGACTTGCAGAAACTCCTTGATGGTAAGGGATTCGGTATCGGGAGTAGGTTTAAGGTGGGCTCTGTCCTCCGAGTCGGACTCTTCGGAAGACAGGAAGGGTTCGAGGGATGCCATCTTCGACGGGGCACTTGAAGGAATGGGTAGGGGGATGATCCCCGCAGTTATTACACCTTGGGTTAGCCGAGGAATAGGGAGGGTTCGCAACTGAGGTAGTCTAGGATGTTTTGGAAGCGGTGATAATGCGGACTAAGGATGTGGGGATGTTCGTCGCCTTGGAGGTGATTCGAACGGCCTTCCTCACGTGTGGAAAACTGATCGCACCCAGGATATCTTTGGCTAGGATGTCCTTATCTACGTGACGAATCACGCAGGAAAGGGAGGGAGGTTTAGAGTTGAAGTTGGAGAGACGGGAACCGGATAGTTGGAATAGGGTTAAAGTGGGTTCACTGAAATGATGTCGCAGCCTAAGCTGTGTACTATCCGGCAAGGGAGAGGAGGTATCTCAGAAAAAGGTGTGGTTGTGGTTAAACGTTAAGTTTAACCAGAGAAGGTTTAGGGGTTTAAGGGAATTGAATAGGGATTTCTGGGTGGTTATGGATTTCGGGATGTTGCGGATGCAATACCTCGAGGATTCAGAGCGGGTGGGATTAGGATTGGGGGAAGCGAGTGTAGAAATCACGGCAGGTACAGGTGGCTGGGCAGGTGTGGGTAAGATAGCGGGTTTGTGCGCTTGTACGGGTTTGCTTCTTTTATTTTCGTTCTTCACTCCTGCTGTATTCCGGCGGCTCCTGCTTGTTGCTAGGCTGTGGCTCCTCTACTGATGGTCGCTTCTTCGTATTATCTTTATGCAAGCAGTGACAGATCTAAGTCCGAAGCGGCGAAGATCACGATGCCGGTACGATGAGCGTAAAAACGCTGTTTTTTTGGAATTAAGAGATTTGTAATGAAAATCACAAAAGCTCTTACGCGAGAAGGGGCTTACGTTCGATACCGAGGTTCGGACTGCCCTACATTAATAGTCAATGAAATTTAGATTTATAAGGGAAATTAGATGTATTTGCTTGATTGGCCTAACATTTAGTTTTGTACTCTTATTTAAATACTAATAAATCTAAGTTAGTTATTTTTTAATAAACTTTGATTAGTAGGGCATAGGTGATCCCCGAACTCGTTACAAATTTTATTTTTTTGTAAACTATACCGCCAATTTGTCTCAAATTTTTTTAGCATACTTGGCGTGACTATGCTATACAGAGTTTCTTTTTAATGAATTTAGGGCAATAGAAATAATTTTTATATTAAAAAAAATGGAAAAAAAAGGTTGACAATAATTTTTCTGAACAATATTTTTTAAATTGCTGTATTCAGTGTTAATCAAGTGCTTGTAAACACCTAAAAAATGTTAACAAGTTCGTGCTTGTAGTTTAAAAGAAAACGTGTCAAATGTATAAAAAACATGATTTTTCAGGAAAAATTTTTTTCAATAAATTGCGGTTTTCTTGATGTAACTCAACTCAATCAACTATATGAATCGAAATCTTTAACAAAGATTAAATTTTGTGCACTTCTACTGCTCAGAATGAAATACTGTTTTTACCAATTTGTTCACTAATAGTTGTAGTTTTAAAAATCGATTTTTTTTGGAAGCAGATTTATGCAGGAAAATTACTTAAAAAAAACAATAATATTAATAATGTTTGAATATTTGAATGGTTTTTATTTTCCAGAAAATATACATACACAGGTCCAACCAAGTCAGTGACTTAACGGTCGGTTCCTTAAGGCTACGTTAAGATACAAATTCAAAATAAAGTTTGTGTACAAACAACGTTAAATTTAATTATGGTTTCTGGCGCAATACATGTACTACTATTTACAGTTGCAAAGATGTGTTTATAAAGGAGTTCTCCTTCATGAAATAGTAAAACGTAATTAAAAAAAAATAATAAAAATTTGAACAACTTTGTGGCATTAATGTGTACTCTAGTGTACCGTGAATGTCAATACAATTTTTTTTAGTATAAAAATTAAAATTTGTGTAACATTACAACAGTATATAAATCGTCTAAGTATTAAATAATACATTTTAAGTCTTATAAATACATTTTTTCCAGTGAATATACTAAATATGTTCTTAAACATCATTCGTCAAAATTAATAAACATTCATACATCGTAAGCCCAAGTTGCATATACTTGTTTGCCAATAGTTTTTTCTATAAGCATCAAAAATTATAGTCCATTTCATGGGATAAAATTAAACCTAAACATTTAATGTATTTATAATTTTTAAACATTTTTGTTGAATACATGAAAGCATTAAAAATTAATAATAATCATAAAAGTGTTTTAAAATCCCAGCATTTCTAAATAAGTTAATATTTCAATAAGTAATAATGCATTATCTAAAATGTGTACAGTGTGTCCCATTTTCGATGATATTTCGGGGTATCTCACTTATGACTTTCACAACATCGTGCTACTTTTTTGTGAGAAGAACGTTGGTATAAACAAAACTTTCATAGCCCGCTACATTTCTGAGATACAGGGCGAAATTGAAAATATTGCATTTTGGGACCCCCTTTTATCTCCGTTATCCTTTAATGTATGGCAAAGGTAAAAATTGGTTCTTATACAGTTTTTACGTAGAATCCAGTGGAGTAGTCGTATTTTTGTTGTAAGCTGTCAATTTTTAGCTATAAATAAAACTTATGGTTTTTTAACGGAACACCCTGTATATTTTTCTTGCGTTTTGATTGGAAATTTTGTAAGCTTTATAAAGATATATAATACATAATGTGTATTTTAAATAATAAACCTAAAATCTATGATTTCACAAAATCTGCGTAATAACAGTGTGTATTATACCTAGTAAAAAGGTATACAGGTATCATAAAAAAAGAAAATAAAAATACAAATAATTAAGACGATGTAAAAGTGGCGAAATTTGATCCGATGAGAGTAAGTTTGCTTGTTAATGTTTACTGTTTACATTTGTTCAAAATTAATTTTTTTAATTATTTTTTGAATAGTGTGGGTGTGAGTTTCTTAAAGTTTTCAGGTAATTCATGGAAATTAACAGTTGCTGCATAGAAAAACGATTGCTTAAAAAAAGTTGGTATAATGTGCTTCCATATGAATTTGTAACAGGTTTCTGGTTGTGTAAGAATGATGTTCATATTGAAAACTAATCTTGTCTCTGAGATATTTTGGTTTATTAAACAATATAACTTTATGAATTAAACAATTTAGGTGCACAAAACGTCTTTCCGACATTTTCATATTAGCCGACTTATAATGCTGTGAAACATGTTCTCTTCTGGTAAAGTTCGTGGCAAAACGCAAACAGGAATTTTGGAGTTTCTGTATACGATTACTATGGTATGATATTTAAGTAAGTGTCAAAGTTCAAATTCTTTACGTTAAACAGCTGACCGTTTGTTAAAGCACTAGTTACAGCATACAACATCTGTTTAAAGATGCTACCAATTTTTTGTGTCAAAGTAAGACCATTACACTTGAAAATCGTCGTAATTTACTGTGCCACCGTTAAATGTTCAACAAGAATCAGCACAAACACCAATCCTACAAATTCGATATTATATTTGTATTGGTAAATTCGTAATAGTAACAAATAACTTTCTTAAAACGCTCAATAAAGATCACAGCAACTTTCCACAAAGTGAGAGCTTCTTCTCGAAGTAGAAGGAAAAAATATAGTAAAATGAACTCACCAGTATGTTTTCTGGGTATAATTATTGAACTAAGTGTTATATTAAATATAAACCTAGTTGTTTTTTTAGTGATGAGAGGATCCCAGGTGAAGTAACAGAAATACTGCATCTTCGTCTGATTTTTCGGAGACCATTAATATGTTAATATCATAATTCGGAGGATCGTGAACCAGCTATAGTTTGTCGAATGGTTACAGCAATCAAGAATGTAGTACGTTTATTTTCTTTTTGCTTTTGTTAGAAACCAATATATCCGTGCAGAAAATGAAAACTACATGTACAGGGTGCAGCATTAGTGTGTCGAAGTACGATATATCCGTTATTAAACGAGATGTCAAAAAAAGTTACCTATAAAAATTATAGGAAACTTCAAACTTCACATTATAAGATTATTTTCGTATTTACAGGGTGTTACATATTACCAGGGTGAACCAAACATACTTGTTTTTAATGGGACACCCTACATATTATTTCAAATTTAGATTAAGTTCATCTCCCACATACTTCCAGCATAGGGTTTCATTACGTTATATAGGGTATTTCAAAAGTTATGGTCAATTGCACACGAAAATCATTCTCATTTCAACGTCCTGTATACTCTAGACAGAACAACCTAACAATCATTTTTTACAGGCATAACTTTTTGACATTGGTACAGTGTTACGAGAAAGTGCTATTTCTTTATTATTGCACCAATTGAATATAGAGCGAGTCAAAACTCGAACACATGATTTTGTCAATTTTTTCAAATGAATCACCCCGTATCTTATTTTAAACTTTATTTTCTCTCATTTTTATTAAGCACTCCCTGCATCTAAAATCGTTAATTTCTGAAATATTTTCAATTCAATAACTGAAAGATTTTTTTTTTAAATTTCTATTATAACAAGTTAGCCGTGAACAAATAAAAGTGTGACAAATTATTATAAAAAATTCAAAAAATATCAGTTATTAAGAGAAATTCTTACAAAATTAATTAATTTCATAATAAATGTTCAAAATATCCATGGACAACATCAACACAGCATTGCAGTCGATTTTCACATTCCCGACTGACATTTCTTAACATTTCTACATTAATACTCTGGAATGCTTCTCGTATTCTATTCTTCATATCATCTTGTGTGGTTAGAGGTATTTGATACACACGGTTTTTCACATAACTCCTCTTGAAGAAATCAATTTTACTTAACTCTGGCGAACGAGCTGGCCATTCAATGGGTCCTCCTCTTCCCACCCATCTTCCAGGAAAATGGGTATTAAGATGACTATGAATTAATCTAGTGTGATGTACCGGAGCTCCATCGTATAACCCATTCTTTGACGAATGTTCAGAGGAACGTTTGCCAACAGTAATGGTAAATGATTTTCTAAAAAGTCCAAATAAACCCGACCATTCACTGTTCTATCGAAAAAATGTGGTCCAATAGTAGTACTGAAGCACCATGCGCCATCTTGGATTTGACGTCACAAGGATGCTCCACGTGCGGGACCGTATTTTCCACTCCTATGGTTTCTTTTCGGTGGTCATTTTCAACTCTTGAGGGGATTTTCATCCCTAATTATTTTTGTTTTTTACTCGCTTACTTGAGGGGCGTATTTTTTCACCCTTATTTTATGGCCGCCCACGTGTGGGATTGTATTTTACACCCCTATGGTTTCTTTTCGGTGGCATTTTTCAACCCTTGATGGAATTTTCATCCCTAATTATTTTTGTTTTTTTTACTCGCTTACTTGAGGGGCGTATTTTTTCACCCATTACTTTATAGCCGCCCACGTGTGAGCTCCTATTTTCCACCCTTATTTTTTATGGCTTCTTTCCAGAGGTCTTTTTCAACCCTTGATGGAATTTGTACCCTAATTACCGCCTCTTTGGCAGTTTAGCCCCTAGAAGGTAGGCAAATGCGTGCGCGTACAATTTTCTTATAAGAGACACTAATGCTTATAATAAGGGGATCCTAATGCTAACGTGTAAGACAAGTGTAAGAAGTACCATGTAGGCCTTCGATCTTGTGTTAGGGTCTGCGCCCCATGTCGAGGTCCCTCAGCAGGGAAATTTGAAATAAGGGGGCCCTAATGCCAACTTGTAAGACACGTGTAGATCTTCAAAACTTGTTCTCGAGCCTTCGCCCCCCTGTCGAGGCTCCCTGGTTGGAAATGGTATGGGGCCCTAACCTTATATATAAGTGCAGAAACTAGCTCTTAGGCCTTGGATCCTATCGTGCCCCCCTTGGTGCAATTGTATCAGGGTCTGCGCCCTAGCCCCTTTCAGTTAAAACTGATTTTAGCGCCATCTAGTGGCGTATAGACTAATGAACATTTTCTATAATTGAAGTTGATCATGCACACCTTTTTCTTGCTATATCTCGTTTCTCTCTCTCCCTCTCTCTCTTTCGGCTCTTTTTCACACACAAACAAATCATTTAATTAATTAATTAATCAATCAATCTCAAACAAATCATGCTCGATCAAATCAATCAGATTAATCTCAATCAATCAACCGAAACCATGTCTTACAGTTTACTGTTTACGGTTTACTGTTAAGTGTATTACTACTAATGAATAATTTTCACTTTGCTCTTTTAGCTCAGTCGGGATTTTGTACTTGCAAAATAAGGATCGGGGTTTGTTATTCAGGCTCTCAACACTTCGAAGAAATAGATAAAAAAAGTTTATATACATTTATTCCCTATTATCTTTTTACAAAACTAATTCCGTTACTGTAAACTACTTTTAAGATGTAAATACAAAATATATATTCTCCTGTAGTTCTCCTCTTCCTGGCTGGTTCTGGGACGGAGGGTTAGGTGGTCCTCTGGAGTTTCTGAAATGTAACATTAATAGAAGGGTTGGGTTTTGACTATTAATTTACGTCCTTTGACTGATATCAATTTATATTGTTCTAACTGCCGAAATAAAATAAATAATTTTACCTAAATGCGTCCCTGTATAAACTACAGAAGTTGGTAGCAAGATAACTCGGTTATAAATACGTGATACGCGATAAAACACCGAGTTCAATGCTCTGCCTTTAAAGAAATAATCGATATTTTAAAGCGGTCGTTTTCAAATGTATAAAAGTACTCTAATTTTATACCTGCTTTTCTTATGAAAATAAACTCCACGTTTATATTCAATTTTGCCCTTTTTAAATAAATGAAAGCTTTTCGTTTTGAAGGTAGCTTCTATACGGTAGCCGCGGATTATTTGTTTTTGTTCCTATATTAATTACTTTAGTACACAGGTTTTTATTTAAATAAAATAAAAAACTTTTGTTATGTTGGCCGATTTTAAAATATAAAACCTTCGTTTTCTATTAAAGTGAATTTTTCGCGTCTAACAATAATGATTTGAATTATTTAACACGAAATATATTATCTGATAGTTTCTGGTTTACAGGTAACAATCTTATTAATTGCAAACGGTGTAACTTATGTTTTTCCGGTGGTGGCGGCGGTGGTTTTATTACAGACGATAATTTAATATTGACTAACACGTCTAGTTTTTACGGTTACGTTTCTATCTTACTGGATTAACGGCGTTAACTAGGTGTTCAGCTTAATCTTCCGACGAGGTTTTAGTTACAGGTACTCTGCGGTTGCTGGTACATTTGTAGAGGTGTTTTTTAGTGTTAGTGTAAATTGGTGTAGGTGGGTCTCCTTTGCTAGCAATCTGGGCAACCACCCGTTAAACTAAAAAGAGGATCTCCGTCGGTCAATGGAATGTCGGGCAACTACCCTTCAAACTCCACAGTGCAGGTGTCTAGTAATGAGAGAGTATGTCGGGCTTACAACACTGCATATCCCTATCACCAGGTGTATAGTGTTGTATTTATCTCGACTTACGTGCGTTCAACGTTAGATCTCAGCAACTCTAACTCTTTGACTTCGGTGATGCTATCAAGTCGCGTATTCGCGATTTCTACTCGGACGGCGGTTACAGGTTGACGGCTTTAAACGGTAGTAGTCGGCGCGAACGCGACGATAGAGCACACGATTTCTATTCGAATTCTTCTGGTAGCGCGAGATTGATAAAAGATTGATTAAAAAGAGAGTCTATCTATATTTATTTATTAATATCCCTCTTGCAGCGCGTGCCGCGTTTTTATAAAGAATTCGCGAGGGTGGTTACGAAACTTTGGTGGTGAGATTCCGTAAGCCAGTATTGGTGGAAGATGCGCTGACGTATACAAACCTTTAAACGTTTTTGGGATTTACGTCTGGAGGGAGGATGCATGATTAATTATTGTGCAATTTTATGCCACGTTATGAAACATGTTTAACTTTTACTAAAACTTCTACGAATTTTTATAGTTGCTTGCACCTGTGCATTTAGCGAGTCACTTTATCTTAATAAATTCCGTGAATATTATATTATATCAGTTATATATATATATATATATATATATATATATATATATATATATATATATATATATATATATATATATATATATATATATATATATATATATATATATATATTATATATATATATACATTCGATTCTCTCTTTTCTGAACAGGCATACATTCGGAAAATTATGTCTGACTTATTTGCATTTTCAATTACATACACACAAAATTGTTTCATAGAAACGTGTTCATTAACAGTTATAAAAACCTCATTAAAAAGACTGGACAGTAATAATTACTTATATATAACATAGAGTTAAATTAAATTAACATGTTTTTAAGAATATCAAACTGATATAATGGAAATAAAAGGCAAAAGGTTTAAATGGTTTTATTATTATATGCGAATTAACAATAACTACAAGTTTAAAATCCACGAATACGTACCAAATATTTGTAGACCTGATTTGATGACGTCATCCTATAAGAGCAATAATACATTTAAAAATCTTTATCGACATTTTTGTTAGCAATATCAAGTAAAAGCATATACATATATATATATATATATATATATATATATATATATATATATATATATATATATATATATATATATATATATATATATATATACCTCTGGAAAGAAGCCATAAAAATAAGGGTGAAAAATACGAGCTCACACGTGGGCGGGCATAATATAATGGGTGAAAAATACGCCCCTCAAGTAAGCTAGTAAAAAAACAAAAATAATTAGGGATGAAAATTCCATCAAAGGTTGAAAAAGACCACCGAAAAGAAACCATAGGGGTGTAAAATACGACCCACACGTGGGCGGCCATAAAATAAGGGTGAAAAAATACGCCCCTCAAGTAAGCGAGTAAAAAACTAAATAATTAGGGATGAAAATCCCTTCAAGGGTTGAAAATGACCACCGAAAAGAAACCATAGGGGTGGAAAATACGGTCCCCCACGTGGGGCATCCTTGTGACGTCAAATACAAGATGGCGCATGGTGCCTCAGTACTACTTCCAATTATACCACCCCAAACATTCAAAGACCACCTAGTTTAACTATGAGTTGCTATAAGATGGGGATTACTTGTCGAATAATAATGGAAATTGTGTCTATTCACAGTTCCATTTTTATGAAAAATGGTTTCATCTGTAAAGAGGACAAAATCAAAGAAATCCGCATGATTGTGGGTTTGTAGTTGAGCCCATTCACAAAAAGCAACCCTTCTGGGGTAGTCATCTTCGAGTAACTTTTGATGCAACTGGATATGGTATGGATGCACCTTATTTTTACGCAGTATTCTTCGGACAAACCTGTCACTAATATCATGCTGACGCGAGATTTCACGTGTACTAACATGTGGATTATGCGTAACTTCAAGCGTCACGTTAAATTCATTTTCCTCGTTAAGTACAGGTTTTGTCCTTTCCTATTTTTCATAAACTACTGAACCCGTACGATTAAAACGATCTACTAACCTTTCCAACGTTATTTTCTCGGGTTGTCTTCGTGCGGGATATCTCTCTTTGCAAATTATTTGTGCTAATAAACAATTTTTCATACATTCTCCAAGTACCCATATCATGTCTGTTAATTCCTCAACAGGAAAGTTCATTTCAAACAGTATTTAAGTGTTTACAAATTAATAAACACTACACAATCTCAAAGAAGTTTGTTAAATGACAAGCTACTAACTATTACTGGATAATATCTATCTGTCATTTGTTTACGGCTAACTCATAATAGAAATTATTAAAAAAATCTCTTTCTGTTATTAAACTGAGAATATAATTCACATGTCACATGGTGCATTTTTGATTACTTTCATTGCTTAAAATACAAAAACAAAATCACAGAGTAGGCTATCAAATCGGTGATAATTTTAAAATAGTTTACTGTCAAAGTAACAAAAAGTTTCAAAGAAATAAATAATTGTATTGATTATCTTGTAACTGTAATATTTACTATCAAAGTGACAGATATCGTTTAAAATTGTAAAAAATATATTTTCTATTAACGTTCATTATATTCTCTTACCAAATATAACACGTGTTATGATCAATAATCGATTATACCACTCGTTAAAACCTGCAGAAAATTGAACGAGTGCGAAGCACGAGTTCAATTTTCATCGGTTTTAAGTCGAGCTATCACCGATGATAATCATAACTCTAGTTATATTATCCCCGAAAATATCCCAGAAATTAACGATTTTAGCTATAGCGTGCTTAATAAAAGTGAAAGAACATAAAGTGTATTTTCACTTTTTAAAATAAAATACAGGGTGATTCATTTGAAAAAATTGGCAAATTCATGTGTTCGAGTTTTGGCTCGCCCCATATTCAATTGGTGCAATAATAAAGAAACACTGTACTAATGTCAAAAAGTTATGCCTGTAAAAAATTATTCTTGGGTTGTTCTGTCTAGGGTATACAGTGTGTCCAAGATAAGGATCCTCACCATGGGAATCTCAGTACTTGTTGGAGATACAGCTTAGGTTAAATTAGGAAAAAGTTGTGTTCTTTGAAGCTTATTTACATGCCGTTTAGAAACTTGAAAAATTTTCATGCCCTGCTGAGATATTTGGAAAAACGGGAATTTGACAATATCGATTTTATTTTTTCTAACTTTATTTGCAGAAATATCAAAAACTAACAACACTTTCTCATTGGCACTTTTAAGGTACTACATGATGGTATTTTTAGATTTTATATCCGACGTTTCGTTTTCAAGAAACCATCATCAACTTTATTTTTTTATATGGCCCGAAAAAAATGTACACCCTGTATCTAATTCCATTTTTTATTACAAATTCAACGATGTATCACATGCCATATTTTATTTAGTTAAAAGGAAAATTAATTGCATTTTTTCTATTTCTTATAGGTATTTTTAAGTAGGCGAGTAATGAAATTTTTTTTAAGTAACGAAAACAAAGAAATTAACGCGTTGCAAACAAATGCTTTGTCGTCATTACCTGTCACCGATTCTGTCACTTAATATTATGATAAAATTGTAATTATCCTTGTTGTTACCCTGTTTGCCGAGTTGTTGTTTTTAGAGTAATTGTCGTTATTTTTACTGTTGTCGTTATTGTTGTTTATTGTTGAATAGTTAATATTGTGCATTTATCGTCGAATATGCCGGGTGAGCATTATAGCCATGAAGAAAAGTTTGATATGCTAACGTGCTACATTTTGTGCCACAAAAATGATGTAAATTCGGCAGCAATGTATCTTAATACATATTCAGAAAGAAGGCAGCCATGTAAGTCCATTTTCTTAAAGCTGGCTCGAAATTTAAAAGAATATGGTTCATTTAAAAAGCCTATTTTAACTCGAAAAAAGGAGTCTTTAGAAGAAACCCAAAATAATGTTTTACAAACAGTTGTTGAGAACCCTGAAATATCAACTAGGCAAATCAAAGATAATGTAGGAGTTGCCAAATCCACAGCTCAATTTATTTTGCGTAAAAATAGATATCACCCCTATAAATTTAGGATTTGCCAAGGACTTAAACCAGGGGATTTCGAACGGCGCCGGCATTTTTGCGAGTGGTATACACGCGCGTGTGAAGAAAATTTAAATTTCCCTTCAAAAATAATATGGTCCGACGAAAGCATGGTCACTAATAATGGTATCTTCAACCGCCGCAATACGCATTACTGGGCTCAACAAAATCCGCGTGTTAAGAAAATATCGAGACATCAAGAACGTTTTGGGTTTAATATGTGGTGTGGAATTTTAGGAACTAAAATCCTAGGTCCATTTTTTTACCATAATTCATTAACCGGAGAACGATACCTTCATTTATTGCGAAATGATTTAGAAGACTGTTTAGATAATTTACCTCTGGCACAGGTCAATAGCTGTTGGTTTCAACAAGACGGTGCTCCTGCACATAATTCTAGGCAAGTTCGAGAGTATCTCTCGCGGCGATTTCCTGGAAAGTGGATTGGAACCTCTAGTGAAGTGTCTTGGCCAGCGCGATCCCCGGACTTAACCCCTCTGGACTTCTTCATATGGGGTTTTGTTAAAAACCGAGTTTTCCAATATTCTTTTGAATCTGAACAGCAGTTACGAGAATGTGTAACGGCCGCATTTAACAGTATTACACCAGAGATGTTACGTGATGTTTTAAGCTCTACAGTTAGAAGATCATACTTATGCTTAGAAAATAACGGAAACCTGTTTGAACACCTGCTTTGAATTAAATATAAAATGCGTTAATTTCTTTGTTTTCGTTACTTAAAAAATTTCATTACTCGCCTACTTAAAATACCTATAAGAAATAGAAAAATGCAATTAATTTTCCTTTTAACTAAATAAAATATGGCATGTGATACATCGTTGAATTTGTAATAAAAATGGAATTAGATACAGGGTGTACATTTTTTCGGGCCATATAAAAAATAAAGTTGATGATGGTTTCTTGAAAACGAAACGTGGATATAAAATCTAAAAATACCATCATGTAGTACCTTAAAAGTGCCAATGAGAAAGTGTTGTTAGTTTTTTGATATTTCTGCAAATAAAGTCAGAAAAAAATAAAATCGATATTGTCAAATTCCCGTTTTTTCCAAATATCTCAGCCGGGCATGAAAATTTTTCAAGTTTCTAAACGGCATGTAAATAAGCTTCAAAGAACACAACTTTTTCCTAATTTAACCTAAGCTGTATCTCCAACAAGTACTGAGATTCCCATGGTGAGGATCCTTATCTTGGACAAACTGACGTTGAAATGAGAATGATTCTCGTATACAATTGACCATAACTTTTGAAATACCCAGTATAACGCAATGAAACCCTATATTGGAAGTATGGGGGAGATGAGCTTAATCTAAAATTGAAATAATATATAGGGTGTCCCATTAAAAAAAAAGTATGTTTGGTTCACCCTGGTAATATATAGCACCCTGTAAATACGAAAATAATTTTATAATGTGACGTTTAAAGTTACCTATAATTTTCGTAAGTAACTTTTTTTGATATCTCGTTGAATAACGGATATATTGTACTTCGACGCACTAATGCTGCACCCTGTATATGTAGTTTTCGTGTTCTGCACGGATATATTGGTTTCTAACAAAAGCAAAAAGAAAATAAACGTTCTACATTCTTGAAGAGATCGCTCTAACCATTCGACAAACTATAGCTGGTTCACGATCCTCCGAGTTAGGATATTAACATATTGATGGTCTCCGAAAAATCATACGAAGATGCAGTATTTCTATTACTTCACCTGGGATCCTCTCATCACTAAAAAAACAACTAGGTTTATGTTTAATATAACACTTAGTTCAATAATTATACCCAGAAAACATACTGGTGAGTTTATTTTACTATATTTTTTCCATCTACTTCGAGAAGAAACTCTCACTTTGTGGAAAATTGCTGTGATCTTTATCGAGTGTTTTAAGAAAGTTATTTGTTACTATAACGAATTTACCAATACAAATATAATATCGAATCTGTAGGATTGGTGTTTGTGCTGATTCTTGTTGAACATTTAACGGTGGCACAGTAAACTAGGTTAGATATCTATAAAAACAAAGGTTATGTCAGATTTAATAAAAATTCTATTAATATACTCACAAAATTGCTCCTATTTATAATTGTTAACTGTAACTTCAACCTTTTTGACGATTTTCAAGTGTAATGATCTTACTTTGACACAAAAAATTGGTAGCATCTTTAAACAGATGTTGTATGCTGTAACTAGTGCTTTAAAAAATGGTCAGCTGTTTAACGTAAAGAATTTTAACTTTGACACTTACTTAAATATCATACCATAGTAATCGTATACAGAAACTCCAAAATTCCTGTTTGCGTTTTGCCACGAGCATTACCAGAAGAGAACATGTTTCACAGCATTATAAGTCGACTAATATGAAAATGTCGGAAAGACATTTTGTGCACCTAAATTGTTTCGTTCATTAAATTATATTGTTTAATAAACCAAAATATCTCAGAGACAAGCTTAGTTTTCGATATGAACATCATTCTTACACAACCAGAAACCTGTTACAAATTCATATGAAATCACATTATACCAACTTTTTTTTTTTATGAAATCGTTTTCCTATGCAGCAACTGTTAATTTCCATGAATTGCCTGAAAACTTTAAGAAACTCACACCCACACTATTCAAAAAAGAATTTAAAAAATTAATTTTGAACAAATTTAAACAGTAACATTAACAAGCAAACTTACCCTCACCGGATCAAATTTCGCCACTTTTACATCGTCTATTATAATTATACTTAATTATGTTTGGTTCACCCTGGTAATATGTAACACCCTGTAAATACGAAATTAATTTTATAATGTAAAGTTTGAAGTTGCGTATAATTTTTGTAAATAACTTTTTTGATATCTCCTTTAATAACGGATATATCGTACTTCGACGCATTAATGCCGCACCCTGTATGTAGTAGTTTAATTAAGAGTGGAGAATTAAAAATCCAGTAACAACAATGTTTGTAACTTTATTAAGCAAATTCCAGTCCAAATTACAGCAAAAATCACTCTACCTATTTTGTTTCTAACACGCAATTTTTCGTTATCAAAATGGCGTTCTCTTGTTTGAAGAACCAGAAAGAAAAGAAACATGTGAGTTCTTGTAACAAATCGGAAAGTTATGATATGTTAAAATTTATTGAAAAAGGGAAATAGCACGTCCAATGTTGCCAAGTTTAGTAAAATTGAAATTCAAATACAGGATGTTGCGTAACAACAATCATAAAAATTCCAACTCACTAAAAAAATTCAAAACTAAATTTACAAGTTACAATTATTAAAAGCATATCGCGCATGCGTAAATTACACAAAATACTTGAAATTACCTTTGGAGGAAATTTGTCAGTTATTTAAAGGTTTCTTTTTCAGTTTGACACTACACCAGATGGCGCATCGGAATCAACCCCGAGAAGAGCACATCGGTCCTATTCACCCGAAGACTCAAGAGGCCTACGGGAAACGTCTTCATGTTCGGCCAGGACATCCCATGGAGGGATTCCGTGAAATACTTCGGACTCCTCATGGACAAGAAGCTCCTATGGAACCATCACGTCGAGGACAGAAGAGCGAAAGCCACCGGCGTCATCAAGAAGCTCTACCCATTGATAGGAAGAAACAGCGTTCTCACGATCGACAACAAGCTGCTAATCTACAAGACCGTCATCCGTCCGATGCTCACCTACGCCTGCGAAGCATGGGCTTACGCCGCACCAAGCACGGTAAAACGACTACAAGTAATGCAAAACAAATGTTTCAGAATCATCACAGATGCACCATGGTACGTCAGAAACGCGCAGCTCCACAGGGACCTCAAGATGCCGACCCTCACGGACTTCATGAAAACCGCCGCAGCCAACCAGAAGAGGGTACTAGCGACCCACCTGAATCCAGCCATCGCGGGATTATGGGACTACGACGCCAGCAACACCAGGAGGCACAAGAGGCCGAAGATAGTGTTGTGTTGAGTTAAAATGAACAATCAAATGCCATGTAGTTACACATTCCTTTGATTGTTACATATCTTAAGTTAGTTTAAGTTAGGTAGGAATGAAATGACATGTATATACTATGACTGAATAAAGCAAGGTCCGACGAAGGTATAAGGGGCAATGGTGCCCGACATACCGTAGTCTCACCGATTAAAATGAAAAAAAATGAGTTTGACACGCGCATTTCCAACACTGTACCTAGTGAAACTTTCTGCCGTTTGATTTACAATGGATTGTTTGATTAAAATATTATATTAATATCTATAATTTCTTAACAATTCCAAATTTCAAAATAAGCGACACAAACATGTCTTTAGTTTATAAAATAGTGTCGCTATCTGTCAGTCTACAATTATGCTAAAAATCAAATGGATTATTTCATTTCTTTTCATCTCCACTGTGTAGTTTGGAAGGTATTTTAATTGTCGATTTTGTATTTTCGATCTCAACCGTATTTAATTTCCCTACCATTTGGGACCAATTACATTATTATATTCCCGTTCTTTCTGTCGTATCATTTCAGCTATTTCGCACGCATTTCCAGGATTACAGGATTCAGAAAAGAGAAACTTTTGAAATATTGTTATTCAGGGTATTAAAGAGCACAACACTACCAATTTTAAGCAATACACTTTTTAATGCTGTGTCAACCCTTAACATCCCTAGACTACCAAAGCGTAAATGTAAAATAAGCTCGCTAATAATGGGTTGACTAGTAATGCCAAAAAAATGATTTCGCCTTCTTAATAAGATAACAACATAAGATGAGTATGTTGAATTTATTATACGTAACGATTTAAAACCTGAGTTTGTTCTTGCGATTAAATCTTTAGATCTACTCAGACAATATCGAATAATGTTGTTCTAAACAAAGATTAGATCAAATTTGTTTAAATTCTAATTGTAATTATAAAAAACAATTAGGCCGAAATAAAATGTGTAATTTGAAGTGGATTAGACAGAAGTGAGTTTGAATAATAGAGGTAGGTTTGAAGTAGCATTTTTGTGGCGAAGGACCCAAGTTACCTGCATGGACCTAAGCAATTAACGCGGCCGCCGTGATGACAATTAAAACCCGCCTTCGGGACCTGGCCGACCGCCAACACACCAATTATACTGACAAATTAGTATACCCTGTCATTACCCTTGCAGCGACCTTAGAGCACCCGCTTTCCTACAAACATCGCGTGTTGACCGACGATTGATCAGTCTTCTTTTATCGGTTAACATATATTAAGAAATCGGTTTCTCATTTAACTTTAGGTGTTATATCTGATTTACATTGTTGTACAGAAAATTACTTTTTTTTATTGCCTGCATAAAATCGTTTTAAACAATAATGACACTTAACGTCAATCTCGTCTAAACATCACTTATGTGAACGTTAAAGATTATCAATGTGTTATAATTATAACAAGATTTACTAACTGTTGCTTATACTTGAGCCAATTAACTTAACACAGATAAAATTTAATTAAAAAATACCAAACATTAAGAACACAAATTTGATATTTACATGCACTAGGAAAACAAGAATATAAATGACAGGGTTATTTACAACCGGCGAATCAAACAATGCCAAGTTTATAGAGGAATAAAAGGTGCACATAAACATTATTTGGAATTTTCTGTAATTACTTTGTTATAAAATAACTACGTGTGTATTAAGAGCTTAAAGTGATACTTTGTCGCTCGAGAAATAAAACTGAAGCGCGACAACCTTTTCAAGAACGTGAAGAACTTTATGCCTCAAAAACACACGTTTTTTTGCTACATATCTTCACAATTTTTCGAAATAGTACCGCATTATGCAATTGATGAATCATGTGACTTTTATTTTTAATTTCTACTTATTTAACTCAGAGACATCAATAGATGATTTATGACATAATAACTTTTCACTTTAATTGCTTTAACGACCTTCTGGAATTCCACATAATGACCCGCTTTTTCCAAGGTCATTATCCAGATGACATGTGGAAATTTTCCTAATGGCATTTGGTGTTTGCAGATTAGAGTTTAATTAAAACTGAATCCCGTCTCGTCAGCTTTCAAACCTGCATCTTGTTTCTGTATGTCCTTAATAAAGATAGTGCGAAAAAGTTAGGCTATTGTAGATTTTCTCAGATTGATCTACGTTTCGCAAATTGCATCCCTATCTACATGCTTTTGTCAGATGTAGGTTTCAGTGAGGGCTGGATCCATATCAACTATCGGTTTCAGAAAGCAAAATAGGTCAGTTTGAAAGTTTATAACTTTTTATTGTAAGCCCAATTGATGTGAAACTTGGCAGAGATCTTCCCTGTAGACGTATAATTACTCTCAGCAAATATAAATTGTTTAGACGGTTAACTTTGTAAATAAAGAATTAAATTATCATAAAAAATATAGTTTTGCGGTCCGTGTTTTACATACGATCGGTTTCAGTGCACTTAGCTTCTTTATTTTGCCTTAAAATGTGCGAAATTTTAACCACTAATACATCAAAAAAGTAACGGACATGTAAGTTTTAATTGTTCTTTAACGTTCCGTATTAAAGTACACGCATTTATCATGTAGTTTAATCCTAATTAATAAATAATTAAATTCTCAGTCGAGAGAGAGAGAGAGAACGGGCTACGTTGGACGAGCTTCTGATCGACGACTCAATGCGAATACCGTCGCATGCGTGATGCACGAAATCGAGCTTCACACTGCTAAAATAAACGTTCATTAAAGAATGATATTATTTTATCGGCCGATTTATTACGAATGTTAATCAAAACACCTGGTATGAACACAAGGATTTTTTGATTTATATTATACAATTTAGTGACATATTAAATGAGGACAGCAGAAATAATAAATAGTAAACTACAAAAATCAACAAATAATTATGTGAAATGTAAAATTAGAAAATACTCTAACAATAACGACTATTTAATGCACTTTCGGTTATATTATAGCTAATTAAAATGTAAAATAACTTGAAATTGTTAGGAATTACTTATTAGTTACCACAGCACTGTTGTAGAAGTTCGGTTGTGTTGGTGAACATATTTTCAAAATGCCAAAAGCTTTTACATTGGCGGAAAAGGGCTAATATTAAATGCCAAAAATATTTTCAAGAAGAGAAGTCACGTACATTATCTAAAGATGTGAATAAAGTTTTCAAAGTCGCTCACATTGCTTATCTTCAAGGTCATCTATGCTCGCACGCGCCCTTCGTTTTAAGATCACACGCTCCATGCATGGAAGTATATTCCTCAAGGTCATTGAAATAACTAGATTTGAAAAAGTCACTAGAAAAGATACTACATTGTTTTTCAAGGCCATTAAAGCAGATTGTCTGCATCAAGGTCAATGGTTTTTAAGGTCAAGGTCATCGTGCACATTTCCTGCGTCGAAATATATTTCTCAAGGTCATCATATTGTATATGGCTAATTACATGGTTTTAAAGGTCGCTAATATTGCCTACCTATCCTTCAAGGTCATCGTAGACATTATCTGCGTACACGGTCACTTTACCTATGCCAAGATTTTCAAAGGGCCCACGCTGTCTGTGTATATTCTTCAAGGTATATATCCCTACGTCGAATTCAATGGTTTTCAAGGTCATCATATACATTGTCTATATCAAAGTATATTCCTCAAGGTCATTGAAGTAACCAGATTTGAAAAAAGTCACTAGAAAAGTTACAAGAATGGTTTTCAAGGTCACGGTCACATACACATTTCAAACATCAAAGTCCATTAGAATTTTCACGGTCAAGGTCGATCACACTGCTTGCATATTCTTCAAGGTCGTCCTTTCACGTACGCCCGCCCCGATTCAAGGTCAAAGCGTCCATGTACATGGTTTTTCAAAGTCAAGGTCATCATACACAATGTCTGCATCAAAGTATATTCCCCAGGGCCATTGAAGTAACTAGATTTGAAAAAGGCACTAGAAGTTACTAGATACATTGATGCTTCTGTATAGATTGTCCGCTTCAAGGTCACGTAGTAGGAAATGGTCACTCTCATTGTCAATGTTCTTAACGTATACACCCCCGATTCAAGGTCATTTTAGGATTTCAAGGTGATCAACCTTCTCGTTTGTCAAAGTCACACACAATTGAGGGTATGTAGGACAATGCACCAAGAAATCGAGGTCGATTGTAAATCAAATTTTGATTCTTTTGAAGGTCACGCCCCCCATCAATTCTAGGAAGTGGATTGACGTCTGTCTGAAGCCCTGAGGTGTTCTTAAGGGGTATCATATAGATTATTGTCTATGCTAAGCATGTTTCAAGGTCATCAAGTCATTCTTGGAAGTTTACTTTGTAAGGTCACGCCCCCAGCAAAGTGTACTGACCTCAAGTGGTTTCGTTCCCCAAATACAGATAGACGTTTCCCAAAGACAGGTAGCCGTTTCCCAAAACAGATAGCTGTTTCGCAACATAGGTAGCCGTTTCCCTCATTTGAAGGTCACACCTCTGAGAAAATAACAAAGGCGATTCATTGTTCTGGCCGAGTTAGAGTGATAATTCCTAAAAATTGATTGTTATCCAGCTACCCCCAGCATTTCAGACTCAATTCTGGGAAATCAATTCTCAAGGACAAAGGTGATCCATTGTTCAGGCCGACGCTTCAAAGTCTATGCTTACAATTTTCAAGGTCACACCTCCAAGAAAACAACAAAGGCGATCCATTGTTTTGGCTGAGTTAGGGTCATAATCCCTAAAAATAGATTGTTATCTAGATATCCCCACCATTTCAGGCTCAATTCTGAGAAATAAATTTTTAAGAACAAAGGCGATTAATTCTTCAACCGACGCTTCAAGGTCAAAGTTGTTTTGCCCAAGGCCATCATACACGTTGCCTACGTATATTCCTCAAGGTCACACAGCAAATCTTGACTGAGCTAAGGTGTTAATTCTTATAAATCAATTCTCAGGGGTATTAAGTGGACTTTTCAAGGCGTGAGGGATTCTACCTTTCAGGGTCACCCAAGAAATTCTTGGCTGAGGCAGGACGTTAATTCTCGAAGTCGGGGTATCGTACAGGTTGTCGTTGTCTATGCTAAAATACGAATCAGATGTTCTTGTATTGGCAAAATTGTAATAAATAGATTATGCTTACAGTATGTGGATTCATAGTACTACTGTCCTAAACCACCAGGGTGAGGTAGTTTTCCTAAGAGCCGGATCCAGTTCCCAAACACAGATAGTCGTTTCCCAAAACAGGGCAACCGTTTCCCAGGACAGGGACCTATTACCCAACACAGGTAACCATTTCAAGGTCACACCTCTGTGAGAAGGACAAAGGCGATCCATTGTTCAAGTAATTCTTGGCCGAGTCAAGACGTTAATTCTTGAGATCGGGGTATCGTACAGGTTGTCGTTGTCTATGCTAAAATGTGCGTCAGATGCAAAATTGTAATAAAAAGATTATGCTTTCAGTACTGCGCTCATACCAGATGTTTTGATTAATATTCTTAATAAATCGGCCGATAAAATAATATCATTCTTTAATGAACGTTTATTTTAGCAGTGTGAAGCTCGATTTTGTGCATCGCGTATGAGACGGCATTCGTATTGAGTCGTCGATCGGAAGCTCGTCCAACGTAGCCCGTTCTCTCTTTCGTCTGAGAATTTAATTATTTATTAATTGGGATTAATCTACATAATAAATGCGTGTGCTTTAATACGGAACGTTGAAGAACAGTTAGAACCTACATGTCGGTCCACTTAAAGCGAAAATATTTGTATTTAGAGCGAAGTTTGCACGTATCGAGAACACGTCATTTTTTTCAAAATGTAAATATTTTTTCAAAATTTGAAATTGCAGTTACCTTTATAATACTTTGATATGTAACTGGTTAAAATTTCGCACAGTGAAAAAAAGTCAATTGCATAACGTTCTATACCTACATGTGTATATGTAGGTTGGAAGGTACAAATTTTCCGTAACATCGTCTAACGAAGATCATTGTTGAAGAAGCTGGCTATGATTGCAATGGGACGTGTGAATTAAAATGTCCAGAAGGTCGCATATGTATGCATTCCTATAAATGCAATTGCTCCGACAATGAGGTCAATGATAATATTTGCAAACATCATTCGTGCATGTTGCATTTCTTCTTTAAGTGAAAATTTAAGTACTAGCCATAAGGATTATTTAGTTTCAGACAACTTTCTATCGGTAGGACCTTCTGAAGATTTAAAAATGGAATTGAAGTCAGCGTTTGAAGTTTGTCTTGGTTTGACTGATAGTTGTAGCAGATCGGACTCTAAAACCACATCTGAACATAAATACGTCTATGTGCAAAAAAACTTGAACCTCAAGCCAGATTATTTTCAACAAAAATGAACAAACCAACATGTTCTTTAACGGGCATTAATGAGCAGTCTTTGACTGATAAAGAATCTTCAGTTATGAATATAGATACAGCATTTGATCACACGTATCTTTCTTAATAAGCACATTCTGTGAATACTTTAATAAATATTCCAATTTCACATTCCACACAATTATTTGTTGATTTTTGTAGTTTACTATTTATTGTTTCTGCTGTCCTCATTTAATATATACCTTAAATTGTGTAATATAGGTAAAAAAAATCTTGTGCTCATACCAGATGTTTTAATTAATATTCTTAATAAATCGGCCGATAAAATAATATCATTTTTAATGAACGTTTATTTTAGCAGTGTGAAGCTTGATTTCGTGCATCGCGCATGCGACTGCATTCGTAATGAGTCGTCAATCGGAAGCTCGTCCAACGTAGCCCGTTCTCTCTCTCGTCTAAGAATTTAATTATTTATTAATTAGGATTAATCTACATAATAAATGCATGTACTTTAATACGGAACGTTAAAGAACAATTAAAACCTACATGTCGGTCCACCTAAAACGAAGATATTTGCATTTAGAGCGAAGTTTGCACGTATGGAGAATACGCCATTTTTTTTCAAAAGTTAAATAGTAGGCCTGTTTTATATTTCATTATCTATTTCAAAGTGATGTGATTTCAATGACAAATATTTTACAATCTAACTTAATTTACATTGTTTACAATACTTAGCTCTTTTGGGTTGAGATTTATAGCGCATATTGATTGTGTGAATTAGCGAACCGAGCCTTCCTAGTAAAGGTGGCCGGGGTGGTACCAAGAATGTAAATAAGCAATGCAATGGCCATTGCAATACCGATAATACAAAGAATTAACTGAAATGATTCTTGCGTGCTCAAGGGACTGTATGTATAACTGAAAGCGTATAGGAGAGCACCAACACAGGAACGAGAATTATATTCTAGGTAAGGTGGAATGTAGGCATTATACAGCAGGAAAAGTTGTAGGGAGGTAAAGGACTGAAAGCAATTTCCAAAGGTGGGGTCGACTTAAAACAATATTCACGCCCTGGAAAGGTTGCAAAGATATCCTAATTACTACATTTAGCTGACTTAAAACAACACATAGTTCTATCAGTGTAACGAACACACAGGAATTAGGGACAGTAAAAGTTATTTCTATTAAACAATGGTCAGATAGTCCTAGTGAGGAAAGAACTGAAGTTTTATAAACAAGTGGGTTTGATGTGAGAAAGAGATCTAGAACATGTGTAGTATGGTTAGGGCTGTCAGTGATTCTTGTGAGTTCAGAGATCATTTGCCTGAGATCACATGAAATAGTAAATATTTCTGCACTACGATCAGCAGGATTAATAATAGATGAAAATTGAATTGGAGATTTACGAACATTGAAATCTCCCAGAATTGTTCTCCTTGAGCTCTTGATGTAGTTGGATGTGCTAAGGATGAAATTTTGTTTAATTATTCTTCTTTTTATTTTATTTCCTAATTTAGCTCGTAATTTTGTTTTGTGTTTATGTGTTTTTCTACTTAATAAATAATGTTTCATAATGTGAATAGTTTTTTGTTTATTTTCTATGGGTTACTAGATAATACAAAATAAAAATAAAAAAATACAGCAAATTAATCAAAATAGCGAAATTAAAAGAAATCTACCGACTAATTTATATCGTTAGAAAGGTAAAAAAATTCCGCATTTGATGCAAAAATGTAAAAAATGGCCATTCCATTTGAAAAAATCAAGTTTCCATTGATTGAAATTTTCTAAATTGACAAAGTAATTACCCTAAACACAAAAAGAATTCGAATTTGAGAATCCGGTTTACACAAGTACATTTCATGTCTTCTAAGTTTTGTGTTCACAGCGATATCTATAAACAATTCGTTTTAGGGACTATGTGTGATACATAAAGTCGCACTAGAATTCACCAAGGAATCCAAATATGCAATAATATACAGGGGGCTCCATTTAAAAAATGTGACTTTGATATAAATTGCCCTATATAAAGTTTGCGATTCAAGTGAAATATTTTAGATTTGTAACCTTAAGGATACTCCACCACATCCCACCAACAAACTTTAGAAATATTCCTTACTAATCCCACAATCTTGCACCCACGCACTATTGGGCTACCGTATATATATATATATATATATATATATATATATATATATATATATATATATATATATATATATATATATATATATATATATATATATATATATATATATATATATATATATACGTTTAACTTAACCATGAGTAGGGTACTTATGTAATCATACCTACAATAAACAGTTCATAGTGTATTATCATATGTACAATGCGATTTTAAAACTTAATAAGGAAAAAGGTAATTAGATCAATGGAATGAGGTCATCTTAGATTTAAAGTTTGATAAAGGAGTGGTTGGCGGTGAGTTGATGTTGATACCATATTTTTTTTAGTGTAAACAAATGAATAAAAAAAATACTTGGTAGTGGCTGTATTTTATTATGTTATTTCTATTAGTTTTGATGGAATATAAAACAATGAGAATATTCAATCCCGTTAACATTTAATTGAACAATGATATAGGTATAAATTTTGTACTTATAAATTCAACGCACGAAATGGGATTTAAGAAAAGGAAATATTTTCTGAATGCCGGAAAGGGGAACATTTCAAGTAAAATTTTTCGAAGCTCAAAACACATGAAACGGGAAAACACCTTTATCTGCTTTAACAGAAATTAGACTATTTTTGTTAATTTTAATAAATAATACTAATAATTTTGTAAGCATTGGAACATAAATATAAAGTACCTTTAATGAGCGAACAGGTTGATTTTAAAGACTCAGCTTTAACAGATATTTACATCAAGTTTGGTGTTTTAACTTAATTCTATATTGCCATAACTATTTCACTTATATATTTTCTCTTGGTAATGATACATGTTGTATTGAAAGGTGTTGAGAAATAAATAATTATATAAAATAAATTGTGGAATTATACTGTATTTAAAACATTAGTGCTATTAAATATAGAATTCGCCAAGTAAGATTAAAGAATATAAATTTAATTTATTTTTTACTCTGCGCTTTCATCTTTCAAAACTTATAAATCACTAAATCCGATATTAGTGAATTTTCAAGACTGGAATCACAATGCCAGTCGTCGCTAAAAGCAAACTTTATTATTTGATCTTCCAAACAAATAATTTATTTATTTAATGAATAATAAATATTGCGGATTTTAAAAATTCGAATCTGTTTAACATCACATGGCTATTAATTAATAATGCAATAAAACTATCATTTAGATTTGAATTCTATGTTTATCTATTCAAGAGTTCAAAAAATTTCTTTCATTTGAAATATTTCCAGTTTTTTTTGATATTTAACACCATAATTTATAAGCTGGTTCTTTTTAATTGACATTAAATGACTTACTTTTTGTATACAAAGGGAATGTTATTAAAATTTATTTTTACAAATGTGAATTAATTCTGTGCAAAGTTTATATAAACGACGATCAAAAAGAATATAAAAATACATGGAAGAATTAATCTTCTGAACTCTTTGAAAATAGATGCCTTGTGTGAATGTGTCTAAAGATTGTATAATTAGTAAAATCGTGGGATTTATGTTATATAATTCATAAATATGTTTACACATTCAACTAAAAATAAAAATTAGATTAAATAAATTAGGATTAAGAAAATTAGCTATACTAATACCAATTATACGGAGGACACTAACCGCTGCCTCCCACCGAATAAATATGTGCAAACATTTTTTTGAAAATCTACGCTCTTAAAGCTCTGCATAAAGTAAGAATACATCATTTTAAAATGACATTATGACATTTTAATTTAGAAAAAAGCTTTAAGCTTTAAAGATTTGCATGTATTTACACTACATAACAAGAGCTTTGGTTAAGCTTTCAATCTGACCGAAATAAGCTTAAAATTTCGGTTGTAAAATATGATATACGTTCTTGCTCTGAAAATTATACTTTCAGTAAATGATAAACTTATACCTAATCACTGCAAAATAGTAAATTTCACAAGTTTAGCCAAGCAACTCTACTACAAACAAAATCTAACCTTTACTATAAGTGTTTACTTACAGATTATTAATTTCTAACTGTTGAATTATACTTACTTTATCTTATTGGTTGAATTACTTATTGGCAACAAGACGAAGCACGGTAAGACAATAGTAGAATGGAGACGCCTTCCGCCGCCATTTTGTTTTTCTGTGGCGTCAACCTTGGGACATCTTTGGTCGCCATTTTTTTTATATATGCCCACGTGGGGATAGTATTTTTTTTCACCTGAGAATAAAAAGATTTAATCTGGTATTAATTAGGATCCGTTTTTATCAAAGGAGATTGCATAATTATTATTGCAGTTCTTGTAATCCCATCTACAGATTGTGACTTAATTTATTTATGCATTGGGGGGGTTGCATTCTAATAAGGGGCCGTAGTCTTGTTAGACGGGATTCTGCTCGCGGGCTTCTTAATATGTGTATATTATTATTAAACAGTTATACAACTCCATGCATATTAATTGGAAAGTAGCAATCAGTCGTCGACATTGCGTTAATTAATGTGTTTACAAATATTTCAAAAATTTGCTGCTAGCACACAACATTAAGGTCAAAATTAAATATTAGTTGAAATAATAATAATCATTTCTACCCTGATGCAATAGCGTTTTTTTATACAGACAGATTCTTTATCTAAGCGGTCAGCACCTAAACATTCGAAAACAATTATGCCTGATTTATTTGTATGTTCAATTACACACACACACACACACGCACGCACGCTCGCACGCACGCACACCTGCACGCACGCACGCAGACACACGCACGCACCCAAGCACGCACGCACGCACACACACATACATACACACAGACAAATTACTTTAAAATAAATAAATGAGCGGTAATTAAGTAAGCCGGTAATTAGACATAAATTAGATATACATCAAACTATTATTGTTAATGCACGATGCGCGTGTTGGTTTTAGTAAATATTTAAAAGACAACAACAAATAAGGTTATCTTTATATTAAAAGATAAGCACGATAAAACAGAGTAGAATATACTTGTGATTGCAGATTTTTTCTCACCGAAAATTTTTCTGCCATAGAAATTGATCATGCACGCTCTCTCTTGTTACGTAACTCTTAATTAAAACAACTAAACTACTAAGAACGCTTTTATTTATCAGAGTAGAATGGTTGAAAAACAAGCATTACAGAGTAATTTGATTGTCTCATCATTTATAACTAAACATGTAGTGAAAAACTTATTCACAAAATCAAGCATTGCTAAATTATCTCCATTCTAAAATACAAGAACATTATCGTATAAAGCTTCTCAAAGAAACATAAATGGTAACCTAGCGGTGGGAGGGGGCGCCCAAAGGAATAAAAATATTCCCCGTTACCATTCTCGTCAATGTAGATAGCAGCCCAATGCTGACCTGGTTTGTTTGCTGGATCCGTGTTCACAATAATTGCACAAGGTCTAGGCGCGTGTAGCGGTAACTGATTAGAAGCACATACAAGTCGAAACACATTCTTGTGGCTAGTGATCGATTTCAAACATTTCAACACTTGTACCGCATACATCTCTGGCGTTGGTATGCGCCCAGTCTTGCAGTAGTAATGCGTTTTCCAGGGCGCACATAGGCTCCTCGATTTTGTGGTTTAAACAACTATACGCCTTTCCTTCCTTTTTAAATTTTTTTATTGACGAACAGCCAGTTTCATTCAAGTTTAGAATTGGTATTTTAAGGAATCTTAAAAACTGTTGTTTTTCACTACCCTCAACGTGAATTTTGTTAAACGGCAGCAGAGTTCTTATCAGCTCCTCTTGGAAATTATTGTAGGGCACACACCCTGACCGCCATTTCAAGCCGTAATATTTATCCTCTAAATACCTTATCTGTCTTGGCAAGGGTTTTGTTATAATATAATCTCGAGGTGGCTTTATCAGCATCAGCAGTAACGAATCATGATCTGTAATCACGTCAAATTCTTTCGATATGAATTCGTTATCGTATATGTAAAATTTTGCGACGCGAGGCTTTCAGCGAAGACTGTTTCGGCGACCCCACTCAAATCCTCCCCGAACGTAACCGATATTATAAGACAGGTGTAGGGCGTCGCAACTTGTTCTTGGGTCCTCGCCCTTGCCGTGATCTGAACTTGTTCGTGGGGCTTCGTGTACTATCGTGGTACCCTTGGCAGGAAGTTTCAATTTGTATTATAATAAGGGGCCTAATGCTAACTTGTACGACAGGTATAGGGCTGCGCAACTTACTATCGGGGCTCTGCCCCCTAGTCCCTTGATGAGAAATTTGAATTTGAATTTGTATTGATTGATTGATTTGGTTGATTGATTGATTGAGATTGATCTGATTGTTTGATTTGACCAAACGAGATTTGTTTGGGATTGATTAGTTGATTGATTAATCTGATTTGACTTGATTCATTGATTTGTTTGTTTGAGAAAGAGACGAGAGAGAGAGAGACGAGGAACAGACGAACACGATCAACCTCTATTACCGAAAACATTCATTTGTCTTTACACCACTAGATGGTATCACAAACAACCCTAATTAATCCTAGAAGTATACCGCTAGGCGGCGCCGCCTCTATTACAGTAAACGTTCGGTAGTTTAAAAATATACCACTAGATGGTGCCACAAACAAAACCTTGATTAGTCCCAGAAATGTAACGCTAAGTGGTGCCTCCTTTATTACAGAAAAAATGTTCATTAGCCCATACACAACTAGATGACGACACAAATTCAAATTTCTCAAGGGGCCACCACAGGAGGGCGCAGGCCCTAACACAAGTTCCTATGTCTGTCTTATAAGTTAGCAATATGCCCCTTATTAGAATACAAGCTCAAATTTCTAGCAATAAGTAAACAAGATGTAAACACTTAAATACAAATTCAAATTCAAATTTAACGCCAAGGGAGCTGGGGATAAGACCCGACAGCAAGTTGCGAAGCCCTATGTCTGTTTTATAAGTTAGCATTAGGCCTTCTTATTATAATACAAGTTCAAATTTCCTCTCATAGATGGCTACACAAACAAATTCAAATTTTTGGTCGAGGGGTGAGGACCTGAAGGTAAGTTGCTAAACCCTACATCTGTCTTACAAGTTAGAATTATACCCCTTATTAAAATACAAATTCATATTTCCAGCCATAACCTGCAGAGACTTAAATACAAATTCAAATTTCTCGCTAAGGGACCAGGAGGCGTGCATGATCAACTACTATTGCAGAAAAACTTACGGTGAAAAAAAATCTGCAATCACAATTATTTTCTACTTTGTTTTATCGACTTGTCCTTTAACATAAAGATAACCCTATTTGTTGTTGTCTTTTAAATATTTACTAAAACCAACACGCGCATCGTGCATTAACAATAATAGTTTGATGTATATCTAATTTATGCCTAATTACCTGCTTACTTAATTGCCGCTCATTTATTTATTTTAAAATAATTTGTGTGTGTGTGTGTGTATGTGCGTGCGTGCGTGCGTGTGTGCGTGTGTGTGTCTGGTGTGTGTGTGTGTGTGTTTGTGTGTTTGTGTGTTGTGTGTGTGTGTGTGTGTGTGTGTGTGTGTGTGTGTGTGTGTGTGTGTGTGTGTGTGTATGTGAGTAATTATTGAACATACAAATAAATCAGGCATAATTTTTTTCGAATGTTTAGGTGCTGACCGCTTGGATACAGAATCTGCCTGTATAAAAAAAAGGGTAGAAATAATAATTACTATTATTTCATCTAATATTTAATTTAGACCTTAATGTTTTTTACAGCCGAAAATTTTTAAATTATTTGTAAACACATTAATTAACGCAATGTCGACGACTGATTGCTACTTTCCAATTAATATAAATGAAGTTGTATAATTGTTTAATAATAATAAACACATATTAAGAAGGCTGCGAACGGAATCCCGCCTAACAAAACTACGCCCTTTATTAGAATGCAACCCCCCAATGCATAAATAAATTAGGTCACAATCTGTAGATGGGATTACAAGAAATGTAATAATAATTATGCAATCTCCTTTGGTAAAAACGGACCCTAATTAATAACAGATTAAATATTTTTATTCTCGGGTGAAAAAAAATACGATCCCCACGTGGGCATATATAAAAAAAATGGCGACCAAAGGTGTCCCAAGGGTAACGTCACAAAAAAACAAAATGGCGGCGAAAGATGTCTCCATTCTACTGACAATATTAAACTAAAGTATGTAAATATATAAGTAAAATAATAGCAAGTAGTTACGGTAATAAATCATTAATGTGAAACAGCAAACTTGATGCAAATTTCTGTTTTTATATTTAAAATATCTGATAATGGTAAGTCTATAGGATCAACCTGTTCGTTCATTAAAGGTACTTTCTGTTTATGCTTATAAATTTCGAATGTCCCAAACATCTAATTTCCCTTTTTTATTATAAAGATGTAAAAATATAAGGTTGTTTTGTGAAGTCATAACGTGATTATTTACTATTAAATGTTTGGCATAGTTTGATTTGTCTGTGTGTTTATATTTGTAACATCTAATGTGTTCTTTGTATCTAATATCAAGCTTCCTAAATGTTTGTCCAACGTTATTATTATTATCATTATTATTATTATTTTCCATTTTTTTGTAATTGTGTTAGGACATTGGTCGAAAATATGTGTCATCGTCACACTGCATCTTTGACAAGTTGTTTGTTATGCGTTTCTCAGTAAGAGTGAGTGCGTTAACTGAGTGTGGCCTATCCCTAGCCTTGTCGCCACCAGGCTATCTCTTCTTGTCATTTGTATATATCTTTTCCTGGTCAGTACATTAGGAAGAAGTTGGTTTAGTGACCTGTTTTCTTTTGACCAGTCGTCCTACCATTTGCCCCAAATTTTCTCTTTTATAGTACTTATGTTTTTGATTTCGTTTCTATTTCTAATGTTTAGTATTTCGCACATTTCTGAAATAATTGTATGTTAGAGCCCTTGGTGTGCTGTTATCGCCGTCTTCCCATACTAAGGGGTAATTAAGGTGTTCTTTTTTAGTGTATTTTGGAAGCGTATTTCATTAGTAACTATTGCCTTTGATATTTTAATGGTAGTACTCCTACTTCTGCGCATAAACTGTATGCTGGGCTGGTTTGAAACGCTCCCATGGCATATCTGAAGTAAATATTTTGAATGGTGTCGAGTTTTTTTAACCGTGAATCGCATGCTAACATGTAGACCATGCATCCGTAGTCTATGCGCGTTAATATCAATGATTTATATATTCTGATTTCTCCATCCGCACCCCATTTGGTGTTCGCTAAACAATTTATTACATTTTCTACTTTTGTCACTTTATTAATCAGATCTTCAATGTGGCTGAACCAGAGCAAAGCATTATCTAATGTCATCCCCTGGAAATTCCACTTTCGAACATTCCTAATTTGTTAACCGTTCAAGAACAAGTTCGGTTGGTAATGTGGCTTTCTTAGCTTACTAAAGTGTAAGCACAATGTTTTGGTGGTTGATAGTTTAAAACGAACCCTTGCGGCTTGAGATGCTATTGCATTGATTGCAGTCTGCATAATGGTGTTGTTCGGAGTTTCCAGTTCGCTGGACATGTATATATATATATATATATATATATATATATATATATATATATATATAACACAACATATATATATATATATATATATATATATATCTATATATATAAAGCTACGTCATCGACATAAATACATCTACCAATAGGCCTGTATAGATTCTTAGTTATGTCGTTCAACGCTATACTGAATGGGATGACGCTTATTGGTGACCCTTGCGGGATGCCATTCTCTAAAGTATGCGCTGTTGACAACTCATTTCCTATTCTAACCCTAAAATGTCTATGGCTTAGGAACGTTTTTATAAATTTACTCATATTGCCCCTGATTCCCCATTCATATATTTTTGAAATTACCGTGTACCTCCATACCGTGTGCTGTCTTTTCATAAAACTCTATTTTATTGTTGTGCTGATTCTTACTAAGTTGTCATAGGTCGAGTAGCTTTTACGAAAACTTGTCTGGTATTTATTGATCCAGTTGTTTTCTTCGATTAGTTGCACTAGCCTTCTGTAAACTATTTTTTCTAGAATCTTCCCCAGACAGATAGGTCGGTAACTTTCTGGATTTAACGCGTCTTTATTTTGTTTAATAATGGGGATCACGATAGATAGTTTCCATAAAGCTGGATAATACCCCTCGTGCCATATTTTATTAAAAATGAAACGCAAATCTTCTAAACTTTCTTGCGATAGGCTTTAACAATGGCATTTGGAATATTGTCGATTCCGCCTGCCGAGTCTTTCATTTCTCTTATTTGTATTTTTAGCTCCTCCATAGTGATAGATTTGTTATATGAGTTCTGTTGGTCCTCTCCAAATCTTTGTCCTTTACTTGCAACGCGCTCTGGATCGCCGAAACATTCGGATACTAACCAGTGGTGTGATAGCAGCTGCCCATTATTAAGTAACTTAGGTTGTATTATGGTTTTTATTTTTCCCGATATAGCACTTATTCTTCTCCACATTTCTGTTGTTGTCGTTTTGTGTCCTATATCATTTATGTATTTTTACTACGACGCTTTTTGTGCCTTTCGAATTTATAGACGTGCTAATGCTCTATGTCTTTTGAAGTTAACTAAATTGTCTTCAGATGGATTTGCGGGAAATATAGCCTTTCCGATGTCTGAGTTCTACCAGGAAACTGGTGATCTGTTCGTCATGTTTTTGGATTTTGGTAGTGTTTTGAGCCTTTTGGATGATTGATTTATTAAAACTTTGTACTGAGGTATCTATATTTTGATGACGATTTATGGGCTTTAGTTTTTCTCTAAATTCTTTCCATTTAGCTTTTTGGAAGCACCATTCTTTGAGACATGCGACCGGTTGTTCTTATTGTGGTATCCCAATTAGAATGTGGAAATGGTCACTTCCGTGTAGATCTTGCACTACTTCCATGTGAAGTGGGGGGTACACATAGTGAGGTCTATAGCGGTAAAGGAATTTGATTTTGGGTTGAAAAAGGTATATAGGAGGATTCTCTCCAAGGTCACGTGTACTATAGATCCACTTTCTCGTTTTCAAGGCCATTGGCTGCATATATTCTTCAAGGCCACGTATAGTGATCCACTTACTAATTTATTAAGGAAAACCCGCAAGCGCATTAGGTCAAGGTCCCATACAGTTTCCCTGCATATTCTTCAAGCTCACACCTCTGAGAAATCAATTTTCAAGGACAAAGGCAATCCATTGTTCAAACAATTCTGGTCCGGTCAGGGTCATAATTCCTAGAAATCACCTGCATGGGGTATTCAAATAGACTTTTCAAGGTGCGTGGTATTCTACTTTTCAGGGTTAGGTCACCAAACTGGTTGAGGCCATATGTCAGGAAATGTAAAGTCAGATATAATTTGGATAATATACTTGCTTGAATATCCCGACGTTCATGTGTTTTTTATGTCAATTACATCTCCTGTGTTCAATAATAATTCTTGGCTTAGAACTGTCATTTCATCAAGTAGATTTGAGTTTTCTTTGTAGTCTTTTTCTAATCCAATGATTATTAATCTTGATGGTTTCATTACCGTAAGTTCCACTTTACATTCATTGCCAATAGTTTCTTGTATGTGTTCTCTTCTTCTGTTTCTGTTTGTTGTAGTATACCTCGTTTTGAAACATCTGTTTTATACCTGTTTTGGCTTGCGCAGGCTTAATTTTTGTTTGGATTTCCTCTTTGGATTCCTTATTTGTTTGTTCTTTTTTTAACTTAATTATGCTTTTATTATTATGGGAGGAAATACTGATTTGTTGGGTAATTGGATCTAACTACAATAATGTATTTCATTTTTGCACTTTTCAATGTTATCATTCTTGAGTTATTAATACTGTTCACGGCATCATCATTATTGGACGATCTGTTTCTAGCCATGTATTGCATAATCTGTTTCATGTTTTATATGCTCTCTTACACTCCACACACATCCACATTACTTTGGTTACAATTTCATTTAGAATTTCGCTTGCTTCAATCTCACATAACTAGCGTGATGTCATCTCTTACATAGTCCATCGAACTAAACAGCATTTTGTTCTTTTTCTACTTTTCTACCACATGTTTTACACAGCACAGCCAAATAAGCCTAAACGTTATTGAAATAAGATTGATAATGCTTACAATGTATTATGGATATTTTATAGACACAGGCGGATTTCGAATTTTGTTTTAAATTAGTTTCTATTAACCTCTGTCTAACATGAAGGTTTAAACGTTTGTTTGATATAGAATATTGTCTTTGTTTTTAGAATGTTGCCTATTTTCGTTATGAACGTTTTAAAAAAGGAGTTGCATAATTATCATAAAAAAAGGTATTAATTTTTTTAATTTTCACTTTGTAGGTGAAATTGCGTGTATTGTTCCACATCAGATATTTAAGTAAAGTGTCGATTATATTTGAAATGTAACTATTTGCTTGTGTAATCTGTGTAATAATTGATATTTCTTTATTGAAATTAGTTTGGTTTAATGGTAATGAAATTGTTCTACGCACATACAATGATTAACATGAAGCTAACTTACATGTTCCATGGTAAATGAATGGTGTGTAGGTTTTCTGAATATGGAGAGATCAAATAATTAAATTAACTCGATTCTTGTAACTAATTCAACATTACTATTAAATACTAAATTATTTAATAAAGGGATACATTTCTGAGGAGGTACTTTAAAAAAAACATACTAGTAACATCAAAACAAATATATTATGAAGTCGTGATTGTGTTTTTTGTAGTTTATCCATTAGATCAAAAAAATGTTAATAGAATGTTTTAATTTATACTTTAAATGGTTAGTTATTATGTGGTATAGTTTATTTGCTAAGATATGATTAAGTGCTTGGATGTAAGAGACTACTGGTCTAATGGGCATTTTGGTTTGTGAATTTTTATGAGGCCGTATAATTTTGGTGCTTGTAGGTTCTTATTTAAAATTTGTTGTTTTTTTAAATCTGTGAAGCAGATATTACAGTTTTCTAACGCTTAAAATTTCTAAATTTTCGTTAATAACATTATTGACTTTCCGCATATATAACTATCATTGGAAATAATTACCAGTGTGACCTTTATCTGCTTTAATAGAAACTAGATTATTTTTGTTAGTTTCATTCTTAACTGATTTTTAGTAAATAATAGTAAGATTTGTCCTTTGGAAAGAAAATTCTGTAAATAAATTAGCAATTCGAAATTAGGCATAATTATAGTGACCATTTCTAAGATGTGTCTTGCATTCTTCTGCTAAAATCTCTTTAATTTTGTTAGTGAGTATAGGAAAAGGGCAATACTTAAAAAACCTTGGTTTTTTTCTACTTCTAATTCTTGGTTATTATTAGTTGAGTTGATCGGCCTATCTGCACAGTTTCTGCTTTTTGAGCACGACGTTTCGGAAGCGGACTGTTTTTGCACTTGAATCGAATTCATATATGTTATATATTTTTTTCCCAAGCACTTGACTACTCTTAGATTCAAACTTGGTACCTTTCACTTACTAGTCTGAGACCTTTACCGCTGCGCCACTGAGTAATCCAATATATATTTTTTTAGAACTTATATGTATGTATATATATATATATATATATATATATATATATATATATATATATATATATATATATATATATATCTTTCGTGGTTGCGCAGAAGTTTATTGCGCATGTTGCGCCGTAACTTCTTGCGCAGGTGTATTGCCTTGGTCTTCGAATATTTACTTCTGGTAGCCGTATTTGTCCCATCCAAGTCTTGTTCGTTCACTCGAACACCAATCCAATGAGATTAGAGAAACCATTCGAAATCGAGTTAACGAATAACACTTTGATAGGATAAATACAATTCTACCACCAAGAGTTTGGGATGGCGATGGGTTCCCCACTATCGCCCATAGTGAGCTATATATATATATATATATATATATATATATATATATATATATATATATATATATATATATATATATATATATATATATATATATATATATGGAAGACTTTGAAGACTAAGCGATATCCGAATTCACAGAGAGACCAGGGATGTGGCTTAGAGACGTAGACGATACCTTTGTAGTTTGGCAACCAGGCAAGCATAAGCTAGATGAATTCCTAGATCATCTGAATAGCCGCGCACCCTCCATAAAATTCACAATGGAATTGGAGTCGAAACAAAAACTGCCATTACTGGATGTACTTGTACACAGGAATGACAACACTTTCACGACAAGTGTATACAGGAAACCTTCCCATACGGGGAGATACCTACACTACAACTCCAATCACTACAAAAACGTGAAGTTAGGCGTGGCAAAATGTTGGTATGATAAAGCAAAAACAATATGCTCAAAACAAGAGGACCTGAACAAAGAAAAAGGAAATAACGCTAGAACACTCAAAGAACATGGCTACCCCGATCTAACACCTAACCTAAACAGGGAAAGGGTAACCGAAAAAGAAGTACCTAAATACACAGCGATAATACCATATATACAAGGTACCTCAGACAAAATACGAAGGATAGGCAGCAAATACAAGATACGCACCGCCTGCCTTCAAATCGACCGGAACGCTCAGGGGAATACTAACCAAAACCAAACCACACAATGAAGATCAGAATACCAAGAATTGTGTATGCAACCTACCATGTGAATGCGGTAGAGCAGTAGACTACTAAGTGAGAACGCAGGAAGACAAGAACAACGTCCGCAAGGGCGAAACAGAAAAATCAAGAAACGCCGAATATGTCTGGAACGAAGGCCACCGTACCCAATGGGATAACACACAGATAGTGGCAAAGAACGAGAGCACAACTCGTCGGAAACTCAAAGAAGCCACATACATCGCACTAGCAGAAAATCCAATAAGCCAAGCTAGTGTGGAAATGAAACCCATATGGATTCCAATTATGCACTAATTCTAAAAAAATATATATTGCATTACTCAGTGGATTAGCGGTAAAGGTGTCAGACTAGTAAGTGAAGGGCACCAGGTTCGAATCTGAGAGTAGTCAGGTGCTTGTGAAAAATTATATATATGAATTAATGCGAATAGCTCTTCAGGACTAATGATGACGGAAGCAGAGTCGTTCAAACGTCGAATCAAATGTGAAATAAGCCGATCAACTCAATTAATATGAAACCACAGTTACAAAACACGTATAATACAGAATCTTTGTTATTAAATAAAACAAGTTTACGAATTTTGTGTGAAAATTGTAGGAATTGTTTTGATTTATGTTTGTTTTATGTTGATGCCTTAGAACGTTATTTCTTTGTCGAACATATTTTTTAAAGAATATAAGTTTGATCAGAGAAACCACCGTTAGAAGAACAAACCAAATGATACAAGAAACTTATGATTAACCATTGAATATCAAATCAAAATATGTGATTCGACCAGGCATGCTTAAATTGGTCTCATATTAGTTGAGTTGATCGGCTTATTTCTACAGTTTTTGTTTTTGTAGCCCGCGACTTTCTGCCAGTGCTATTGTATAAATCCGATAAGACAAGCTTGTGTAAAAATGAAACCCATATGGATCCCAATATGCGCAAAGAGGTTAGGCGTAATACACCGGTGTTTTAGGTTAATGTTTGATATTTCCACGAGTGTTGTGTATATTTCCAGTTCCTCTTTTTCCGGATTGATGTCCTCATGTATCGTTGGGGCTCTGATAAGAGAGCCTGCATTGTTTTGACGAAGTTTCGGCTAAATCATATTTGCCATACTCAGGTCTTAACAGTGTTGTTCTTCTCCTCGTTACTCGAACTGAACTGACTGACTAGGTCAGTCAGGTGTTCGTCAGATTTTATTGATGTGTTCTTAATTAATATTAACATTTTACATACTATTGCAAACTTTACGCTAAAGAAAGAACAAGTAGAGCCATTAATTTTCTAGACTTAAACACAAAAATTGATACACAAAATAAGTTGAGTTCTTCATATTTAGACAACCTACACATACGAACATTACAATTCCAAACGATTCATGCCACCATAAAACACGTAATTTCAATAAAGAAATTTATCTATCAAAAACATTTACCCCATTAAAACAAAACCGACAGAAAATGAACACATATCACTTTCATATTTTGGAAAATCCGAAAAGTAGTTCACAAATTACCAAAAAACAAGAAATACAATACCTATATTCTTAAACATTTGCTTAATGTCAAAGATTCAACTAATGACATTTTGTGGTCGGGTATTTATAAACTGGACTGCACATTCTGTAATTCTGTTAATCTTGAACAAACACTTAGGAACTTTAATATTAGATACAAAGAACATATTAGCGCTCGTTAACAATGGACATAAGCATAAATCTAACATAAAAGCAGCAACTGTTCACAATGTACGTAATTCTTATGTATTATGTATTGTCAAATTGTATGCAACACTCAACACATTATTAATACAGGTTAGGTTGCTCATTTGTTTTTCGTAAAAATTATATTATAGAAACAGTGCGTAGCGTACATTATTGAAATTATCATGACTGAGAAAACAATAACAGAAACGTTGTTACTATTATTATTATTAAGAAGGAGACAGGAGGGTGAAATAGAAATAGTTAACAAACAGCGGAAACGTCGTTGGTGGGTGTGGCTTATTAACAGGCATTGAGGAAAAAGAGGAGAATTCTGGAGACTGTACTGGAGATGAAACCCCATGATGCAGAGTGGTTCTTCTGCTACACCAGGATGACTCCTGAAACCTTTGACAGTCTACTGAATGTAGTTGGCCTGCAATTACAAAAAAAGAGCACGAGAAGACAAATTTCTTCAAGTGCTCGGTTAGCTATTACATTAAGGTTTATTATAAGGTTTGATAAAGTATTTAATAAACAATACACCTCTGATTCTAGATTCCTTGCTACAGTAGACTCCTATTTCACCCTAGCTAAAAGTTACCATCTAGGAAGGTAAACAATATGTGTCATAATACACGAAGTTACACAAGTGATATGGGTAGTGTTGTCTCCAATTCTGTTAAATCCCCACACAATGTATGGGCTGAAGTAAGTGGCTGATGATTTTTAGTTAAGGTGAACATGGCTAATTGTGTTGGTAGTATTGATGGGAAGCACATTAGAATGACAAACACCTCCAAAATTGGACCTCTATATTTAATTATAAGTCCTACTTTAGTATAATATTGTTGGGCATTTGTGTTTTAAATATGTAGATATTGGAGCTTATGGCTCTATAAGTGATGGAGGTGTGTTTGCTACAACTGAATTTGGACAGTCATTATTAAGAAAAAGGTTCCCATTACCGGATGCCCAATGCTTATCTGGCAGCACCATCTCAATAATTACTTTTTTGTCGGAGATGCTGCATTTCCATTGAGTCTAAATTTAATACGACCATACTCAGGAAGACAATTGAATATTGTGAAAGCTGTTTTCAATTACAGACTATCACGTGCTCGCTGAGTAATTGAAAACACATTTGGTACTTTGGCTGCCAGGTGGCGAATATTTCATAGAGCAATTTGTACCTTCCACAACAGAAAATATTGTAAAAGCGACGGTGTGTTTGAATAATTTTATTAGACAGTCAACAGCAAATTATATTAACACAGGCGACGTTTTGAGTAAATGGAGAGAGGAAGTTGAATCAATAATGGAAACTTGCCAAAGACTTGGAAGTAATAATTCAGTAAATATTTCTTTACGCCTGCTAGCTTTAAAGAGAGACAAATAGACTACGTTAGAAGAACATGAATACATCGAGGCTTTAGTTCGCATTATCCAACTGTTGCATTAGTGTTTAATCTAATTTTAACTAATAGGGCAAGTAAACACCACATGTGACCTGAACTCAACATATAAAAAAACGTAATGAGTTATGTATATATCTACAAAACTATTCATCATCGGTATACAATAAATTCATGATTTTTCTTTTCAAAGATTTGAAGGTACTCTATTGCCCCGAGTTCTTTAGCAGCTAAATTGTCAAATTCCGTGTCGTCAGCTTGGCTTCGTTATTGATGTTATTCAATGTTCCTAAATTTTTACTACCCACAGGCTGACGACTAGCACTTGGAGTCTTAGGAATACCCTTAACAGTAGGAGAGAAAACCTATTAACAAATTATTGCACATAGAAGTTATTTTATATGTAATGTTATTTTGCTTTTTTGTTTTTCTTTTAAGTTTAATCAGTTTCTACCTAAGTGTAATAATGTTATGCACTAGGTGCATCTGATAAACTAATTAACCACTAATATATTGCATTCAGATTACCTTTCAATGTTTTTCTTCTCTTCACATGTGAAGTATTCTCTGGAATTATAGATTAAATTAAAGCTTTGGCTAAAGTATGAACTTGGCTAGTTTGTAAACTAGCTGGATAGTTTATAAACTAACCAAGCGATTGGTTATTTTGATCGAAATTAATTTTTCTATTAGATTATCCAGCGAAGTTGGTTAATTTACAAACTAACTGGATAGTTTATAAACTAGCCGGTCAGTTTATGAACTAACAACTCCGTTGGCTATTTTGATCGAAAAGAGTAATTTTCCTATCCAATTAGCCAGCGAACTTGGTTAGTTTATAAACTAACTGGTTAGGTTAGGTTAGTTTATAAAATATCCAAAACAGTTGGTTAGAATAGATCACAAATTAACCACAAATTTTGGTTAGTGTGTTAACTAACTACTTGGCTACAGTATTAATGTGGTGGTACCTACTTATCATTTATGAATATAAATAAAAATAGAGTCGATTGATGATTTATTTATTACAACAAGATTCGCTGTTATGGCATTTGCTATTACATGTATAACCCGTAGCAATGGATTTACATTTTTTATTAACACAGCGTTTGCTACACTGACATCTAAGGTAGCCTTGAACTGTTCCAGATACTGAATTTTTGCCTACAGCACTTCTCAAGGTTATCTCTGTACCTTTTTTAACATCGTCTATTCTCAAAAATGTTTGTTTGCAGATTTCAAATTCATTCCGGCAGTATAATTGTTTTAATATCCCGTGTACTGTACCAAGACGGTAAAAATCATCTTCGACGTTCATTATTTCTGCTAAAACGTTTCTGTGATCAGAGCGACCTCTATCGGCATCCGGAATAGGTATGCGAGCTGTCATGCCAATTGCACCAGGTTTGAATTTTTTCTGGAAGTGTGAAGCATTTTGTCTGCTTGCCGTTTTTGGTTTTAGTTACAATCAAGTCTTATAGCTTCTATATTGCTTCTAGTTTTGCAATGCAAACATAAATTTTCGCCCGAGCATAATAAGCATTCATTTAATACATTATTGTCAGTTTTTATAGCCGAAGTCTCCTCGTCTACCATTATTATGGTGCTATTTTCAATCATGTCAACAGTATTGGCGTTGTAAATTTCTTGTAGAGCACAGTCTTGTGTCGCTTTACAAAATATATTTATTTGCAAAAATTAAAACTTTTAATATTATTATTGTAACAAAAATAAAATTCTTAAACTAACCTGACAGATTAAGTAACTTATCAGCATTTGAGGTTTCAATATCTGTACTTTCTGTAGTTTCAGTGGCGTGGCGCGTCTTAGGAGAAAATATCTCGACCATAAAAGAAGCGTTTAGATTTATAAAACATATCCCAGGGACTATGTTAGAGTGTGATTAGGTCAATACTTCAGACATCCCCGAAGATGTCCGATTCTACCCGAACATTGACGAGCACGCTTGCGCACAAGACCAAAGTCTAGCTGCGTTCTGGTGTCTAAGGAGAAAATACCTCGACCATAAAAGAGGCCTTTAGATTTATAAACATGCCCCCAGGGGCTATGTTAGAGTGTGGTTAGGTCAATACTTCAGACATCCCCGAAGATGTCCGATTCTACCCGAACGTTGACGAGCACACTTGCGCACAAGACCAAAGGCTAGCTGCGTTCTGGCTTCTTAGGATAAAATACCTCGACCATAAAAGAGGCGTTTAGATTTATAAAACATGCCCCCAGGGGCTATGTTAGAGTGTGGTTAGGTCAATACTTCAGACATCCCCGAAGATGTCCGATTCTACCCTAACATTGACGAGTACGCTTGCGCACAAGACCCAAAGCTAGCTGCGTTCTCGTTTCTCGTGTGTTTCGCTCTTTAAAGTGTAACTGTCATCGAGTGAGCATTACTATAATGTATTCTCCTGTTTATGAGCCAACATCAGCGGACATTAGAGATTTTACTGACTTGTTAATAAACTATTACAACATAACCGTTCAAGATAATGATGAAAGCGATGACGTGGTTGAGCTGGATGTATCTCACATCCAAGATGATGATTCACAGAAGAGAAAGAAGAGCGATGAGGTAGGGGGGAAGGGCAAATCTCAAAATCATGATGATGATGATGAGGACGACTCACGGTTCAAGAAGAAGAAGAAAACCGATAAAGCATGTTATTAAATAATAATGATGTATTGTTGTTTATAATAATAATAATAATAATATATTTTCAAAACGTTAAGCTTTCCTTCGGTTTTGTTAATAAACCTGTTTTTTTTCCTAGCGGTGCTCCACCGTCTTGATTCATGTTTGCAAGTTTACAAGTTTTTCGCTTTAGCGTGTTTTCGCTCTCTCGTGTGTGTGTGTGTGTGTGTGTGTGTGTGTGTGTGTGTGTGTGTGTGTGTGTGTGCGCATACGTGCGTGCGTGCGAGCGTACGTACGGGCGTGCGAACGCTCGTACGTGTGAGCTTGCGTACGTGCGAGCGTGCGTACGTTCGTGCGTACGTGCGAGCGTGCGGGCGTACGTACGAGCGTTCGCACGTGCGTGCGTACGTGAGAGCTTGCGTACGTGCGAGCGTGCGTACGTTCGTGCGTACGTGCGAGCGTGCGGGCGTACGTACGAGCGTTCGCACGTGCGTGCGTACGTGAGCGTACGTGCGAGCTTTGTGCGTGCGTGCGTGCGTGTTTTTTCGTTTGATCCTCGTGCTAAAGCAGTGCTAGTCGATTGTATGTAGTTGTAGGCCCTATTGTGTTGACTAAGAGCTATAATTGGAAGCGTTGCTTGCTATACCTGGCCGTGGAGTTATGTTTAATCAGCTTTTTTTTTTGACAGATGTATTTACTTATGATAAGATCAGGCTTGCATGTAAAGTAATATAGAGGTGAAACTAACTAGCTAATGTGTTTTTCTACTACACGTATCACAGTATTGAAGATTCTGTTTATGTATTAGAAAAACGTATTACAGCTTCGAAACAGAGTGCAGATAAAAATTGAAGAAAGTGAATACGGTACAACTTCGGCGAGCAGACTTAAAGGTTTTAAGTGTGTACAGCATTCCCAGAGCAGCGTTGAAACCATTTAATTTAGAGCTAACCTCGTGTCCATGTAATAATGTCTGATAAACTATTAGGGTTATTAGCTTGCTTTATAGGTTACAATATAATCGTTCAAGGTGAAGACGATGAGATGGTAGTATCTCAAAATTTCGATGATGGTGATGCTCTCTATGAAATTTCAAAATAAAAATAGATTACGTCGCTCTACCACGCCACTCAATGTGGAATAACCACGTTTTTGTAAAATGTCTTATGTAATAGCATTGTCTGCCCTTACAGATAAATTCTTTGTGTTTAAAACTGTTTCCTTGTCTGGATGTAGATTTATAAACCTTCATGTTAATTATACTAGTACTTTTGAAATATCATTCGTATATAAGAATAATACAAGGTTTGCTTCAAACGATCTTCATCGTATACTTTAATAGTAAACCTTTTTCAGATAGTTGATCACTCTATTAAAATGGAGCATTAATAGTTTATAGAAGTACGAGTGTAAATAAAAAAATACGCTACATAGCGATTGTGTTATAAACTAGTTAGTGGAGGTCGTTATTAATTCGTGTATAAGTTGAATTTATGTAAGTAGAAGGTTACAACAAATAATACAGGTCCACTTACACATTTTATACATATTGAAAACAATTACTTGAAATAAAACGGCGTATCAACTCTAATAATATTTTTTAGAAATTATATTAATCATTTATTTTGGTTTTTAGACTATTAAATTAAACAAAAGTTATATAATTACACGGTAATTAGTTAAAAGTAAACGTGAACAGTGATTTCTTACTACAAAATGTTATGGAATTTTAAACATTCCAAACACTTAATATGGTTTTTATAAAACAATTTGTGTATCCGTATACGAATATTTTCAAAACAATTTTATTTTAAGAGAAAGGTTAATACGATTTCCAGTAAGTGCAATAAAGACAATGAGGTTGTATATTTTACACTCTAATTATAGCTGGCTTTTTACACAACTAGAAAGTTTTTAGTTGACAGATAACACAAAAGCGGTGGCCATCACTCAGTACCTCGAAAACGTTCTTTAAGTACAGATATGGTAAGTGTGGTATTAACCCTTTTATTTATTTACAGATTTTTAATTACAGTTATAAAACACAAGCATTAAGTTTCTTTAAAAAATATTAAGGCGTACAACATTTTTTAACGGACGTATGGATATTATTTTCAATGCAGGTAAAACTATGTTTTTTAATAATCGTTTAAGAAAAGACAAACTGTTATGTAATTAACTTAATAAAAATGTTTTTTTTTGTTTCATTACACCCGAATGGCAGTAATTTTTCTATAGCTCACTGAGGGTTTTTTAATTATGATAATAAAAATAAGTGTTCTATAATTAAATTTTTACTGTCATTCAAATTTCCCCCACGCAAGATCAATCCTTAACACAGATGCTATCTCATCTCCTTATTAGAAACGTTTTCTCCAATAGCATTTAACCCTTTTAAAGCAATAGACTAAATAATAATATCTTATTAATTATGCAATTATTGTAGGCGTATGTGTCTGCCTAACCCCCAGGGTTACAACCAGAAGGACCTTAATTAAGGCTGAAGATAATTACCAGAAAAACAACCCTACCCCCAGACCAGCCCTAAGCTCCAGCCCTAGCTCTACATACAGCCCCCACCCCTAAATACAGCCCTAAACTCCAACCCTAGCTCTACATACAGCCCCAACCCTAAGTACAACCCCAAGCCAAGACCAGCCGCCACCCCAGTCCTCACGTTAGCAAAATTCCTAGCTGCCAAAAGGTCCTTAATACAGCCATAAGGTTTAACCCCTAAAAGAAATAATAATAAAAATAAGGGTAATACGGTCCTTCACGTAAGCGAGTAAAAAATAATTAGGGTTGAAAACACGGTCTCACACGTGGGTGTGTAAAATTAATTAGGGTTGCCCTCGAAAAGAAAGGATACGGTCTCACACGAGGGTATATAAAAATAAGGGTTGAAAATGCGGTCTCACACGTGGATGTGCAAAAATAGGGGTGGAAAATCCGGTCTCACACGTAAGCGTGTAAAAATAAGGGTGGAAAATCCGGTCCCCCACGTGGATGTGCAAAAATAGGGGTGAAAAAACACGTCCTACACGTAAGCGAGCGTGGGGAATCCCAAGGTCAAATGACGTCAAAAAGTGAAAGGTGAGGTGCCCCCTTTCTACTGGAAGGTTATTTAAACCATCTCTACAGGGTACGGCGAATAGAGCTTCATATGGAGTACGTCCAATTCCAGAATGATGACAGCTATTTTCATTTACAAATAATTTATACAAATATATTCAGTGGAAAGCTACATACTGATTCTTATAAAATTGCACAAATCTAAGCCCTTCGATCCATTTTGTTGTATTGTTATCTTTCATCCAAGATGCAAGTTTATTCTCTATATCCTGATTGGCTCTTTCAACTGAACCCTGCGATTGGGAATTTCTCGGTTTGCCATGTACTCTGTGACTCTGCATATCTATTAAATCCACCTGGCAGCGACTATTTAAGTGATTAGAAATAATAGGCTTAACTACAATTCCCTTATTCGTCTTATTCCTTTTTAGTTGACAATTCTTGTAACTCTCGATATGTAAAATAACAACTTCTTGAGTTATATTCGAGTATCTTTCATTTATCAGTTTTGTTGTCACTTGTCTTCCGCCGTGCCCTGTGGAATGATGTGTCGCTTTTATGATATCGTATAATTCACCCGTGTGAACTAAAAGCTTATTTGTGGTTTTATTAAGAACTCTAATTAATTAAATGATAATCGCCTTTGTCTCCAGTTGGTCCAATTGCTAGTATAATTTTCAGGCGAGTAATAAGATTTTTGTACTCATTCTCATCAAGCAGTTTCGAGTTTTTCGCTTTCTTATTATGAAGTTCTGTTATTAACGTATCAAATTTTACGCGATGCTCCATTATTGCAGGAAGAACACACGAAGAAAACACGCAGAAAAATCTAGAACGTACGCAAATCACGGTAAAATGTAAATGTAAACATACACATAACCTCACAATCTATGCATGTTAACTATAACACAGAGTGCGACAATATAACTTCTTTTTCCAAAACGCAATAAAACATGAATAAAACCCATGTTTGGTTATGAATCAGAGATTTTTCAATTATATTTTATATTATAGGTAAATTTTAACATGGGTTTTATTGCATTTGGAAAAAGGAAGTTGTCGCATCCTGTTCCTGTACTAGCCAAAATATTGGTTATTTTATGTTTCTAGAAGAAATGCTTTTATTTTAGCCAGATGAATGTGGTTCGTTAACACACTAGCCAAACCTTGTGGTTAATTTTTGAACTATTCTAACCAACTATTTTGGATAGTTTGTAAACTAGCTAGTTACTTTATAAACTAACCAAGTTCGCTGGTTAATTCAATAGTAAAATTACTATTTACGATCAAAATAGCCAGCCGCTCGGCTGGTTTATAAAGTATTCAACTTCGCTCGTTAATTTGATAGAAAAATGGTTTTCGATCAAAATAGCCAGCGGTTGGTTAGTTTATAAACCATCCAGTTAGTTTACAAACTAGCCAATTTTATACTTTAGCCGTAACATATATATATATATATATATATATATATATATATATATATATATATGGTGTAAATCGAATAGAGACCACCCCTGTAACTTTTAAACGGGTCGTTCGATTTTGTTAAAATTTTGGTGGGTGATATTAGTGCCAGTTTGGAATTTTTTACGCAAATAAAACAATATGGTCGACATCCGAAATCACACAAAAATTGAAAATGTAAATGGAACACCCTGTATATTTTACATATTTAGATTCTAGGACTTCAAATACATACAGTTCATCTGCCATTTTAATTTTATTTTTAAATATTTTTTAATTTTAGATCATTATGACGTCATCTAAATTGCAGATTATTGACGTACAATTATCCCACAATATTATTTTTCCTAGTAATTAATTTTTGTGAAGTTTGTTAACGATCAAAATTAAACATTACACTTTTTTAACTAAAACTCACTGTTCCCAATAGAAACATACAAGGGCCACCCTGTATACTAAATAGCTCTTTCAAGTACTCGTAAAACGATATGCATGGTAATTTCCTTAGTTCCTAAATAAAGCAGTAATTTTCAGTTTCCTAATTTTTATTAACACAACATGCTCCTGAAGCCGACTCTGAAAAAAGTAAAATGGCGTTTAAGTTGACATTTGGTAGATGAACTGTATGTATTTGGAGCCGTATAATCCAAACATGTAAAAATATACAGGTTGTTCCATTTAAGTTATTAGCTTTTGTGTCATTTCCAGTGAAACCGGAAGTCGGTCATATTGTTTTTTACGTAAAAAAATCCCAAACTGGCTTTAATATAACCCATCAAAACTTGCACAAAATTTAACAACCCGTTCAAAAGTTACAGGGGTGGCCCCAATTTGATTTACACCCGATACCTACATGAAATGTATATCTATATCCATCACACCTTCTTTCTTACATAAATGTATCAAGAAATTTGAGGTCATTAAACCATGACAATTTAGGGCCCTCAATACTTTCACTACCACTTGGTATGTTTTTTTTTTTTTCTTTCCCTCCCAAACTTCTCTTTTAATTTAGTCCACGTGCGCTCGCAGATATTTGCTGAAAAACAAAAAAAAAAAACATGAAATGCTTCGGAGTGGAATTGAAAGACTCCGCCACCGCCCGCCAAGCATTCTCTTCCCTTGTTGTCTTTAAAACATTTATCCTAATTATCATAAAGGTAGGGAAAGCTTCTCACTAAATTAATGAGAAGCTAGCTCTATTCTAAGTTTTCATCCTTCATCGCCTGTTAATTATTACTACTTACAAAACCACAGTAAACTGCCAAAGTATGCAACAATGCGAAATAAAAATGGAATCATAATACACTACGTTTCAAATGAAATGCACCACTTAGAAATAATAATGCTATGATTTTGAAAATTTGGCAAAATAATGTTTCAGTGCCCTATAAAAAACGATGGAAGTTTCAATAAAAAAGAACAAGTCATTATGTACCTTGCACCACTGTTACCATCAATTATCAACAATTTTTATTTATACATTTTAAGAAATCTAGTCCCTTAGTGTTAATTTTTGTTGTTTAACTGATACATTTATTCTGAAAAATGCCCCAGTAAGACAACGACGAAACTTTGCCCAGGTTTCAAATTTCGACAAGGGTAGAATTACCGGCATGAAAAAGCAGGTTTGTCATAACGAGAAATCGGAAAAGACTTAATCGAGACCACACCACGGTGGCCCGCATTTGGTCTTCTTGATCTGAAGAAGATCTCGTCTCAGTGGAAGACCACCACGCAGCACCAATGACCGTGAAGAACGACTTCTTAGGCGGATGGCCACAAGAGATTGGTTTCAGTCAACAAGGTCTGTTGCGGTGAACTGGACAGGAGCTACTGGTCGTCACCTATCAATGTCAACAATCTACAGGAGAATTAACTCTTTTGGCTTACATTCGTATCGTCCGTACCGACGACTCCAGTTAACTCAACTGCTAGGTTGGCATGGTGTCAAAAGCGGCGGGACTGGGACTTTCAATGGAATAACATCGTCTTCAGTGACGAATCGTGTTTTTGTTTGTGGCGAAACGATGGTCGTCAGAAGGTGCGGCGGTTTCGAGGAGAACGTCGAAATTTAGAGTTTGTTGAAAGACGACCCACAGGATTAACACCTGGAGTCATAGTTTGGGGCTCCATACGTGTTGGTGGAAGATCTCCTCTTGTGTTCATTTTAGGAGATTAAGCTCAGCGTTACATTGATAATGTTTTGGAGCCAGTGGTAGTAGCGTTAATGCAGGCGTTGCCAAATGGTATTTTGCAAGAAGATACTGCTAGACCACTTACCGCACATGTTACAAGAAGGTTTCTGGATCAAGTGCAGCTACCAGTATTGCCGTGGCCTGCACGATCGCCAGATCTCTCGCCTATTGAACATGTATGGGACATGATGGGTCGAAGACTAAGACAACTACCAAGGCCCCTAAACAACTTGGATGAATTACGACACCATCTCCAGGTAGCTTGGGATGAAATGCCTCAGGAGAGTCTTGTTAACTGTTAATATTTTGCCTTCAAAATTTCGTCATCTTATACATGTTCATAAAGCATTATTTCACCATACTTTCAAGATCGTAGTATTATTATTTCTAAGTGGTGCATTTCATTTGAAACGTAGTGTACTTACAACTTTGATGTTTGTACAACACAAGAAATTCGGGTGAGTTCACGGAACCACAAACTAAATCAACTAATATCCAAATGTAAATTTACACTATTTACAAACGCTGCTGTTTCCCCGACTTAACCTCCAAATTATATCAGTTAACAATCAGCAAACGTACCAGTGTTTCAGCCTACCAACATAAATAATTAAAAAATTACTAGATTCTAACATAAAGTTGAGCTGCGTTGAACATTACGTATGTTTTATTGGCGGAGGTCAAAGTACATAAGGAACACATAAGACAAGAATTATGTAGAGACATAGCGAACACATACCGTAAAAGTTCATTGATTTAACTTTATTTATTACGGAATTTTTATATATTTCTTATATCAAACATCTAATAGTAAATAATCACCTCATGACTTTAAAAACATTAACAGAAAGTATTTTTAATTAACGAACAGGTTGATTTTATAGACTCTCCTTTAACAAATATTTTAAATATAGAATTATAGTTTACATCAAGTTTGCTGTTTTAGCTTAATGATTTGTTAACATACCTACCTACTTATTATTTTACTTATATATTTTCTCTTGCTAATGCTATATGTTGTATTGAAACTTGTGGAATTATATTTTATTTAAAACATTTGTGCTATTAATCAACCGGAACGTTAAAAGTTTCTATACGGGAAGCTTTCTTAAATGCAACATATCGAAGAAGATCATTTTAATCGCGGTTTATCTATAGCGTTGATGCCTTCCAACAAACATTTTTTACGAACGTATTTTTTAAAAGAAAATGGTAGATCACTGAATACTACCAACAAATAAATCCAAATTGATTGAATTAGAAATAAACAGTTACTTATTTTTCCGGCAATTGCAGAAAACTAATTGTATAACTAACTCTAGATTTATATAGAAGGATCTGTTTTTACAGTAAGGTTACAAAATCGTTCTGATGCTGCTTATTAAAAGTTAGTTCGAAACATTCTGTAAATACTATTTTAAAGTGGTAGTTGTTAGAGGAGTCATCTATGCTACTACGTACTTTATTTTGAAGATTTGTTCTTTTTGTTGGTGTGATAGCGTCAATTTAAGTTAACTGCTAATATTACATCCCTCTATGAAAGATTTATGAAAATAAAAATCTCTTAAAAATGTAGTAAGTGTATATGAAAGTGCTGAATAAAATATAATCCTAATCAATAATCCCTTTAAGAGATAACAAATGGGGTGTGCGACAGCACTGACGTATAAGATGTCGTATCCAAATGCTTCTTTCATTAATAACTCTTTTAATTTGTTTTACGTATAATGAGGTCTTGTTAACATACGAAACAAGGAAAAAAACAGCATTCGAACGAAATTTAATTAGTTTTTTTTCCTTGAGAGAAGACGTAGTTTGTTAAGTTCTACCTTGTTAGAGATAGGAGGCATCTTCAGACGCTGTTTATTCTTAGAGTAAATTTAAAAAATCGATCGGTCCCCTTGTCATGTATGCCATTAGCGAAGCCGCCTCCACCCCCGTTGCCGTGGAGACGGGAGAGCGACCACTTTGCAGTTATAATGATGTCATTTACACTTGCCGCCCGCCCCTTTCTTATTTTACCCGCATGTGTGTCGCACCACTTCAGGCTAAACTTATATACATTTTTTAAATTATGAGTTTCTTGTTCAAGCAAAAAAGACTCTTTGTTTTTATATGTTATGATGATTGAGTTGTCTTAAAGAAAGCGACGGTGATGGTAATTATTCTGACTTTTGAATTAAGGAATTTGATTCGGTCGTGTCATTACCGCAGGTAATTTGATTGATAATTTACAGAGTCGTTCTTCGTATACAGCAACAAATCTGTAATTGTACGATTGCAGACTTGCATCTTTGCATTCCATAAACGATCTAGAACGCGAGACAAGAGTCATACCTATATTATTATGTCATTATGGCCTTTGAGATTTTAATAAAAGAAAAAAGCCTATTATCACAACTTAGTCCTTTGAACAAGCTTTAGTGGTTAACAATTTGTACCAGAAGTAAATGTGTCTTTTAGAAAAGTTTCTTTTGGTTTAGATATAGAAAGGATAACTTTGTTGGTCATCAAAAGCGATGTTTATCAAAAAGTGGGCACCGATTGACATTAACATTTCAGTTCATGAATTTTCCATTTTATGAAAATATTATTGGTTTTATTTATTTAACGCATTACAATAATTACTGAAATATGATTTACTTCTTTCTAAATGTCTTCTACATAATGCTCTCTAATTGGTTGGTGTGAGTCATAATTAAATTAGCCGCGGCTCTCTGAAGGCGTGATTATAAACTTGATAGTGTAAAGATAATTTGCATTCGTTTGTTGTTGATGTCCATATTTTCAGTACAATGTTGATTTATTGTATTGCCTATTTATAATTAAAACTCTACTGGAAACGGCGTCCAAGGGACAAGGCAGTTTTTCTTTTACTTCCCACGATTTCGTCCTCAAGGTAATCGACCGAGTAAACACGAAGGTTTTTAAACGTGTCATCAACGTGTAATAGTAATCAAATGTGTCCATAATTGTCGACTGAAATGGGGTGAAGCAATGACATGTATAAATTAAATACACACATAGGCGACGCGACTCGAGATGGAGAGTTTTTTGTGTCCTAGAGATGTTTAGTTGTGATCAAATGAAACCCCACACGGATGTAGGATATTCCGACGAATTACTAAAACTCCGAATCTACATTTTAAGGTTCCGCGACAAAACGCCGCAGCTAAAACGTGGCCGTTAAAAAGTCGCCGCGACAAAATGTCGAGTTCATAAACATCGCCGTACAAAAACGACATTTCCTAAAATGTCGCCAAACAAAAAAGTCGCCATGCAAAAAGTCGCCGTAAGGGCCGAAACACATTGAAAAATATAAATAATAAATATTCATAATTTCAACGAAAGTTTATTGTATTTGTAAAAGTAACCAGTTTAGATTAGCTAAACAAAACTGCTGTAACCTAACAGAATTAGATTACATATGCAAAACTACTATAACTTAACAGACTTAGATTAGATAAACAAAACTACTGTAACCTAACAGAATTACATTAGAGAAACAAAACAACGGTAATCTAACAGAATTAGAATTAGAAAATAAATGTAAGAATACTATGATAAGCAACGTGTTGATTTGAAAACAATGTCAATCATTTTGCGAAGAAAGGGGCTACAAGTTGAAAGAAGTCAATAAATAAACAAAACTACAGTAACCTAATAGAATTACTACGGCGACAGTTTTGCTACGAGACCTTTAAGTTCGGCGAACTTTTTGTGACGACATTTTGGTGCTGCGACGATTATGGCCACGACGTTTTGTCGCGGCGACTCTATACGGGCATCATTTTCGCAGCGACGTTTTGACGTGATCCCATATTTTAATGGTCCAAATTGCCGAATTTAACAACACGTAAAAGTCCATTCCGGCGAATTTTAATGTTAGGCCATTACGTCGACAATCACCAAAGCGCCGAATGACCAAAGCGTCGAATTCCTAAAATGCCGAATAACCAAAACGTGGCATGATTATTTTATAGATACAATTCGCCGAAGGTTAATAATGTAGGACTAGATGCTGTCACCAGTTTTACATAGATTGCAATTAGATAACTTATAAGAGTCGATGTAGATAAACAACACTACTGTAACCTAACTGAATTAGATCAGATAAACGCAAGTACCGTAACCTACCAGAATTAGAGTAGATAAACAAGACTACTGTAACCTAACAGAATTAGATTACATATACAAAAGTACTGTAACCTAACAGAATTACATTAGATAGACAAAACTACTGTAACTTAACAGAATTAGATTAGATAAACAAAACTACCGTAACCTAACAAAATTAGATTAGACAAAAAAACTACTGTAACCTAACAGAATTAGATTAGATAAACAAAACCACTGTAACCTAGCAGAATTAGATTAGACAAACGAAACTAGTGTAACCTAGCAACCAGTAACCTAGTAACAAGACTAATGTAACCTAACAGAACTACATTATATATAAAAAACTACTGTAACGTAACAAAATTAGATTAGATAAGTAAAACTACTGTTACCCTACAGAATTAGATTAGATTAGATTACTATAACCTAACAGAACAAGATTAAATAGACAAAACTACTACAACCTAAAAAACTTAGTATCCCTAACAGAATTCCATTAGAAAAACAAAACTACAGTAACCTAACAGAATTAGAATTATAAAATGCATGTAAGAATACTATGATAAATAGGACTACTGTAACCTATTATATTATTATATTACATATGCAAAACGACTATAACTTTACAGAATTAGATTAGATAAACAAAACTGCTGTAACCTTACAGAATAAGATTAGACCCACAAAACTACTGTAACCTAACAGAATTAAAATTAGAAAATGCATGTAAGGATACTATGATAAGCAGTGTGTCGATTTGGAAACAATAACAATCATTTTGCAAAGACAATCATTGAATATACAAAACAACTGAAACCTAACGGTATTACTACGCCGACATTTTTGCTGCGAAACCTTTAAGTTCGGCGACTTTTTAATGCTAGGCCATTAAATCACCAAAGCGACGAATAACCAAAACTCCGGCACGATTATTTTATAGATTCAAAACGCCAAAAATTAGCATTGTAGGACTAGATGCTGCCATCAGTTTTATATAGATTGCAATTAGGTAACTTATAAGAGTCGATAGAGATAAACCAAACTACTGTAACTTAACTGAATTAGATTATATAAACAAGACTATAGTAACCTAACAGAATTAGATTACATATATATAAACTACTGTAACTTACCAGAATTAGATTGGGTAAACCAAACTACTGTGACCTAACAAAATTGGATTAGATAAACAAAACTACTGTAACCTAACAGAATTAGATTACATAAACAGAACTACTGTAACCTAACAGAATTATATTGGATAAATGAAACTACTGTAACCGAACAAACTTAGATTAGACAAACAAAACTACTGTAACCTAACAGAATTAGATTAGATAAACGAAACAAGACTACTGTAACCTAACCGTATTAGATTGGACAAACAAAACTACTGTAACAGCATTACATTAGATTAAAGAAACTACTGCAACCTACCAGAATTAGATCACATATTCAAAACTACTGTAACTTAACAGAGTTAAATTAGTTAAACAAAACTACTGTAACCTAACAGGATTGCATTAGTTAAACAAAACTGCTGTAATTTAACAGAATTAAATTAGATAAACAAAACCATTATAAACTAACAAAATTAGATTAGATAGACAAAACTACTGTAACCTAACAGAATTAGATTAGATAAACAAAGCTACTGTAACCTAATAGAATTAGATTAGATAAACAAAATGACGGTAACCTAACAGAATTAGTTTAGATAAACAAAACTACTGTAACTTAACAGAATTAGATTAAATATACTGAACTTCTGTAACCTAACGGAATTAGATTTGATAAACAAAACTACTGCTACCTAACATAATTAGATTAGATAAACGAAACTACTGTGGCCAGCAGAATTAAATTAGATAAACAGGATTACTGAACCTAACAGAATTAGACTAAATTCAGAAAAATATTGTAACCTAACAGAACTAGTTTAGTTAAACAAAAGTACTGTAACCTAACAGAATTAGATTAGATAAATAAGGCTACTGCAACCTATCAGAATTAGATTAAATATCCAAAACTACTGTAACTTAACACAGTTAGATTAGTTAAACAAAACTATTGTAACCTAACAGGATTGCTGTAATCTAACAGAATTAAATTAGATAAACAAAACCATTGTAAACTGACAAAATTAGATTACATAGACAAAACTACTGTAACCTAACCGAACTACATTAGATAAACAAAACCATTGTAACCTAACAGTATTAGATTAGATAAACAAAATGACGGTAACCTAACCGAATTAGCTTAGATAAACAAAACTACTGTAATCTAACTGAATTAGATTAGATAAACAAGACTACTGTAACCTAACAGTATTAGATTCGACAAACAACACTACTGTAACTTAACAGAATTAGATTAGATAAGTAAAACTACTATAACCCAACAGAGTTAGATTAGATAAATAAAGCTACTGTAACCTAACAGAATTATATTAGATATACTAAACTACTGTAACCTAACGGAATTAGATTAGACAAACAAAATTACTGTAACTTAACAGAATTAGATTAGATAAGTAAAACTACCAGAACCCAACAGAGTTAGATTAGATATACAAGACTACTGTAACCTAACAGAATTAGATTAGATAAAGTAAACTACTGTAAGCCTACAGAATTAGATTAATAATGAAACTACTGTAACTTAACAGAATTAGATTAGTTAAACAAAACTACTGTAACCTAACAGGATTACATTAATTAAACAAAAAATTATATTGGATATACTAAACTACTGTAACCTAGAATTAGATTAGATAAAAAACTACCAGAACCCAACAGAGTTAGATTAGATAATACAAGACTACTGTAACCTAACAGAATTAGATTAGATAAACAGGATTACGTAACCTAGATACAGAAAACTACTGTAACCTACAGAACTAATTAGATTAACAGGATTACAGTAACCTAACAACTTATTAGATAACAAAACTGTAACCTAAGAGAATTAGATTAGTTAAACAGAACTACTGTAACCTAACAGGATTAGTATTAATTAAACTAATAAGAATCAGATTGATATACAAACTACTGTAACCTAGCAGAATTAGATTAGATAAACAAAACTACTAGTAACCTAACAGAAATTAGAATTAGAATAAAGAATACTATGTAAACAACTACTGTATCCTAAGCAGAATTAAATTAGATGCAAGACTAGGATTAACTGAATTAGATTAGATACAGAAACTACTGTAACCTAACAGAATTAAGAATTAGATAAACAAGGAATTACTGGGATAAGCTAACAGAATTTGATTTGAAACAATAACAATCTTGTAACCTAAGAGAACTAGATCAATAGATAAACAGAACTACTGTAACCTAACAGAATTAGTTTAGATACATTTGAAAACTAATATGTGATGACATCTAGAATTAAATAAGACCGCGACGTTTTGTAGGGACTACTTTATGAGGGAGACGTTTTGACGTGATCCTACATTTTAATGATCTAAAGTGCTACATGTCACAAAACGTCGAAGACCATTCCGCCGAATGAGCCCATTCTGCCTAATTTTAATGTTGGGCCATTACGACGACAATCACCTAAAACGCCGAATGCCCAAAGCGCCGGCACGATTATATCATAGATACAAAACGCCGAAAGTTAATAGTGTAGGATTAAATGCTGTCATCAGTTTTATATAGATTGCAATTAGGTAACTTATAAGAGTCGATGGAGATAAACAAAACTACTGTAACTTAACAGAATTAGATTATACATACAAAACTACTGTATTTTAACAGAGCCAGATTAGATAAACAAAATTACTCTAGCGTAACAGAATTTGATTAGATAAAGAAAACTGTAACCTAACAGAATTAGTTCAGATAAACAAAACTACTGTAACTTAACAGAATTAGATTAGATGAATAGACTATGCAACCCAACAGTTAGATAAACAAAACATGTAACAGAATTAGTTAGATAAGAAAACTACGTAACCTAACAGAATTAGATTAGATAAACAAAACTACTGTAACCTAGCAGAATTAGATTAGATAAACAAGACTACTGTAACCTAATAATTTAGATTAGACAAACAAAACTACTGTAACTTAACAGAATTAGATTAGATATGTAAAACTACTGTAACCCAACAGAGTTGGATTAGATATGTAAAACTACTGTAACTTAACAGAATTAGATTAGGATTACATTAATTGAGCAAAACTGCTGTAACCTAGCAGAATTAAATTAGACAAACAAGACTATTGTAACTACTGCAACCTAACAGATTTATATTAGATAAACAAAGCTACTGTAACCTAACGAATTAGATTAAATAAACAAAACTACTGCAACCTAACAGATTTATATTAGATAAACAAAGCTACTGTAACCTAACGAATTAGATTAAATAAACAAAACTACTGTAAGCTAACATAATTACATTAGATAAACAAAACTGCTGTAAACTTACAGAATTAGATTAGATAAACAAGATTACTGTGACCTAACAGAATTGTACTAGATAAAGAAAACTACTGTAGCGTATCAGAATTAGATTAGATAAACGTAACTACTGATAAGATAAAGAAAATTACTGTAACCTAACAGAATGAGGTTACATACGCAGAACTACTGCAACTTAACAGAGTTAGATTGGATAAAGGAAACTACTGTAACCTAACAGAATTGGATTAGATATACAAAACTACTGTAACCCATCAGAATTAGATTAGATAAACGAAACTACTGTGACCTAGAAGAATTAGATTAGATAAACAGGATTACTGTAACCTAACAGGATTAGACTAGATAAAGAAAATTACTGTATTCTAACAGAATTACATTACCAGAGTGTCTCCCTTCCATCGATTGTATGCTTCTGGTCAACATTAAGGCGTCTGGAGATCTATTCTGAAGAAATTTTTCACATGTCCAAATCGACGTGAACTATATAATGGACGCGTTCATATGAAGTATTCAGTGCCTTAGATATTCTTTTTAGTCCAATTCGACGGTCTGATCATGTCATGAACTTCATCGATATTTACGGGAGTGGACACATAAACTGGCCTTCCCGATCGGTTTTCGTATCCAACCTCTTTTGAAGCTTGCAATCCAATTTTATTGATAGCTAAGGGTACTAAGCTTATCTTCGTAAATCTGCTTACCTCTTAACCTCTAGGTTAAGGCTAACTAGGTATCAATACATTCTCGTAGTTGTTGTGTTTATGTTAGTCAATTTATGTTACCTTTAATAACCATTTGTTATAAGAACTACATTAGGACACTATATTGAATAAAAATTCCTTTGTATTGAAGTATTAGCTGAGCAATATGCAATGTTCTTAAGAGTTGACCATTAGATTTTCCTATGTTTACGACATTATACAGTAATGACCATCATCTATTTGATATTTCAGTTACACGCATCAAATTTTTACGTACAGTTCTTTTAATACATTACACTACATTATAGTCGTGGAAGCGTCTGAGGGTTTTCCTCTACAGCGCTCCCATCTGGTGTTTGTATTACTTGTGAGATTATTTTGACGCACTGGGTATATACAGTTTTGTGTTGTGCGTATGACATATTTTAGATGGTAAATGAACGTCAGTTTGCACGTGAAAATTTTTATGGTGTGTACCTACATAATGGAAATTATTGTAAATGCTACGCCAATGGAACTTTAGTAAAGCGTTGGGTATCAAGTAAATGTGGTATGAAAATTTTTAAGTTGAAAGTATTAAATTTGATTGAGAAATAATGTTTTAGTGACACCCCTATTGAGACGATAATGTTTAAATGCTACCAGATTTAGCCACCGTGCGTTAAGAAATGCGAATTCAAAATTGTTTTAAATGGGTAACATGTGAATTTATATGTTGATATTGTATTAAAGTGTAGAAAAAGAACAGGTATGTATATTTTTGCTTGCATACATGTCGCAATGTATAAAATTTGATGCATGTTCAAGGACAAATGGTGTTAAAATTTGCTAAATTATGCGGAAGGAAAAATCGCGCATATGTGGAACTTCAATAAAAAGTTTAATTTAGGTCTGGACAGTATATGGAGTGAATATGAATTAGGGTCGTTTGGAAGAATTATGAGGATGTTTGTAAAAAAACATCAAGATGGCAGCGATTTTCTAGTATGATTTGCGTTAGTTCCATTTGCAGCTTGCGTGCAGCAAAGACGCGAAGTAGAAAGCTCCTTTGGGATAGGTTGTTGTTGGTTTGAGCGGGATAAATTTGATGATGTTAGTCAAAATGGATGACAGCATGTATATAAGAAAGGGTGCCAGGGTACGGCACGAGGCAGTCGGGCTATGAGCTATACTTAAGAAGGTGGCCGCGCGCGAATATTTGTGAGATCATAACGATATGTGGTGGTTTTTATTTGTAAATAATTAGTGTCGCAGTGCATATTAGTTTACTGCAAAAACCCATTTTTTGGGGATGAAAATACACCATTAAACAACCTAAAAAAATTTTAATATGTGTAATAATGGTAAAACTTTAAATTTTCATAATTTTTAAAAAAATTACCTATATAATTAATTTTAGCACGTGCATTGTGCACGCCGAGAACTATTGGAACTCTTCAAAATATTTTTCACAGATACTTAGAAAATTGATGCGATTTTTCAAAGTCAAATACTTCTCTAAATATTAATCGTATCGATTTCGATCATTAGAATTTCTTTCATAACTTTTCGAATACTATCCAAATCTGCTGCGAGAACTATTAGAACTCTTTAAAGTATTTTTTGTGAACATTTTTTTTTTTGAAGTAAAAGGACTAACTTTTTTTTATTATATTTTTTTTAATTAGCGAGAACTCTTAGCAACGAATAAAAGAACATCTAAAGTTGATTAGAACTATTGCATATCAAAATTAAATTTTCAAAAAAATTTTCAGGATTTTTTTTCATTTCTGGAACTCTAGAACTTTGCAAAATATAGTAATTTAGCTAGTCAGAACTACTAGATCTCGATGTTCGATGTAAAGTTAGCACCCCATTTTTCAAATTAATGTTTGGAACTGTTAATGAGCGGTACTCTATTTTTTATAAAGTACTTCTAAACTCTTTAAAAGAAAGCTAGAGCTCTAATCAGAACTATTGGAACTCCTTTTCGTGGTGCTAACTTCACACGCGTTGCTTATACCACAAAATATACAAAAATACATACGAAATATAATGTGTTAAACACGCTTCTTATCGGTTATGCTACAAGAAGATTTAACGTTTCTTAAACAAGTCATTCACGTATAATAATAACGCCCACTCGATTTGTGGCAATAGGATATTTTTTTTCTTCTCATGCTACCAACATTAATTATAATTCATTAAGCACTCTTAATATAATTCACCAATTTATAAATCTGAGAAATATGCCATCCGTTTACGACCGTCAGTAGAATAATTAACCTGTAGATGAAACATTATTAGGCGAAACCGAGCTAACAAAATTATTGAAAAAAGTAAATAAAAACAACTAACACAAACGTGAGAAAATAAACTTCTATTAAACTTTATAAATGATTAATGAAAGCAAACCATCAATCCGTAATGAGAAATGTACTAAATTGTATATAACATATCCAAAAATACATTAGATTTAAAATTTAGTAAGATTAGGGATATCACTCCCTTAAATCTAAAGATCGATTGTAATCATTGATTAGTTAGGTCAAAATTCTGCACAATTAAAGTAAAATTTTGCGTTCTTGTGAGAAAGAAGTTATTAAAAATTAGGTTAACACGGATAACTTCACAGCTGTGAACTATATAAATCATTTCTTATGCAGTAATTAAGCGCCAACTATGTTTTTATTTCACGATAATTAGACAACCAGTATGAGCTATTTGACGCCGTTAAATTGCTCCCCATAAGAAACAAGTTATTGTACGACGCGGCTTACTTCACAGCCGTGATATTATACTTCGCTTTGCGACACTAAATTAAAATTTGCGCCTCCACAGGAGAAAATTACAGCGACAAGGTTAATTTCATAACCTTATAAGTAATTTAATCTTTTCTTGCACGATATGAGTAAATTAACCTTTTTAGCAAGATAATTATGAACTTTATTGTGAAAATTACATTGATACGGTTAACTGTACAATCACGAATTTCTAAATACATAATTTTTTGTTATGCAGTAATTAGGCGGCCATCACGCGCTGTTTGCGCCGTTAAAGTTAAAATTTGCGCCTCTACGAGAAACAAGTGATTGTAAACATTAGTTCGATACGGTTAACTTCAGAACGGCGAATTTCATAAATCATTTTTTCATATGCAGTAATTTTCGCCTATATAAAAAGGTAAATTTGCACTACGGCCTAGCACAGTACATTACTTACGATACTTACTGTAGATTGAGTGGCCTTTCTTTATAAGGTCGTAAGGTAGGCAGAGATAATATCCATAGCCATCATCAGATAGGCAAGTTAGGCGCCGCGCATTTTTCAGATAATTAAAATACAACAAAAAATGAGAAAGTTGTACTTTAATAACACATGTTAACTTAGTAAACAACACAACCGCTGTCTTTATTCGTATATTTAATAAATCAAAATAATACCTGCAGATTAATTTCTGCACAAATCAAATAAAATAAAATAGTACTTGCCGCAAAGCTTTACGATAAGTAAGCTAATTCTTAATCGATACCTAAACTATACATATTACCTATCTTTAAGTAGAATTATTTCAAAACAGAAGATGATTGAAACTGTATAACTACAATTTAATAACAAAGTTTATTTTGACCTATGTCTACAAAACACAACTGAAATAAGGTTATGCACTCAAATGTTTCTTTATTAGAACACACTAATTGAGGTCAGCTGTTTTCTTTTCAATACAACAGTATTAAACCTTCCGCAACAATATTAGACTAGCTTTACTTTAATGTTTGTAAATCAATCCATCTAAATGGTCCATTTAATGAAAACATAATTTGCACTAAAAAGGATACGTACTTAGTTGCGCACTCAACACAAATTAATACATTACATCGAAACGAATTACTGTCGAGAACTTGATTTCATGACAACACGATAAGTCAAAAATCAATGTAAAAGTAAGTTAATTCCCAACACTTTTCAATAATGTACAGGTAAAACTAATGTATCTTTGACCCGGGGCAAATAGCAGCAAGTACACTGATGTGTACTTACTAGAGCGAGCATAACTAACAGCATTAAAGACGATAAACGTATATACACTGGTATTCGTAATTATATACACTAAGGAGAAAATTTAAACACATCTACTAAAATTTAATTATTAAAAGAAAAAATACTACAATACGCAGAAATATATACAAATAATGTAAATATATTTACAAATAATAACACAAATCCAAGGCTTGCATTCAGGTAACGATAGCCATAAATTGGTACTTTACAATTACTGCATAAGAAAAAATCTATTTGTGCGGAAGTTCACGACAGTAAAGTTAGCCATGTCAACGTAATTTTACAGTAACTGCTATTACATAAGGGCGCAAAGTTTTTTTTTAAAGGCGCAAAGCGACACATAATTGGCGACTAATTACTGTATAAGAAAAAAGACTTGTGCGGAAGCTCACCACTGTGAAGTGAGACGTGTCTGTGTAATTTTACAATATCTCCTTTCCTATAAGGACGCAAAATGTTATTTCAACGACACATAATTAGCGTCATATTACTGCATAACAAAGTTTATTTGTGCGTAAGTTCATGAATGTGAAGTTAGCCGTGTCAGTGTAATATTACAATAACCTCTTTCCTATAAGAGCGCAAAACTATACTTTAACGGCGCAAAACCACCTAATTACTGCATAAGAAAATATTCACTTCCGCAAAAGTTCACGGCTCCGTAAAGTTTGCAAAATTTTTCTTGTAATTTTTCAAATTCGGACGTAAAATTAAATTTTAGCAGCGCGAAATGACGGTAACTCAACGCCTTCAACGCCTAATTTTGCACAAAATCATCAGCATTATTCAAAAAAGACCTGGTTATCTTCACACACCTCTTTTTCTATGTCAGTTCTAAATTTGTCGATATTCCGCAAGAAATTCAAATGACTGACAAATCGCGCCTTAAAAGACGTTCAGAACGAACAAGGGTTCATTGCTGTGGAATTAACCTAAGAATTGCAATATTTACAAACATTATATCCCCTTAAGCAATTTTAAATTATATATTAGTTAATACCTTAGGAAACTCTACCTAATACAAGCATAACTCTGCATTTTGCACTGTTGAACGCTCATCTTCAAAATTAAAGTTGATAGAAACTTATTGAAGATTTGCTGTGGAATAACCTTGCTTTGATAGAGTGAAAACTAGTAAACAATTTCGATCTTAAATATTTGTCTAAAGAGTTTGCTAAAATGAAAGAGAAATTGACTTAGGTTTTAAACAACTTACGCACTTGAATGTGTGCGTGTGCGCGTGTGTGGGAGGTTGGTTTGATGGGAGGAGTGTGTAGATATGTATGTAGAGTATGTAAGTATGTAAGTATGTAAGTATGTAAGTATGTAAGTATGTAAGTATGTAAGTATGTAAGTATGTAAGTATGTAAGTATGTAAGTATGTAAGTATGTAATGTAGATGTAGTATAGTAAGCATGTAAGATGATGGCATGTGGATGTAAGTGATGTGAGTATGTAGGTTGTAGGTAGTGTAGAGTGTAAGCATGTAGTGATGTAAGTGTAGCATGTGCATGGTGATGTAAGTGTAAGTATGTAGTGTGCATGTAGGGGTATGTAAGGCATGTAGGATGTAAGTGATGTAGGATGATATGTAGCATGTAGGTATGTAGATGTGAGATGTAGCATGTGTAAGGATGTGGGTATGTGGCATGTAGCATGGTAAGATGTAGTGGGTGTAAGTATGTAAGATGTAGTATGTAAGCATGTAGTATGGTTAAGATGGTAGGTATGTAGGTATGTAGTGTAGAGATGTGAAGTATGTAGTATGTAGTAGGTTGTGTAATGGTAGCATGTGAGTATGTGCATGTAGATGGTGTAAGTGAATGTGTGCATGTAGTGGTTGTGAGATGTAGATGTAGCATGTAGAGTTGTAGTGGTAGTGTAGCATGTGGTGTGTTGTAGATGTAAGATGTAAGTGTGTAGTAGCATGTGAAGTTGTATAGTATGTAAGATGTGTAAATGTGGATGTAGCATGTGATGTAGTGATGGTGTATGTGGAAGCTGTAGTGATGTGTGGTAATGTAAGCATGTGTAGCATGGTATGGTAAGATGTGGTATGTGGTGTAGTGGATGTATGTGGGTATGTGATGTGAGATGTAAGTGATGGTAAGTGATAGTTTGGTAATGTAAGTGTGTGATGTGTAGTGGTAGTGGTAGATGTGTGTAGCATGTGGTGTAAGTGTAAGTAGTGGGATGGGATGTGATGTAAGTATGTAGCATGGTGTAAGGTATGTAGGTGTAGATGTAGTGGGATGTGTGGATGTAAGTGTAGTAGATGTGGTGTGCATGTAAGTGTGCATAGGATGTAAGATGTGTGGTATGTAAGATGTAAGTGTAGCATGTAAGTATGTAGTATGTATAGTATGTAGTATGTGCATGTAAGTGTGTGTGATGTAAGTGGCATGTAAGAGTAGTGTAGATGTAAGTATGTAGTGTAAGATGTGATGTGCATGTAGATGTGTGTGTATGTGATGTAGTGTGATGGATGTAAGATGTAGCATGTGTGTGTATGTAAGTGATGTATGTGGATGTAAGTATGTTAGTATGTATGTGATGTGAAGTGTATGTAAGTATGTAAGATGTAGGGCATGTAGGTATGTAGTGTGTATGTGATAGTAGTGATGTGATGTAAGTAGTATGTGTAATGTATATGTGTGGTGTATAGTGTGTGTAATGTAGTGTAGTGTGATGTGTGTGTGTGTGTGTGCTGTGTGTGTGTGATGTGTGTGTGATGTGCGTAAGTGTAGTAGTGTGTACGTGAAGTGTGTATGTGTGTGTGTGTATGTGTGTGTGTGTGATGTGTGTGTGTGTGTGTGTGTGTGTGTGTGTGTGTTGTATGTGTATGAGTGTGTGTGTGTGTGTATGTATGTGTATGTGGTGTGAATGTGATGTGTGTAGTGTGTGCAGTACTAGTGTGTGCGTGAGTAGCTGTGTTGTGTGTAGTGTTGTATGTGTGTGTGTGATGTGTGTGTGTGTGTGTGT